>OY856412.1:116252106-116659606 GCA_963693085.1 Alisma plantago-aquatica
TAGTATACATTGAGTAATATTTGAGCAATCCGGAACAAATCATTAAACATGCCATATTCATGTTAGTAATACACATTCAACAGACCATATTCATGCTTTCAGTAGTATACACTAACTAAAATTTGAGCAATCAGGAACAAATCATTCAGCAGACCATATTCATAGTAGTAATACACATTAAACATACCATATTCATGCTAGTAATACACATTAAACAGACCATACTCATGTTATGAGTAGTATATAGTGAGTAATATTTGAGCAATCCAGAACAAATCATTAAACAGGCCATATTCATGTTAGTAATACACATTCAACAGTTCAGTAGTATACACTGACTAAAATTTGAGCAATCAGGAACAAATCATTAAGCATGCCATATTCATTGTAGTAAAACACATTAAGCAAACCATATTCATGCTAGTAATACACATTAAACAGACCATATTCATGCTTTCAGTAGTACTAGCAAGGACCTGTTGAGGTATTGAGGTGTATATGATTATTTATGCCTTACCATGTAAGTCACATTTAATAGTATACAAATATTCATTTTTTCGTTCCATTTTTACATTCATCGTGATTGTGAACTTGTTAAAATATGTCCTCATCATAGTCTTATATAAAAACAATTAGTTGGTAAATGTAATTCACATGTATTGATATCACTTCCTTCAAAGATAATTTTATAACTATATAACATTCTCAAACAGATAAAGTAGTCAAGAAATCATTTTGGGAGATAAATCATGCATACAATGATGAATTACATAGTTAGTTTGATTAAATCATACCAAAAAGATATTTATTGTGACATGATTTACAAATAATAGATAACTAAATGAATATGATTTATGAATATAATTTATCCCTTACTAATCTTTCCCTCTCTAATCTCATTTTGTCTCTCTTTTACATTCTATGTCCTATAACATGTCATTTTATAGTGATTTATACATACCACGTATGGCATCAATGTATCGTTGTGTGGAAAAGATGACCAATATCTCATGCAAAATCCTAATCTTCCACAATATTGTGGATTCAAATTCAAAGATGACCATAGCATGTATAGCAAGCAAACTTCATTTTCTGATGGTAGTTAGGAAGAAAAATCACTTACATGTATATCTCTCATACATCTTTGTGAGAATGTGGGTATGGCATTACAAAGTTATGGAACACTTCATAGATGACATGGAACATTACTAATTCCTTTCTCCTTGTGGGTAGAGTGATGGATTAGCTAAGAAACCAAGTAGATACAACATCAATAATAATGGAGTCATTCATCCCTAGACTAAGGTTTGATAGTCATCCACCACTAACCTTCCTTTGATGTCATATGGCATTTCAGTAGTATTGTCAAAATTATATGCAAACCCAAAATGTAACCCAATCTAACCAGAGAAATATTAGTCTATCTCTTAACTTTGTTAAAATGGAATCCATGTTCTGTTCAGTTGGAAAATCATGGTGTAGTTTGACTTCATAATATTCAAGATAATTTTAGAAGTATGTATTTAATAAAATCAATTGTATACTTTTATTTGTATCATATTATAAACAACAATATATATATATTGTTGCATATAATTAGTATTTCGATTAAGTATCGAAATATAATAAAATCCAAGTCTACTTTCAGATTATACTAAATTGGTTTTATTACTGATTTCAAAGAATATTATATGAGATACCATTTGTGTACTAAAAATAGCTATTGAGCGCTAAGCATGTGTTGCACCATGCCATGAATACAATAATACACAACCTGAGATATGTTCGTGTATGTCAGAGAAAGGAAAAAAATAGATAAAATATAGACATTAAATAGATAACGTGGAGCATCATAACAAAACAACAAAAACTATCTATGAAGCTCTTTTATACATACCACACATGCTAACACATATTCAATTTGTATGTAATTATCAGTAGCTACGTAGTTGAGGTATACAATGACATAAATGTCAGTAATATTAGGAAACAACTTCATTATTATTTAAAATATTATAGCTAGTAGGAAAGTACAATGTGTAAGCAACTTTAACAATAGGTTGTACTTCCATATTTATTTATAGCTGATTTTAAAAGTTGGACCAGGTTAGGTTCGCATGTTGAAAGTCCTGATGAAGTACACTTTCACATAATTGCAGCAAAATCATTACAGTGGTTTAGTAAAAATGTAATTAGATTGTGATATAAACATACATAAGAGGGATCCAACGAAGGGCTGAATGACCTATGGGAAGTAGATCAAAAAGTTAGACCAGGTTAATTTTGCATGTTCAAAGTGCTGATGAAGTACACTTTGACATAATTGCGTGAAAATCATTACAATAGTTTAGAAAAAAACAAAATTACATTGTGATATAAAACATACATAAGAGGGATCCAACGGAGGGCTGAATGACCTATGTGAAGTAGATCAGAAAGTACCACTGGAATAAAATATATAGTAAATATAAAAGAACATGGATGGAGCAGGGAGGCAGGTTGCTGGAATAGCACCCAAGCAGCCGTGTCACTTTCCTTTATTTAGGGTTAAAGATACACTGAGAAATATTTGAGCAATCCGAAATAAATCAGTACACAGAGCATATTCATACTAGTAATACACGTTAAACATAACATATTCATGCTTCATACAACACCAATAATACTCATTCACAACTAAACCAGAACAATCAGTACCACAGATAGAAGGCAAATTTCGGAATGGGATACCTGGTGGAGGAAGGCCGGCAGTGTCGAAGACCATGGAAATCTAGCACAGAGCATATGCACAGGTTGTGAAGACGAAAAGCACACATGCGTCAGTAGATGAAGAGGAAATGTACGGGGAATCGATATACAAACACGTGGCAGTATTACATTACACCTACCTGTTCTTAGGGGGAGACTGGATGGCAAGGACCTGAACTGGATGAGCACGGGGAAGATCACCTCTGTCGCAACAGCAGCTTTGAACACACGGACGACCACATGCTTCAGAGAACAAGTGGTCGAGGAGGCGTAACTGGATGCCAAGGACCTCAACGCACACAACAACAAATATGAAGCAACAAGGGCAGCGCATGGCCTCGATAAAGCTCCTCCTCTGCGTGGACAAGACAAGATGACCTCGAGTCGACCTGACCAGGGTAGACGGAGAAAATATGCAAGGCATGGGCGCCTTTCCAGGGTGTAGCCGCCCTAGCCCGGCGGTCGCACTGCCCCTCCGCATTGAATCATGACGCCTGCTCCACTCCTGAAGTCTGCTGACCTCTGCGGCCCGCTCGAGGTAGCTATGTGAATTGAATGTCGGCTTTAATTTCACGGACGCAACAGTTCGGCGGTGCAGGTGGTGACATTGTCGCAGAGACGAGGGGAAGAAAGGCAAATGTCGGGGGGGGGGGGGGGGGGGGGGGGGGGAGTCCGCTCTGACCCGGACTAGGATTTTAAATCCCGCCTCTACCAGGACCGGCTTGATCCGGATTAGGGGGTTCTGTTATCCCAAAATGGGGGTTTTGCGGGCTGGCAAACCAAACACCATTTCTCACCAATCCGGACCGGATTTTGCTGACAAGGCACAAAATGACACGCCCTAATCCGGATCGCATCCGGAACCAAACAGGGGCTAAGAAAGTGAAGTATTCCATACCATACTAACTCGAACGTTGTGAGTCTGGTGGTCTGCAGTTCTTGTTCTTGTATGATGATCGGTACCGCAAACGCGGACGGACATTGTACAGTATGTCAAATACGATACTATAGTATTACTAGTGGGCTGCAACAATTATTTGAGCCGACAAAACAAATCAATTTGCGATATAAGATCACGTCATTTCTTCTTTGCATTGTCTTATTCTAAACACAACATAGTCATCATACCAAGACTTCCACTACACATTCTACTTCTCCTTCGCCATCGAAATTTTTAGTGCACATGGTGTAGAAATTGATGATCCTGACCTACCGACACATGACAAGTCCAAATTCAGATTGACGTGAAAGGCCTCCTGGTATAACAGTGCTACATCAATTAGAGATTACAACTAATTAGTAGAGGATTCAGTTCGGATGAGAATAACCTACGTGATCAATTTATTGCAACAGGACCGGTTTGTATCTATGTGACGTGGGGGTTCCAGAAGACAAGATATTTTTGCGGAAACTTTAGCATCAATTTATTAGAGGGGTCGACCTAGTGGAGATATTTTTGGGGTCTTATTGATAGGACATACGCTATCTATGGGATGTATATTGTTTTACATCATATATATATATATATATATATATATATATATATATATATATATATATATATATATATATATATATATATATATATATATATATGGTAATTTGTTTGTTGCCCACGCGGGTACAGTGTTCTCGCTATCCGGCCCAAGTGGTGTGGTGGCAGTCAGTTGTAAATAACTGCAACAGATTCCGTCTAGATGTCCACGAAGGATGAACTGCACAAAATAACGGCGGTGATATAACCTGTAATTAAGACCAAACAGATTTCGTCTCCTTCACCCGTGTTCTTCTGCCGCCATCTTCACGCGGCATCTTCCGCTGTCGACCTGCTAAATTGTTTTTGTCTGTTTATCCGCCGTTGGACGCCTAGATGCTTTCAACGAAAGTTGTTTATTCTTTCTCTGCATCGACCTTCGATGCTACATTTCTATTCTAGAATCTCAATCTCCTATATGCAGTTACAGATCCGAACCGCTACAACGGGCTTTCTTGTCTCAGTTGTGTAGAGGAGGACGAAGGTTAATGGCATAGATATGAATCTCCTTTAACGTCGTCGGAGTATCAGTAGAATATATTGATCTTCATCAGGTCACATCTCTGCTTCAGATCTTCTACTGGAACTGACGCCGTAAGGGGAGGAGAAGTTCTTCATCTTACTCAATTTAGGAGCAGACATTTACAGATTCGAACAGCTACAACGGGCTTTCTTGTCCCAGTTGTGTAGAGGAGGACGAAAGTTAATGGCATAGATCTGAATCTCCTTTAAAGTCATCGGATTTTCAGTAGAAGATATGGATCTTCACCAGGTCTCATCTCTGCTCCAGATCTGCTACTGGAACTGACGTTGTAAGGGGAGGAGAAGTTCTTCATCTTACTGCATTTCAGGAACAGTAGTTGTCCAAGCTACAACCAGGTAATTTTGTATACTCTTCGTCACTTCAATCAGTTCTACTCGATATTTTCTCTTCACATCATGTTGTATTTATCTCTGTCTTTTGTGTGGGAAACCCAATTTGCGTCTTGATTTTCACTTTTAAGTAGTAACTGTCATACATGCTTTTTATGTTTCATGTAGTTACTCTTTTGTGATACGTGGTTACTCTTATGACTCACTGAGTTACTCTTTTATGTTTCAGGATTACTCTTCTATCTGTAGAGTTACTCTCACACAACTGTCATGGATCCCAGTCTTGACACAAATGATGCTAATGCCAATGTCGAATGTGATAATAATAATCCTCCTTCTTCTCCTTCTGTTGTTGCTTGCACTGTATCCCCAGCACAAGTCCCTAGAATTGGTATCTCCTTCTATTCTAGTTATGCTGGCAAGATTGGTTTTAATATCAGGAAAGACGACACCAGGTATGAATGAGGAACTAAGAACCTGGTTGCCAAAGATCTGGTTTGTGACAAGCAGGGTAAAATCAGTCATTCTAAGAGGTCTAGAGGGCTTTTGAGCCCTGTTTGTGATGAAGTAGGTAACTTGTATGATAATCTGTCCAAGAAGTATAGGTGTTCTGTGAAGAGGTGTGGTTGTGGAGTCATGATCCGGTTCACACTAGATAAGTCCTCATCCATGTTGGTTGTGACTGCCTTTGTTGATGAACACAACCATGATCTTGTTGATGATGCTCATATCTGTTACTTGAAGTGTAACTCATCTGTTGATGAAAATCAAAAAGAGATGCTTTCTACCATGAGTCAAGAAAACATTCATGTATCGAGACAAATTGCATTGATAGCATCTGAGTCTGGTGGTTATGAAAATTTGACATTTACTAGTAGACAAGCTCATGGACACCTCAGTAGCAAGAGGAAAGAGTCGACTAAATACGATGTTGACATGGTGTTGGATAATTTTGCTAGGTTGAAGGTTTTGGATTCGAAATTCTTTTATACTTACCAAAATGATCATGATTGTTGCTTGACACATTTGTTTTGGGCTGATCATGTCTCTGTTGAACATTGCGAGTTGTTTGGCGATGCGATTGTGTTTGATACCACTTATCGTACCAACAAATATTCTATGGTTTTTGGAATGTTTGGTGGTATTGATCACCATCGCAAGACATTCGTGTTTGCCTCAGCTCTGTTGGTGGATGAGAAGTATGACTCTTTTGTTTGGGTTTTCAAATAGTACTTACTTTGTTTTGGTAAAGAGTCAGTTTCCATCATAACCGATCAAGACCCTGCTACGAATGATTCTATCATTACTATTTTTCCAAATTGCAAGCATTGCTTCTGTAGCTGGCACATCCTACAGAAGCTTCCCTCTAAGCTTGGTGGTCTTCCTAACAAGGATCAGATCATAAGCTCTCTGAATGATTGTGTGTGGAACGTGGATGATGTCAACATTTTTTAAGAGAGGTGGGATTCTGTAGTCCAAGAGAATGATCTGTCTTCCATTACTTGGCTTTCTAATATGTATGCGATGCGTTGGGATTGAGTTCTGTGTTATATGCAGTCTTCTTTCTTTGCTGGCATGAGGACAACTCAAAGAAGTGAGAGCCTGAATGCATTCATTAGAAGCCATGTGAATACTAGGAAGACTCTTTTTTAACTTGTGTGTTCCTTAGAGACTGCTTAATTGAAAATTTCAAAGATTTTGATGACAAGTACAGTAATCTTCCTTTGTCAAGATTGTGTCCTCTGGAGGAGCAAATGAGAGGTATATACACCAAGTCCATCTTTAAGATCTTTCAGTCTGAGGTTCATCAAAGCATGGTGTACAATGTAAAGGAAACATCAGAAGAAGGTGTCTTTGAGGTGTATCGTGTCAGTTGTTTTCGATCACTTCGTATCTTGAAGAAAGACTCATCAAGTGAGATGGTGTCTTGCAATTGCTTCATGTTGGAATTCAAAGGTATTCCGTGCAAGCACATTCTGTCTTATTTGAAGAGTCGTGACTTTTGCACTCTTCCCAAGCCATACATAATAAAGAGGTGGACTAAAGGATATAGATAACACCCTTTGATTTCTTGCAAAGCATCGATTAAGCATCCATCTACTGGGAGGACACTTCAGCTTGTTTCTACCTGCAATTCAATTGTCAACATAGCGTGTAGGTACAATGCTATAGATATTTGCCATGAAAAATTATTAGCTTCGCGAAAGGAGCTCTTCGATTTGGATCTTGCTGATACTGGTGTTGGTGCTGGCGTTACCGCTTCTAACACAGCTTCTTCTTCTACTGTCAAGGTCCATATCCCTAGTATTTCCAAAACTAAAGGGAGACCCAAATCGTCTAATGTGAGGTTTAAATTTGGAGTTGAAATTGCTCAGTCTAAAATAGAGAGGCAGTGCAAGAATTTCTTAGAGTTTGGATTCAATCATGATAGCAGAAATTGCCCTATGAAGAAGTAGTTCATTCTCTATAGATACTCTTTCTAGACTTTGTTGTTGTTTGTTGCTCAATGATTATCTATGGTGCTACTCATGTGTTCAGTTGATGTCGGATGTGTATATTTGATATCTTGTTTTGCTTCATCTATTTATGTTCTTCGAGCTATTGGTGTTGCTAACCCTTCCTTTCTGTTGTTGATGTTGATTGGGAGCATCCTGGTGCTGCTAACTATGCTGCTCTTTTTTCTGATATCATGCGGTGGGAGTTGTTGTTGTTGCTATTGCTATTGATGAATGGTTGTTTTGTAGTGTAGTTGTAGTTGATTAGTGCGTGAGTGAGGCATATTCAAATCTGTAATGGGTTGTTCTTGTGTAGTAATTTGAAATTGATTTGTAATTCTTCCTGTATTTTGACTTGTGTTTGGAATTTATTGTTGTGTTACCTTTCGAGCTCCAGAAGTTGTATATATACATTGATTTCTTTGTGTCCAATGAATACTCTTTCTTTTGAAATACTTATATTTTTGGATTAGAACAGTTACTTTCATGTTTGTACAATTACTTACAAAATGTTAGTTTGTTACAATGTGATTCACATACACTGGTTTCGTCTATTTGACTTACCTTCCTCCACAAGAGTTACTTTACAAAGTATAACAGTTACTTTTTTAATGCACAAAGTTACTTTTATGTTGTCACAGTTACTTGTAGTGGTCTTATAGTTACTCTAGGTGTTCTTATAATTACTTTATCGATGACCATTTCATCTCTTTTATTTGTCAGTGAGTACTGATATAGGTCCTTTTTTTTGGAATAGAACACTTGCTTTCGTGTTCGTACAGTTACTTACAAGATGTCCCTGTTACTCTGTGTTCCATATACATTGTTTTTGTGATACATGTTTTACCTTCCTCTGTTAGAGTTACTTTTACAAAGTATAAGAGTTACTTTTTTTAATCACAGGGTTACTTTTCTCTGCTATCAAAGTTACTCTTAGTGTTCTTACAGTTACTCTTAGTGTACTTTTAGATACTCTTAGTATTCTTATAGTTACCCTTAGTGTTCTTATAATTACTTTATGGGTTACGAGATCATCACTCTTGCTCTTGAGTTTGTTTATTTTGACAGTCTAACTGAAAGTATATATCTTCATACAAAACCACATCAACTATTCATGCAAGAATACCACAGACAAAGCATAGAACGTTATCTATTAAACCTAGAAATACTCCTATTTACAATATGATTCAGAGTAAATGTATTTACAGGCTTGCAACACAATAAGAATTTCTTACTTTATCATATGGATGCCAAAAGTGCATTTTTGAATGGTACAATTGAGGAGGAAGTATTTGTTGCTCGACCTACATGCTTTGAACATGATAAATTTCCTAACCATGTTTCTTTATTACAAAAAGCTCTCCATGGACTCAAACAAGCCCCTAGAGCTTGGTATGAGAAACTAAAGAACTTTTTACTAGACAATGGCTATATCATGGGCAAATTTGATTCTACATTGTTTCTAAAACACACTTCTAGAAATTTCTTGATTATTCAAATTTATATTGATGATATTATCTTTAGGGGGACTAATCTTGATCTTTGTAAGGAATTTAGTTCTCTTATGCAGAGTGAGTTTGATATGAGCATGATGGGGGAGCTTACTTTCTTCCTTGGCTTTTAAATCAAACAAACAAGCTTGATAACATCACTGAACTACTTAAGGGCTTTGGGATGGATAACATCAAGCCAATGGACACCCCCATGTCAAACACACCAAGCTTGATAGAGATGAGAAAGGAGAAAAGGAAGATGAGAAGCTCTATAAAGGTATGATTGGAAGTTTACTAGTTACACCCACATCCCACGATTACCACTAATCATGAGATAAGGGGATAAGTTTGAGGATTATACTTAATACAAAGTTCACTCCCATTTTTTTCCTTTGATTTCAAACTCTTTTGTTTTTTATCACTCTTCTGTTTTCATCAAGCTTGTTGTGGTAGACCCATTTGGTGTCAATGATATTTTTATCACTTGGTCTTGGCACTAAGGTCCACACTTTGTTCTTTTCAAATTTTTCCAACTCTTCTTGCATGGCTAGGATCCATTCATCATCCTTGAGAAGTTCTTTGAAATCTTTTGGCTCAAGTTGAGAGATGAAGGCATTGTCAGCTTGTTCTTTGTTGAATGCAGCTCGTGTCCCCACCCTTTTGAAAGGATTACCTATGATGAGATCTTTAGAATGATGCTTTGTAAAGTGAGGAGTTGGATCCTTCTTTTCTTCTTCTTTCTCTTCTTCATCAACTATCACCTCTTTTCCTTTATCAACAATGTTGAGCTCTTTCAAGCGAGGGATCACCTCATCTATACCATCATTATTAACAATATTCTCGAAAATAGAGGGGTTAGTCTCAACAAATCTAACGTTGATAGATTCTTCTACTTTATACAAATCAATGTTAAATACTCTATAATCCTTGCTAGTAGTGTTATAACCAAGAAAGAAATCCCTATAAGACTTTGGATCAAACTTGTCGAGGGAATTCTTGGTGCTCAAAAAAAAATAAGGATAACCAAAAACATGAAAGAAATCAATGGAAGGCTTTCTACCACGCCATAGCTCATAGGGGATTTTCTTCAAAGATGGATGAGTGAAAACCCAATTTTGCACAAAACATGAAGTATTAACGGCTTCGGCCCAAAACTTCTTTGGAGTATCATACTCTAGAATCATCTTCCTAGCCATTTCATATAGTGACCTATTCTTTCTCTCTACAACCCCATTTTGTTGAGGTGTTCAAGGTGAAGAAATGTTATGTGCATATCTAGATTCCTCACAAAACCATTCAAACAAGTCATTTTCAAACTTTCCCTCATGATCACTATGGATAGAGACTATTCGACTAGAAGCTTCGTTTTCAACTCGTTTGCAAAAAGTCGAGAAAACATCAACAGTGTCACTTTTTGAAATAAGAAAGAAGGTCTAAGTATAGTGGGAAAGTTGCCAACAATCACAAGACAATACTTGCTACCACAAATTGATTGTGTACGCATTGGTCCAAATAGATCAATGTGAAGTAGTTCAAGAATGACTTTGGTTCTAAGGATTCCTTTGGATTTAAAGGAGGACTTGGTTTACTTTCCTTGGGTACAAGGTTGGTATTCCTCATTCTTTTCAAAATCTAATTTAGGAAGTCCCTTTACTAAATCCTTTTTTCTCAACTTCTTCAATTGATGCATATTTACATGACCAAGCCTATGGTGTCACAAAGAAATATGATTTGAATTGGCAACAATACATCTACCAACAATAGGCTTAATAGAGTCAAGAACAATAGCATAAGATTACCATTTATAATCCCTTATATATAATGTTGTAGGACACGGAATCTAGAAACAAGAATTCAAGTGAGGTAAAAAGAACAAGATAGCCATTATCACATAATTGACAAAAATTAATTAAATTATGATGTAGGCCATCAGCAAGAAGAACATTCTTAATGCATAGTGAATCACCTACATCACCCTCACCTATTACTTTACCTTTGTTGTTGTCATCAAATGTCGCTAATCCTCCTTTGTTCTTTGTGAATTGGTTGAAGTGGTTGATTTCACCTGTCATATGATTTGAGTAGCCACTATCAACAATCCATTTTCCTTTCACCTACAAGAAATGAAGATGTCAGTACCATTTCAAACCTTGGGATCCGATGTTAGCTTGGGGATCCATTTCATCTTTGGGTTGGTCCCCTTCTCTCTATAAGGACAATAAGTAGAGTAATGGTCATCACTCTTGTCATTCACACAAACCATAGGTTTCTTAGAGCCAGATGACTCTCCATGTAATATAGGATGTCCCTTGCTCTTTTTCTTACCCTTTCCCTTGTTCTTGCTCTTTGGAGTCCCCCCTACTTATCCCAAACCACTAGTACCGACTTGTTTGGTAGAGTGATCTAAAACTTCATTGAGGATGTATTCCCTATAAGGAATTTCTACAAGGAAGCTCTTAGTTTGTCATTATCATCACTAAGAGTAATGATAGTAGAAGATAAACTAGCAAGACCATCTTACACATGAAGTAAGTTGACCTCCAAATAGAGGACTTTAGTAAGATAAGAATCTTTTTCTAAAGTAAGACTAGCAACTTAATGACTTGGCAATAAAGGTCTAGCAGAAAGATCATCAACTTGAGCAAGAAATCTAGTATTTTTAGTTGTAACCAAAACAAGCTCATCAAGATAAATTCTATTCTCATCCTTAATAGCATCACAAGCAAGCTTAAGATCATCATTTTTAGTTCTAAATAAAATAAGCTCATCTACTAGGGCTTGGTTTTATTCCTTAAGACTATTAAGGTTCTTAAGGTAGATGACATTCTATACTTTAGCTCCATTGTATTGGAACTCAAGATAAAGAAATTGTCCTTGCAAGGAATCAATGCTATCAATATGCAACTTTTCATTTTGATCAAGAATATCAATTTTAGCATACAAATCATCTATGATCTTCACTAACCTATTCTTCTTGGATTTTCATTTGAAATAACAAGAGTGGGTACCATTAAGCATGTCAATCAGAGTTTCCTTAGATAACTCATGTAAACTTACCTCACTTACCTCACCAATGTCTTCATTTGTAGAGGCCATGAGTGCAAGTTGGCATTCTCCCTTGTTACAGCTTGAGTCACTTGAGTAAGACTCTTCCCATGTGCCATTGGATGCATCCTTGCTTCTTCTCTCCTTGTCCTTCTTCTTGTACTTGCCATCCTTCTTGTAGCTCTCCCTTTTCTTGGAGATTCTCTTGTGGTAGGACTTGTTAGCCTTGGGGTATTCATTTTTGTAGTGCCCCTTTTATCCACATTCATAGAACGTTGGAGTGGATAAGGAGGATGGTATTCCCTTGAAGTTCTTTCCCTTCAAGTAATTTGCTTCATGGTCACTAAGGGATTCATCTTCACTTGCGGAGGAAGGAGAGGATCAGAAAGCAAGTTATTCTTGGAGAATCATTGCTTCCATTTGATCTTTGAATGCACTATCTTTGATATTCTTTTATTCATTCTCCTCTTGCTTGTCATCTTCTTCTTTCTTGTCTAGTCTTGGCTCATGGGGTTGAAGGATATCAATGAGTTCTTTGGTGGCTATGTCACCAAGGCTTCTAAATTATTTAATGGAGGTCACCTTGGATTCCAATCTCTTAGGGAGACCTTAAGATCTTGGAGTTTATTGTCCCTCTATCCATGGTGTGGCCCAATTGAGCAAGACCATTGATGATGGTGTTGAGCCTTGTGTACATCTTCACCACTCTCTCCTTCTTGCCCATCTTGAAGTTTTTAAGGAGACCCTTAAGCATGTAGATCTTGGACTCCTTGACCTGATTTGTGCCTTCATAGGTGATGCACAACTTGTCCCAAATCTCATGGGTTGTGTCCCAGGAAGATATGTGGTTGAACTCAGAGGAGTGAAGGACGCATAGATGATTCTTATTGCCTTTGCATTCAGTTGTGCTTTCTTGATTGTAGCTTCATCCCAAGTGTATATCTCCCCCATCGGCTCCTTGTATGGAAGAATCACCACCTTCCACATGTCATAGTTTATCCCTTGAAGGTAGAATTGCATCTATCATTTCCAATAGATGAAATTGGTGTTGTTGAAAATCGGGGGTCTCATGGAGAATCATACCTCTAGGTTGAGGGATCCAAGTAAGTTATTGTCCATCTTCTCACCTCGTGGGAGATGTTTCAGAGAAGATTGTGGCTCTAATACCACATGTTAGATCAAAGGGCTCTAGAGGGGGGTGAATAGAGCTAAAACACTTGCACGAAAATGGTTAGACCTTCAAGTTACTTCAACTAGGCATAATTGTAAATAGTGAATTTATGGCAATCTAAACATGCATAGCAAGGATGAGAGAGATTGAAACAAGAACTTGAACAAGCTGTTTTGATTGGTTCCAGACTCCAAACTAGGAAAGAGTCAGTTCACTACCTAGATAGGTCAAGCCCTAGAATTTTGCAACCTATGTATACTTATACTCCATTATAAGACATGCAATTTGACCTTCCTTTTCTGGGACAATGATACCCAGCTTCCCTTTGATGTCAAGGGAGCCAACAACCTTACAACCAAGGACTTATCTATCCAGATGAGCTAGAGTCTTCTACCTCTACAAGGTTGTACCCACTCTTGCAAGTAGTTGGAAACCTTCGTCAAAGAGATCTCCTTCTTGAAAAAAGTATTTTTCCTTGAAGGATTTACCCACTCTACTCCTAGATCTTCACACTTGTCCTCCTTCACTCAGAGAAGCTTTTTGTACCATCTTCTACAGCTTGAAGAAGCTTTTACCTTCTCCTTCACTTAGAGAAGCTTTCACCAACTTGATCTTGAAGAAAGGGGTTGGGGAAGGAGAAGCTTTGAGCTCTTTACAAGTGTACAATGAAGTAGCTCTCTCACACAGATCATATCTCACTCAGATGGATGAAATGAAGTGTAATTAAGAGAGGAGAAAGGGGCACAAGTGGATTGGATGGACTCAACTATAGCTAAGATCTTGAATAGCATGAAGAAGCAACCTTGGAAAGAACTCCAAGAGGTCCTATTTATAGTTGAGGGTGTAATGAACTAAAACCCATGTATAATCTTAGAGTAGTTGTTTCCTAAGCGTTTCCTTTCATTTCTGTCCTTGATGTTGAATTAGTGGAAATTATAAAGGTTTGGTGTACTTTTGTTCCCTATATTTGGCATTATAAGGATTTATGTATAAATACAGCAGTAAAAGTTTACTAATGGGTTTATTTTGCAAAATATCCACTTAAGAGGGATAAGAATAAAATAAAATTGGTCTAAAAGTTTTTATGGCCCTTTTGTATGGGAAAAAGAAAATAAAATCCTAAAACTAAGACAATGTGACATTAAATGAATTAATTTTTCCATTAGGTGAAAATAAGAGTAAATTGCCTAAAATCCATAAAGGGGAACTCAAAAAGATAATTCTAAGTCCAAAATAATTTTCTTTGAGTACAAGTTTGCTTGAGTGATAAGTTTCACAACTTTTGGAAAAGAGGTAAGTATAATTGTATTAATTGAATAGGAAAATAGGAGATAACTCAAAAATATAAAACAAAATCGTTAATGACTCAAAAAGTAACAATTGATGCCAAATTCATGATCTACGCATAAAAATATGCCTTTGGGTGAATTTTCACTCAATTTGGAGAATATTTTATTTAAAGGTGGAATCAGGAGAGAGAAAGTGTGTAGAGCCTTAAAAATATTAAATAAATATACAAACAACTCCAACATGTAAAATTGACAGAAATTCATATCCAAGACACTTAATGAGACTTGTGGGTGAAGTTTCAGTAAATCTAGAGAATCTTATAACCATTAATGATGGAGGAAAGAGAAAATAAGAGTTGATTTATTTAACACATAAAAAGTACTCATAAGGAAAATATTATTGCATATTCGGAGTCCTCATATCAAAAAAAGGACAGATGCTAATTTTGGATTGATTTGGGCTTTGTTTGCACCCTCAATTAAGGAGAGAGAAAAGATTAAATAAAAATATGTGCCTTTTTAGTCCGATTAAGAATTGGAATGCAATCAATGTGTCACGCATATTATCCTTTTATTTTTCGATTTTTCACACTAATGGGTGATCCATATTGTTCACCCGCTTGATTAGACGGCTGGGAATTCGTCGCCTAGCTCGTGCCTAACAAGGAAACGAGCAGGTTCACACCAAATCTTCAAATCATGATTTCTCGATCTGTAGTCAACCTTTTCTCGAGATTTTTGATCCTATGTTTTCCTCATTTGTTTCCACACCGATCGATCCCTTATTTACAGTTTGTCAAGAATTTTGGGAAACACCCAATTCTTGCATTCCAAGGATCTCAGATGACCTAGCCATCTCTTTCTTCACGATCCCCCATCTATAAATAGTACCCCTTGGTCTTCGTATATCCTTGCTCAACTTTTCTCTAGCTCCAATTGCTTTTTTTTGCATGTATGTTGTTGTCACTGAGTAGATTTTGGTCTAGGGCTTGCGAAATACTGTGCACATCCTCCTCTTCACCTTCGAACAAATTGAACCCTGAGGTGAGTTTGGTTCTTCCTCTTCTTTCTTTCTATCATTTTGGTTTCTCGAATTGTAGTGCCTTGCAAAATTGCCCAAACCTGGGGCTACGTTGTTGTGCTCGAGTGCCAAAAATAGCACGAGTTGAGGAAGGGGACAAAACCACAGGTCTAATGACTGATTTGCCCCACTATTTTCCTTCTTTCCTCTCTGCTTTCTCGCTAGGGTGTTCTAGTCCTTTCATTCTGTCTTTACCCGCGTTGACGCAAGGATAAATCAGCGTGAACCGTTGACTTGGAAACCCATGGTTGGGCCAAGTAATGAGGCCCACCTCTCTCTCTCACACACACATCTCCTCTCTTGCTTGGATTTGATGATGTGTCATCCTATGGTTGGTCCATATGGAAAAAAAAAGATTTTTATTCCTTTATCCAAAAATTAAAAGAAAACATGTTTTGGAATTATAAATTTACATTAGAAAATTAAAAGAAAACATATATTTTTAAATGTAAGCTTTCTAATAAAAAATACTTTTGAGGTTTGGCTTTGAGTTTTGTCAAAAGCTGTTTTCCAAAAATGAATTTAATACATAAAAATCATCAAAAAATACACTTTAATCATCACAACTTCAAAATTAAAAAAATTATATGTTTTCTTAATAAAGAGAACTAATAAGATCAATGGTGATGATTTCAGAGTCTCAATCGAGGTTTTGTTCAAAAAGTCCAAAAGTTAGGGTTTCTTTACATTAATGCATATGAAAAACCCTAATACATGATTATACATTAAAAATAGGAAAAGTGGGCCTTGGACTCAATTAAAGTGGTGAAAGTGAGTAATTGGATTTCATTAAGAGAGGTATGTGCTTTCCTTACACCTAAGTTGGGAATAATTGCAAACCCTAACCTAGTTTCCCTAATGAGGCTTTTATGAAAACCCTAATTTCTCTTTTGTTAATTCTTTTGCTATATTTGTCTCAAAATTAGTTTGTTATTTATTTCTTGGGTCTTGTACCCCACTACCATACTTGTATTATTTGATTCGTATACTTTCCATAGTTCTTTAGCATGTTGATTTTATTAGACTATTTAACTAGTGTAGTGGTACTTTTGTACAACCACCCATAGATAGGGCATGTGTAAATTCACCCTAGGCAATGTGTTAATCTCCCCACTAGAAAATATTTGATAGCTGATCAGAATGTGTTAATGCCCCTCCCCTAATTGGTTGAGGTCAGGTAGGTGCATCAACCCTACTTAGTTAAGGTAGTCAATATTAATTATGCATGCAAAACCTTTTATTATTTTTCTTATTCTGGCAAGAATATACTTGTTTATGCCTCATTATTTTGACCATCTTCATCTTATGATGAAATCTTAGCCTTTACTTCCATGTTATTTCTTATCTTTTGTCCTTGTTCATTATCTCTGACACATACTTTTCTTCTTTCTTTTGTTGTGTGTTTTTCCAACCACCCAGGGCTTGATCAAGGTGTTGAACAAGGCCAAGAAGACCGAGTTCAGGAGTAGATTCCAATTTTTCTATCAAAGATGACAAGGTTGCTTATTGCTAGATCCCATTATTTTCTTTTCAGATTTTCCTTTTCAAGAAACTCATGTAGTGAATGAGTTCAAAAAGTAATGTAATAACTTAGTTTTTTTCCGCTGCTATTGACATTTTACATGTATTTGAAACATGCTTATTTATTTGGATTATTATGCATGCATTTCACAATGTCTATTATTCTTAGAAAAAGTGGTTGTTTTGTATTTCCTTTAAAATTTGGTAAGGAGGTGATCTCACCTCTTTACAGCATAGTATCATAGCTAGGTTGGGAAACTATTAGGGTATAAGTTGAAAGCCAGGGTGTCTAGAAAGGATCAGGGTATGGGGGCTGTAAAAAATTTCTGCTGTGCCACTAACTTGATTTATGAGGACTCTTAAATCTGTATGATACCTGCCTAACCTGCGCTGATATTGATTGTCTAAAATAGTATGCTTGTAGGAAATAGTAGCCTTAGATATCGTTGTTGTCTACTCCTGGTTATCTTATGGTATATCCTTATCTTTCAGGAAGGAAGATTTATTTGGAAACATGAACAACTTATCTTTTGGAGCCGCCTTCGGAAACATAGGCAACCGAGATTCTCGAGTGACTCCCTAAAGCACCAGGACAATTCCTACTACCCCTATAGGAACACCTCTTCTGACCCCTGAGTAAGAGCTTACCATGTTGCGCCAGCTACTCTTGACTACCTTGGTGGGACAGCTTTCCAATGTTGTTGTTGCAGCTTAAATGAAGGAGTTCACCCTTACAGACTTCATCAAGATACAACCACCATACTTCAAGGGAGAGAGTGAACCAAACATGGTGGATAAGGTCGACGACTGGGTTTTGACCTTAGAGAATACCTTTGAGGGAATGGTGTGTCCTCCTCACCAGAAGATTCACTTTGCAATGTATGTGCTGGATGGGCCAGCTCACGTCTGGTAGACGGGTATGGCTCATACCTGAGATACTTCAAGCATGACTTGGGGACAGTTCCTAAAACTATTCTGTGAGAAGTATATCTTCCCCACCTATCTAAAGAGGAAGGAAGCAGAGTTCTATAGTGTGTGACAGGTAAGCATGAGCGTATTTGAGTATGTGAAATGTTTCCTCCTCTTTCAGTGCTATGTTGTGGACCTCGGAGCTGAAAGAAGATCAACCTTGTTCCTCGAGGGTTTAAGCTACAGTGTTAGAAGTAACCTTGTTCCCTAGATACCTTTGATATTCCAACAAATGGTGGATAAGGCTTTGGTGATAGAGTCTTACCCCGAGTTTCAGTCTTTTGGGCAAAACAACAACAACAAAAGGAAGAACGTAGGTGGAAACCAAGGGCATGACAAGTGCAGCCGTTGCTCCTATTTTCATCCGCCAGGAAGATGCCCTATTGGCAATGGTCAACCCCATAGAGATGATTGACCTACACCCATTTTCCACAAGTGCGTCCAAGTTGGACAACATCCGGTCCAACTGTCCCAATCTTGGGTGTGCTCAAGCCCCATCTCAATAGCCTGCTCAGCAGCCACAACAACGACAAAATCCACCTCTAAGAAACAATAACAATCAGAATCGGCAAGGCCAACAGCCACCTATGGAGAGGCAGAATGGTAGGGTGTTTTCCCTTAATGTTGAGGAAGATGAAGAAGATAATGAAGAAATATAAGGTACATTAGATATTAATATGCATCCTGTTAAATCACTCTTCAATTCTGGTTCATCAAATACATTCATATCAACTCAGTTTGCTGCCATGTTAGAGAAATAAATCAGAATATATGGATCATGTATTAGATGTTAAAACCCCTAGGGGTAGGATCTACTCTTTTTATCTCAAACTCCCAACCTTGGATCTTTGTATCTCTAGAAGGATGTTTCCCTCAGATTTCATCTTGCTTGACATGACCACCTTTGATGTCATCCTGGGGATGGATTGGTTGAAGAAGTATAAGGTTGTTTTGTTTAGTGAAGTATCGAAGGTTAGTCTATTGCATCCTATTGAGGGAAGGATGTGTGTCATGGGTAGGAAGCGAGAGGATTGGCAATTTATCATCTCTGCAATCAAAGCTGAAAAGATTGTCTCATAGGGGTGTAGAGCATTTTTAGCTTCTATCATCCTCGATGCCACACCTCTAGCTTTCAATCACATAGAAGTTTTGAAGGACTTTCCTGGTGTCTTTCCTGAGGAGTTGCTTGGATTTTCCCCAACTCACGAAGTGGAGTTTTCCATCGAGCTCGCACTAGGAACTTTGTCTATCTTAAAGCCTCCTTATCACTTGGCCCCTGCAAAACTCACCAAGCTTAAGAAGCAGCTTTAGGATCTTCTCGACATGGGATTTGTGTGCCCCAGTGTTTCACCTTGGGGATCCCCTATCTTATTCGTGAAGAAGACGTATGGTTCATTGTGTATGTGCATGGATTATTGTATGCTTAATTAAGTGACGATAAAGAACCGTTATCATTTGCCTCACATCGATGACCTATTCGACCAGCTAAAGTCAGCTACTGTGTTCTCAAAGATGGACCTATAAAGTGGCTACTACCAAATACGAGTGAAATATGAAGATGTCCTGAAGAATACTTTTAGGCATTATGAGTTTCTGGTCATGCCTTTCGGCGTGACTAATGCCCCTATTGGTTTCATGGACTTGATGAATCGAGTGTTTCATCCTTACCTCGATCAGTTCATTGTGGTGTTCATCGATTATGTATTGGTCTACTTTGAGTCTGAAGAACAACATCGTGAACATCTACAAATTGTGTTGAACACACTGAGAGATTATCAACTATATGCTAAATTCTCAAAGTGTGAGGTCTGGATCAAGGAAGTGATGTTTCTGGGTTATGTGATTTATGTTGGACATATTGTTGTTGATCCTGCAAAGGTAGAAGTTGTGACCAAGTGGAAAGATCTGAAGACTCTGTCTAAGATCTGTAGTTTCCTCAATTTAGCATGTTACTATCAAAGGTTTATCAAGAGTTTTTCTGAGTTAGCTCTTCCTATGACAAATTTGGCAAGAAATAAGTCAAGTTTGTGTGGATGTCGGAATGTGAGGACAGTTTTTAGAAACTAAAAGGATGTTCGACATCTGCTCCTATTCTTGTAGTACCTGTTGAAGGCAAACCCTATATCATTTTCACTGTTGCTTCTAAGTAAGGATTAGGGTGTGTATTGATGCAAGAAGATTGAATGATCACCTATTCTTCATGCCAGTTGAAACCTAATGAAGAGAACTGGCATACACATGATTTAGAGCTAGCCTCTATTGTGCATGCTTTAAAAATTGGCGATGCTTTCTATAAGGAGTGAAGTTTGAAGTTTTCTCATATCACAAAAGCTTGAGATGTCTTTTGACACAGAAGGATCTGAATATGAGGTAGCAAAGATGGATAGAGTATCTCAAAGACTACGACTTTACTATCACCTATCATCTTGGTAAAGCAAACATAGTTGTTAATGCCTTGAGTCAGAAGAAGGATGTAGTTTGTGTTGCTATTAACCTAGAGTATGTTTCATGTTGGCAACCACAGCCTCATGATAAAGAAGATGTCAAGAAGTTGTGTGTTCACATGGCTAGTTTGTCCATTACACCTTCTTGGATCTTTGAAGTTGTTGTTTTGCAGCTTGGAAGTTATGAGCTTGAAGAGAAGCCCCAATCTGACTTTTTAGTTGGAGTGGATGGTGTTATTTGTTTCTGACAAAGGTTGTAGATACTTGAAGTTGGGAACCTATAAGAGAAGGTTTTGAGTGAAGCCCATGGGTCTAAGTACACTATACACCCTAGTACTACCCAGATGTACAAAGACCTACAATGAAGTTTCTGGTGGAAGAACATGAAGAAGTATATCACTCTATTTGTTGCAAAGTGTTTGACTTGTCAGAAAGTCAAGATCGAACATCAATGACCTGGTGGTCTTCTGCACCCACTTGAAATTCTAGAATGGAAATGGGAGAAGATTGCTATGAACTTCGTCACTGGTTTCCCTATGCAGTGTGGGTAGTAATAGATTGACTTACTAAGTCTACCCACTTTTAGCCTTTCAAGTCCACTTATAAGTTTGATGAGATGGTTCGGTTGTATGTGGATTGGATCATTTGTCTACATGGACTTCCTAAAGTGATAGTATCATACTGTGACCTAAAGTTCACCTCTCATTTGTAGAGTCAAATTCAGGAACATATGGATACTGACTTACGTTTCAATACAACTTATCATCCACAAACAAATGGTCAATCTGAAAGAACGGTGCAAAATATGGAAGATTTTCTTCATGCATGTGTTATGGATTGGGGAGGTGCATGGAATAAGTATCTTCCATTGGCTGAGTTCTCTTACAATAATAGCTACCAAGCTAGTATTGGTATGACACCTTATGAAGCTTTGTATGGAAGACCTTGTCATTCTCAGTTACACTAGGATGATGTGGGAGAACATACTCTGGTGAAGTCTAATGATATGCAGATGATGATAGAGAAGGTGCAGTTGATCAAGAAGCATATACAAGCTGCACAAAAATGATATAAGACATATGTAGACAAGAAGAGGTCTTGTGTGAGTTTCGTAGTAGGTTATTATGCCTTCTTGAAGATCAAGCCTATACGTTCTATTGCAAGATCTAAAGTTAAAGGCAATCTTAGTCCCCACTATGTTGGACCATTTGAGATCTTAGATAAGGTTGGAGACTGTGTATACTATTTAGCTCTTCCTCCTATCTATGATAAGATCCATAATATTTTTCATGTCTCTGCGCTAAGAAAATATGTGAAGGACCCTTCTCATGTTTTCACAATCAAGCCTTTGGAGATTCAAGAAAATTTGACTTATGAAGAGTTACCTACAAAGATTCTTGACTCCCAAGTTAAGCAGTTGAAGAACAAGGAGATTGAGTTGGTGAAAGTCTTATGGCAGTACCATGGTTTAGAAGAAACCACTTGGGAGCTTAGAGATGAGATGTTGCGTACTCACCCTTCTCTTTTTGTATGAAATTTTAGGGACGAAATCTTTTTTAACGGGTGGAGTGTTGTAACAAACCGAAATCCATGTATAAGATTAGAGTAGCATTTTCCAAAGCTTTTCCTTTCATTTTATGTCCTTGATGTTGAATTAGCAGAAATTATAAATGTTTGGTGTACATTTGTTCCCTATATCTGACAATATAAGGATTTATGCACAAATACCTCAGTAAAAGTTTATTAATGGATTTATTTTACAAAATATCCACTTAAGAGGGATAAGAATAAAATAAAATTGATCTACAAGTTTCTATGACCCTTTTGTATGGGAAAAACAAAAGAAGATCCTAAAACTAACACAATGTGACATTAAATGAATTAATTTTTCGTTGGGAGAAAATAAGAGTAAATTGCATAAAATACATAAAAGGGGAACTTAAAAGATAATTCTAAGTCCAAAATCATTTTCTTTGGGTACAAGTTTGCTTGAGTGATAAGCTTCACAACTTTTGGAAAAGAGGTAAGTATAATTGTATTAATTGAATGGGAAAATAGAAGATATCTCAAAAATATAAAATAAAATCATTAATGACTCATAAAGTATCACTTGATGCTAGATTCGTGATCTACATATTAAAATATACCTTTGGGTGAATTTTCACTTAATTTGGAGAATATTTGATTTAAAGGTGAAATCGGGAGAGAGAAAGTGTGTAGAACCTTCAAAATATTAAATAAATATACAAACAACTCCAACATGTAAAATTGATGGAAAATTCATATCCAAGACACTTAATGAGACTTGTGGGTGAAGTTTCATCAAATTTGGAGAACCTTATAACCATTAATGATAGAGGAAAGAGAAAATAAGAGTTGATTTATTTAACACACAAAAAGTTCTTAAAAGGCAAATCTAATTTCATATTCAGATTCTCATATCAAAAATAGGCTAGGTGTCAATTTTCAATTGATTTGGGTTTCATTTGCACCCTCAATTGAGGAGAGAGAAAAGAATAATTAACAATATGTACCACTTTAGTCTGATTAAGAATTGGCATGCAATCAATGTGTCATGCAAATTATCCTTTTATTTTTCTATTTTTCGTGCCAATGGAAGGTCCAGATTGTTCGCCCGCTTGATCGGACTGCTGGGAATTCATTACCTAGATCACGCCTAACAAGTAAACGAGCAGGTTCACACCGAATCTTCTAATCATGATTTCCCGATTTGTAGTCAACTTTTTCTTGAGATTTTTGATCCTACATTTTCCTCATCTGTGTCTGCACTGATTGATCCCTTATTTGTGGTATTTTGTCAAGAATTTGGGAAACATACAACTTTTGCATTCCAAGGATCTCGATTGACCTAGCCATCTCTTACTTCACGATCCCCCATCTATAAATAGTGCCCCCTTGGTCTTCGTATCTCCTTGCTTGACTTTTCTCTAGCTCCAATTGCTTGTATTCTCATGTGTGATGTCATCGCTGATCAGATTTGGGTCTAGGGCTTGTGGTGGATCGTGCACATCCTCCTCATCACTTTTAAACAAATTGAACCCTGAGGTGAGTTTGATTCTTCCTCTTCTTTCTTGCTATCATTTTGGTTTCTCATATTGTAGAGTCTTGCACAATCGCCCAAACCTGGGGCTACACTATTGTTCTTGAGCACCAGCAATGGCATGAGCCGAGGAAGGGGACATTCCCTAGGTCTAATGACATATTTGCCCCATCATTTTCCTTCTTTCCTTTCTGGTTTCTCGTGAGGGTTTTCTGGTCCTTTTGTTCTGTCTTTACCAGCATTGATGTGAGGATGAATCAGCATGGACCACTGACTTGGCACCCTGTGTTTGGGCCAAGTCATGTGGCATGCCTCTCTCTCTCTCTCATCACCTCTTGATTGGATTTGATGACATGACACCTTTGGTTGGTCCATATGGGAAAAATCATATCTTTTTATTCCTTTGTCCAAAAATTAAAAGAAAATATGTTTTAAAATTAGAAAAATGTAAGCTTTCTAATAAAAATACTTTCGAGGCTTGGTTTTGAGTTTTGTCAAAAGGTGTTTTCTAAAATGAATTCAATACTTAAAAATCATCAAAATACACTTTAATCATCATAACTAAAAAATTATATGTTTGCTTAATTAGGAGAACCTAAAAGATCAATGGTAATGATTTCAAAGTCTAAATTGAGGTTTTGTTCAAAAAGTCCAAAAGTTAAGATTTTTTACATTAATGCATATGAAAAACCCTAATACATGACTATACGTTGAAAATAGGAAAAGTGGGCCTTGGACTCAATTAAAGTGGTGAAAGTGAGTAATTGGATTTCATTAAGAGAGGTATGTGCTTTCCTTACACCTAAGTTGGGAATAATTGCAAACCCTAACCTAGTTTCCCTAATGAGGCTTTTATGAAACCCTAATTTCTCTTTTGTTAATTCTTTTTCTATATTTGCCTCAAAAGTTTTGTTATTTATTTCTTGGGTCTTGTACCCCAATTCCATGTTTCTATTATTTAATGCTTATACTTGACATAGTTCTTTAGCATGTTGATTTTGTTAGACTATTTAACTAATGTAGTGGTACTTTTGTACAACCACCCATAGATAGGGCATGTGTGAATTTGCCCATGGGAATGTGTTACTCTCCCCACTATAAAATACTTGATAGGTGATTGGAATGTGTTACTCTCCCTCACCTATTTGGTGGAGGTATGATAGTTGCCTCTATCCTACTTAGTTAAGGTAGCCAATATTAATCATGCATGCAAAACCTTTTATAATTTTTCTTTTTATGGCAAGCATCTACTTGTTTATGCCTCATTCTTTTGACCATTTTCATCTTATGATGAAATCTTAGACTTTTTTCCATATTATTTCTTATCTTTTGTACTTTTTCATTATCTCTGACACATACCTTGCTTCTTTCTTTTGATGGGTGCTTTTCCAACCACCCAGGGTTTGATTAAGGTGTTGAACAAGGCCACGGAGACTGAGTTCAGGAGTAGATTCTAGTTTTTCTATCAAAGATGACTAGGTTACTTATTGCTAGATCCCATTAGTTTATTTTTAGTTTTTCCTATTCAAGAAACTCATGTAGTGAACAGAGTTCAAAAAGCAATGTAATAACTTAGTTTCTTTTCACTGCTATTGACATTTTACATGTATCTAAAACATGCTTATTTACTTGGATTATTATACATGCATTCCACAGTGTCTATTATTCTTGGAAAAAGTGGATGTTTTGTATTTCCTTTAAATTTTAATAAGGAGGTGATCTCACCTATTTACAGAGTGTGTCCACTAGAGGGCAGGAACTCTTAAGAACATTTTCTAACCGTTTGGGGTGTTGTAATGATATAATTTGAGTTTTGCAACACTTCAACGATTAGAATCAATTTTTCTGCATTTTTTGTACAATGCAGTCCATGGAGTTTTCATAAAGGTAACTCGACTGACCACATTATGCTATAAAGGGAATTTGAAGCAAGGATCGAGTTTGTCCTGGGTGAAACTCGACCAATCGCTTGAAATTAGTTTTGCTCAATTTAGGGATCAGTCGAGTTCTGTGTATAGGAAACTTGACCAAACCTGGCTATTTTCAAAATCCATCAAGGGATCGGTTGAGTTTGTAACTCGACCGATTAACATCCTATAATGAATTTTAGAAAATTCCTTTTGAGTGATCAAATGTTCAAATTAAGGGTTCCTGGTTTTTTCTCATCTTAGTTACAAGTCATATCATCAATACAAATAGCTACAAAAATCATCTAAGGTGATTTGAAGTCTTTTTCACAAAAGTGCATTTGCATTGCTTTTGACTTGAACTAGAACAAGCTAGGGCTTGATAGATTTGATTCTTTTCATGTACCTAATACATGAAAGTAATCTCAAACAAACATTTTAGATACACATGAATGGAATGGTTAAGTTATTATCAAAATATGGACAGTGTATACCTCTCAAGTTAGCACCTTTGTCATAAAGAAGAAAGAAGAAGATGTCATGAAGTGTCGTTTGTGTAAGAATAGTAGCAAGCTAGAAGGTTCAGAGATGAATGAAGGCTATTGTTATGGTGGATGAAAACTAGAGCGATCTAGTCTAGGAGAAACTAGAACATGAAAATATCTACTTTTTTCTCTGTGTATGCAATTGTGTTGCTTTGTATCTTGGTGTGTCTCTAATAGAGAGCAGATGTCTCCTTATAAGTAGAGTATCTCTTTCATGCCCCGCGGTAACATCCCACACATGTTTCCCAAGGTGCAATTGTTGGTCTTTCTAATGTGTGTCTTAATTGTCGCAGTTAATAGGCAACTTTAAGGGTAGTCAAGAGAGGGTAATTGATGTGGCCTTAAATGTTGTTAGACAGACACAAAATGAGACAAATAGAGACCAAAAGTTATTTTAGAAAACAAAACAAGTAGAATAAATTGTTTCAAAAAAATGGGACAAAGTTGATGGTTGTAAAATTGATTTTGGAACAAAGAAATACAACAAATTGTGGGAGGTGGAGCACATTGTTCGTGTAGATCACAGTGGATATAGTTGAATACTTATCTGACACAGTGGCATGTATATGGCACATGAAGAGATAAAGTCATGGAGGCAGAAGATTTCCATGAATGATAAGAAGATCCAAAGTTAACAAGGGTTAGGTTATTTGAAGGATGTAAGACTATCCTATTAATATATGTAGGTCTGGTGTAGACAAATAAATATTTATCAAAATTCATAGAGGCGGCCTTGAATGCACTTTTTGTCTCTAACACCATGCCAACAAGACAGACTGATGCAGTCATGGAGTCATACTTTATGCCATCTGTGACAAGGGAGATGGTGCTCTTTGGCTTTGACAGAGTAATTTATGTGTGGATTGGGCATGAGTTGAGTTTGTATGAAAGACGATGAGGCCAAAAGAGGTGACCGACCATGACCCGTGTTGCTTCACAGTGTGGGTGTCATGTGAGGAAGTCGGAAGACTGAGGAGGAAACTAGATATGGGTTGTCGGGTCTATCGATCCAATTAACGATACACATGCCTATGAAAATAAAATGGAATAAGGAAAAGAAAAGGAGGATTGTTGGAGATAACTATTAGATCTAGATAGAGAAGGTTTTTTATCATTTTTGAAATGTGACTATTGAAAATTAGTGAATTATATATCGGCGGAACAATAGTGAAGATTAGATTGTTATAAAAATACTATTTTGAAGATATTTAGGTGTTTAGTAGACCAAATATTTAATATAAGGAAATAGGTATGATGATGATATTTAGGCAATAGATTGTCATAAAAATGATAGAACTTGATGAAGTAAGTTTCTATGAATGTATTTCTAGAATTAGAGTTCAAATACAAGGTCTGATCTTAGTAGTTTGATTCACATGGTTTTTTGTGATGATTTTACCAACTAGGGGTATGATGGTCATTTGGGGCATCAAACGATGAGATAAAATTTGGATAAAAAGGTGTGAAATCATATTCTAAGGTATGAATCATGAGAATATTGATTATTTTAACTTTAGATTATCCCTGATTTGTTTTAAGAAATTATCATTAGAGAAACTGATTTATGATCATAATATTTTAGATTAATGAAACAAATATATTATTAATGATGTAAATCTAATGATAAGGTATTTTGAAGATTCAAAATCATATCAGTGATTATTACAATAAGATAAAATATAAATCACCTAAGAAATTCTAACATGTGTTGGGAGACAGATAGAGTATATTAGGGTAACTAGGAGTATCTAGATATGATTGTTGAAATATGTGTCTTGCTTGTTTTCAGGAAAGTTATGTCTTGACCAAGACTTAAAGGTATATTAGGATTTCATCAACCTTAAGGGAATTGTTAAGAATTTCTCTGTGGGCCATGTCCATTGGGTTCAATGTTATTATGATATAAATGTTCTTACAATGTGATTTAAAGATTGAGTTATTGTTAGACATTCAATATTTCATGTTTATTTCATATGTAATGATGCCTTGAGTACTCAGAATTTATTCAAATTGAGATATGTTATGTGAATATCATTTTTCATATTTTTTATATTAAGATACTTTTAGATGCTTAGGATTTCTATCTCCAGTGTAATATATTTTCTCAATCCTTTACACCCAAATGTCATATATTTGATATCAAAACTAAATAAAGTCATTTTATTAAAGAGCTCTAGATTAAGATTTATCTAGACAACAAGAATGTCATATTTCATATTTAGATTTAAAATCAGTTTAGAATTAAAGAACAAAGATACATATTTAGCGGTAATAGATTAGAATTTAGAGATCAAAAATTAAAAACATATATAATAAAATGACATTAAAACATTAACTCTTACATTAATGGATAAGTCCTCATCAGAGAGCTATGGGATGATTCATAAGATATTGTGGGTGTCACATAGGACATGTCATGCCAACAGAGGGTGCATTGCTTCATATAAGACTCTTTAGTGTGAATAGAGGGCACATTGTGCCAACAGAGGGTGTGTTGCACCATAGAAGACACTTCGATATTAGAAAGGAGGATTTATTGCATAATGATGGTAAAAAAATCAGATAAAAGTTGTAAATAAAAAATACCTAAATTAATTAAGAGTTCACAATTTTCAACTTTTAGTTTATTTTTTCAATTATCAATTTTAGCTTTCAAGTACAATTTATTCATGTTCATCTTATTATAAGATTCACGCCACTTACTCTAACTATAGTATTTCTATTTATACATGGTTGGGTACGAGATGTATGTAGGTATTAATATTCATGAAGACTAGTCAAGAGAGAGGACACGTAGACAGTTTTAAGAGGTTTTCTTGGTGGGGCACCATCTAAACGGTCCAAGATATTAAGACATAGTGCAGGATTTTGCATCATGTATTTAGTCTTTTTTATAAAGTTTGATGTAATCAAGTTTCTTTCCTAATTATTAGAATTTATTATATATACTAAGTTGCATAGGTTTATTTCTAATATTATTGTGATTAGTATTATGTTTGTGACACTCCTAAGTTGTGAAAAAAATTAGCTTATTTTAATGTGATACAAAAATTGGGGTTATACAAATGCATTCCCAGAAGTTACAACCATCTTCCTCGTGGGTCTCTTTTGAAGCCAACAAGCCTAAGGTTGGGTCTCGCGATGACCAAATTCTCCTGGGTGAAGTTCCTCCTAGATAGAAATAGAGGAACATAGGTAGGAACTGGGAGGAAGCAATCACAGCAAAACAATCAAAACCAAACTTGTGGCTAAGTTCAAAAGGTTCCACATAAGCTATTAGTGGAGGAACTAAGTAAAATCATGGAGGCATGCTCTCGATTTGGATAAAAGCATGAAGAATAAGATAAAAGAGGTTTCTCCCAACTACCTGATCAGTTATTTCCAAATTGGCAATTGGAACACCTCTGTGTGATGTTGAATGAACAGAAAGAAGCCTCAAGGTTCTTCTTGGTTGTCTCAATAACCTAAGGTGTCGTGTTGATGGAGGTAGTCAGCAACCATGAGTGACTTTCATTGGGAGGAAAAACAAGAGATATCCAGGAGTTTTCAAGCAAGGGAGAACACTTTTGGAGGTGTGATGATCATTTTCAGGGTCTTTAATTTATAGATTATGGTTTCTAGAGGTGTGGAAGCACGTCGGGCTAGTTGAGTCTGAGTGGAACTTGGACTCTATATTGTATAGAGTATCTGAGTATAGAGTCCCATGGAAACTCAGGTGTCTCGCTTCATCTCTACACTTTGAAGGTAGTGGTGGCTTCTTCAATGATCAAGATTTCATAGAGGGGGAGAGGGAGGGATCTAGGCTGACAGAGTCGTGCCTGATACAGTCTTGCATTCTCTAGGCATCGAGTGATAGAGACAAGGAAGGACTCATCATCATTCTTGAATTTGACAGTCTGGTCCAATGGGGACTCCTACTAGAAGGGAAGGTCTGTGTTATACATGAATCAACAAAAGTATAGGAGAATTGTCACATCAGTCAAATATCTACTATCTAGGATTTCAAACCATATAAATTCCTTCCTAAGTGATTTGAGGGGTCCAACGAAGTATGGTCTTAAAAAAATTGTCATGTTACTTAATTCAACTATGGTGATTCCTAAAATCTAGTCACTTTCTTTATTTGAAAAACCTTTTTATTTATAAAACCCACTTTTTGATAACATTAAATAAATAGTATATGACTATGTAAAAACAATTTGGACCTCATATTTCATAAAAAGCCAAATATTTTTTTAATAAATTTATTTACCAATATATACTTATTGAATGGGCAATTCATTTCCAACCCTCATGTGAGACTTATTCATTAATTAGGGCTAGGTTTGATATAATGGAGATATAAACTAATAAAATAAGTTATAGTCGTTGCTTACTTTAGTGGAATGTGCCTCAAACATTATATTAGGGTTTCATTATCATATTATGGTTTAGTTTGAACACCCAAATAGAATTTGAAATTTTGGGTTTCCAATTAGGGTTTATTTACATTGAAGTCCAAGATTTGAATTAAATTAGTAGAAAATTTCTATTCAGACCCTAACCTTATTTTACTCAAAGTTTGAGATGTTATAGTGGTTGGCCATAATTTTTCCATGGTGTGCTTATGACTATCAATTTTTAAAATTGCAATGAACATGTTGCAATTGTCGTGTTCACTTGTTTTTACTTCGACATGGTTATGATTTTGGCAATAACTACATTATGTCTACACGAAATTCTTAATTAATTTTTAATATAGTCCATTATCAAAAGTGTTTAATATATATCATGCAACCACCACTTTATAGTCTTGAATTGATCTATTTTAGATAAGGACACATTTGGATTGCGGGACTAAGCTGGATATATGCAACTCCTGCATTAAGATAATTCATGTAAATGGAAAATGATGTAACTGTAAAGTTTTGTAAAACGTCAGTTTATGTTTGGTACAGACGGACATAAATGAGGGGCTACTGGTTTCGGACAGTGCAAGCCGGCAGGACTTACGTCGTGAGAAAGACGGACCACGGTGTCTAGTGGTTTTGAACTGGAGGTTGTTGTACTGCATTTCTATTATAATAGCAAATGCAGGATTATGTCAATTTTCTCCATTACATCGAAACAAACCTAATCTTTTGGTTGCTGAATTAATAAATACAACCCTTTACAGCCAAACAAACGTCTCCTAAATTGAATGCTTCTTCAATGTTTCTCAATTAATATTATAATAATGAAGATTTTTCACTTCTTTATTGGAGATCTCAACATTTTGAATGTATAATATATATTCTGGTAAATTTTTCAATAGCCGTGACATTGGGTTTGAACATTAATATAATGTTTGAAATAGTGTTTGATGCTACCAACGCTTTGACTTAGTAACTTAGATGCCTTGGCAAATACTCTTAAACACCACATATAAAAAAATAGATATAGTCATCAGTGTTTGATATTAGCTATTAGCAATGGTTGCAAAATACTTGCTCATGTTCATGTCCAAACAACTGTTGTTATTTTGTCAAACAAAATAAGAGTATGTAGTTTATTTTCTAGTGTGATACATATAAAGAGATAAGATCGCATGTGAAGGTAAGTGTGATGTAGTCAATTTCTATGAGATATGGATATTTAATAGAATTTCACTGTATTTTTTTTAAGTTTTTTCTGAATCAGTGAACTTGATTTGGTCCTTAATAAAATTTGCTTGTGAATTTTATCAGCATCAGAAGATTGGAAGTTGATGTTAGTACTAAATGAGGCTAGCTCTGAGTTTGTACTTTATTAGTTCAGATCGATTTTGGCTTGACAAATTTAGATTATCCAATATCATGAGTTATGAATATTTCAATACATTTTGAAATTATTACCATATAGAAAAATAAATATAGGACAAAAATAAAAGTATTACTTTTTATGAATGTATATGGTGTTTATTGATATGTTAATTGAATGTGTATAAAAAATTATTCAATTGGCATTGTTCTAATTTAGACTTTATGATACCATTTCTAATCTATTATTTTGTAAGAAAAGATATCGCGTAGGCTTTTCAGGTAGTACGTGATCTATCAAGAATTACCAAGCGTGAATTACACTTTAGTTATGTGGTGATAATTGAATGGAAATATATCTAGATAGTGTGTTAAATACATATGATGGACATAATTTTGATATAATATGTTTCTTTTTATAGTATTTGATTTATGACATGAATATTACTTGATACATGTTGAGCAGTGTGGACCCATTAATTTAAACTAGGTGAGGTCCACAAACAACTATTTTTTCCTACCCACATTTATCATTGATATTGAAGAAAATAAACACATGCACAATATCGTGGTCGAGAAATTATAGATATCCTAAATTTCCTCATAAAAAAGAATACATATTGCATAAAAGAGTCATTGAGAACCTTGACGAGGCCCCATTTTGTCAATGTGTTTCATAGTTACCTTTCGTTTCATTGATCAAAGTGATCCCATTACACATGAAACCAAAAAACTATCGAACATATGATATCATCATAGCAAAGACCATTTCTGAAATAAGAAATAGCATCGCTACTTCAATAGCTAAAAGGATGTAAGAAAATTTTGTTGTTGGTTGATTTTGACTAGCTTCTCGATTGCCATTCATTCCATATGGAATTATTATGTATAGATTTCCTAAATCCAGCTCGAATACCACATTGCACGTCTTGTTTTTAAAGATGAAAAGATTGAGTCGGATATTGTTACATTTTGATTTATTAGCAATAGATTGGACAACTCCAGTCATTTTCCTGGTGATAGGTGGCCACTGCATTGTGATATTAAAAATCTTTTTAATATTATAAAGTTTCTCTACTTTTGTTTTGTTTTCACTGGTCAGTTGGAAACATCCCACAACATATGGCATGGGAACTTTTTGTGCTACTTGGTGTGTTGTGCTATTTTCTTGCTACTTAAGTATATATGGTCCATTCCAAAATTGAAAGAGGATGGCCTTTTTTCATTCAAGTGTAACATGGTGTTGCAATTTGCTTCAATTGATACTATATAGGACTAAAGTTATTTTATACAATGCAATACTTCAATTCTTCAAGATTTCATGATTTTCTATGTAATACCCTTGACCTATGTTTTAGGCTAACCTTGTTTGTTTTTCTAGATTGAGTGCTCATAACCTTTCTCTAATCCTTTGAGATATTTTTAGATCTTGAGGAGAGCTTAAGTTTCCAGTTTGAGCTTGTTTGGATGATGTTTGTGCTATAGGTGCTTATTTTGGGTCAAATTGCAATTTACCCAAATGTGACGGTTATCTTGTGGTTTTCTACACCTAATATGTACCTTCCCTTCCATGGCATCATGAGAGAGATTTTGATGCTTTGGGGCATTTTGGTTTGACCTTGTATGAGTGGTGACATCTCTAGAGGTGATTAGGGTGTGCTTGGTGTCAGCCATGTGACCATGGTTGAGTGTAGCGACCCTTGTCTCGACCTTGATGGATGTCATGGATATGTCTTGATCGATACAACTATCGTGTCTTGTTTTTGTCTCGACCATGATGGTCTTCGAGTGGTTGGGTCGAGATGGTTTGTCCTTTTGTGGTGTGTCTCGACCTTGAGTGTGTGGTGACCTTTTGTCTCAACCTAGACAAGTTGTTTTGGTGTTGTCTTGACCTCTTGATGTGTCTCGACTGAGACCCATGTGTTGGGGACCATAAGAGGTTGATACCAAACATTGGTTGTATCATCATGTCGTGCATGCATGCATATAGTGGTTGCATGTTGTTTTCTTTTATGGGTAAATGTCCCTTGGGTGCCTTTAGGTGTTGACACCCCATCCCCACCTTCCTTCTCTCCTCCTCAAGTATGAAAATCATGTTCTCTCCATGCAAGTGACCCTTTTTTATCCTCTTCCTTCTCCTTCCTTGCTTAATCATCCTTGGATCCTTGAGGATCTAGAAGGATTGATCCTTGGAGCTTTGGTGACTGAGATCCCTTGCATGTGGTTAATTTTGGTCATCTTCAACCTTGGTAAGTGTTTTCCTTTCTTTGGTGCATTTTTCCTTTGATCTTCTACCTCATATTCTTCTTTTTTCTCAGACATAAACCATGGATCATCCACGGTGGTCATTTACTCCACATCACAAGGGTCATAGGTCATGTTTTGACAAGGTGGTACCCAAGTGTGAGGAAGTTTCCTTCTCTCATTCTCCCTTCTTCTTTTGATTTAGCCTAGGGTTTCTGTAACGCTTGGGCCCACTTCCTAAGGCTCTAGTAGAGTTTTAGGAATGATGACTAGCCCCATAGACCACCACTAGCCTTAGTTGCATGCTTTGTCTTCACTCACATGCAAGCCAGGATAAACTTCCTAACTCGTCACCCATCCCAGTACCACTCCAAGTCGAGCACACTTAACTATGGAGTTCTTTAGTGATGGGCTCCCAAAAAAGGAGGTTCACCTTGGTGATATGGGTAGTCTAATCATTCCATTTAAGATTGTGTAATCCAAGGCTTCAAATCTTGGGACGTTACAATCTCCCCCACTTAGATTCTTGACGTCCTCGTCAAGACTCAACTATATGACCTCATAATATCGCCCCATTTCAGTGCACACCCAGAATGGTTCATAGACCCCCAGCTCCCGATCATAGAATACCATCACAAGGGTGTCTACATCACCATGTATAGCCCTTTCCAACTTGCTTGGACCACATGGCGTAAGACTGGCATGTCGCATGCCCATGTGGGCCCCACCTACTGGAGGGAAATTGGCTCTGATACCATTTATAATGTCTGGGCCCACTGCCCAAGGCTCTAGTATAGTTTCAAGAATGATGACTAGCCCCATAGACCACCACTAGCCTTAACTACATGCTTTGTCCTCACTCATGTGTAAGCCAGGATAAACTTCCTGACTGGTCACTCATCCTAGTACTACTCGAAAGCCGAGCATGCTTAACTATAGAGTTCTTTAGTGATAGGCTCTCAGAAAAGGAGGTGCGCCTTGGTGATATGGGTAGTCCAGTCATTCCTTTTAATATTATGTTATCCAAGGCCTCAAATCTTGGGATGATACATTTTCTTTCCCTCTCTTCTTAAGCAATCCTTGACCTTCGTGTCTTCTTCTTCTTCTTGAGGTGATCATGTGGCTGAAAAGTGGAGCTTTTGGTGGAGCTTCATCACCCTTGGTGATTGTGTGCTTGGAGCTAGTGATCCTTGGATTTGATCTTCCTTAAGGTGGGTTATATAAGACTCTACCCTCTCTATTATTCCACTTTTCATTACATGCATATTGTTGTATCTCTCTATAAATAGTGCCCTTAACATGCTAGTAGATAATAGCATGATCTAGAACTTTAATGATGGTGCTTATCTTGCTTGGTTGCTTAGAATATGAAACCCTAATGTTTTGATCTTATTTAATCCATATTTTAATGTTGGTCTTTTGCCTTGGTCGTAGATTGACCTTGATGGTCGCTACAACATGTTTTTTCTTAGGTGTTTTGATCTTGGTTAATCCATGTTTTGATGTTGGTCTTTTACCTTGGTTGTAGCTTGACCTCAGTGGTCTCTACACCATGTTTTTGCTTGGGTAGAGACACTTGTGGTGATGTCGAGATGTTGCTTTAGCTTCGGTCAAGACACCACGACTTGTGGTGGTCGAGACACATGTCCTTGTGTAGATCGAGACACCTACTTCGGTTTTGGTCAAGATGTTTTTCTTTAGAGATGGTCGAGACATGTTTTTGGTTGAGGTCGAGACATGTGTTTTGAGCATGGTTGAAACCCTAATCTATGTGGTGGTCGAGACACATGATGTTTCATGGTTGAGACACCTAGTCCTTTTGTAGTTGAGACACCTTGCATATAGGTGGTCGAGACACTTTGCTTGAGGGTGGTCGAGACACTTATTCATGAGTGGATGAGACACCTATGTGATGGATGGTCGAGATCCATACATGATGATATAGTCAACACATGTGTATGAGTAAGCAAGTAATGATTCATGTATAGTGTTGTTTGAATTATTGTTTGGTTAACCCTAATCATGTTACTTAACCCTAATATGCTCCAAGAAAGTGGGAGATGGTGTACCTAGGGTTTGGTGATTGAATAAAGTTATAAAACCCTAATCAGACAAATAAGAAACCCTAACCCTAGTGTTGTGTCATGTGATGTATTTGCTTCTCTTCCTTTAAGTGGTTGTCATAGTATGATGTTTTTTCTCTCTATTCTTAAATCCCTAACCTTACAGGTGATGTGAACTTGAATGAAATATCTATGTGAGTGCTATGGTGAATTCTATATTATACATGATGGCGACGATGCACATTGTTGAGTCATAATGTGATAGTGTACATGAAGGGATTATGTGATTGGGTCTTATGGCCTGGTAGAGACTATATACCTAGTGTGAGGTGTTATCCTCCAATGATGTGATAAGGGATTGATATCCCATGATAGTATGAATATGATGATGGCCTTGTGGGGCAGTAGTATCATGTGGTGATGATGTGACTAGTTCACACCTTATACATTTTATATCTTCTGGAGTTGCACTATTCCCTTATCTTTGTTGAGTTTGGTTTGCATGTGTATGTTGTAACTTGATTGATGCTAAAAGACCCTCAATTGGCTTAATTAATCAAGTGAAACTCTAATCATGTATGTGCCCTATGCCACAGATCCATTCTAGTGTCAGTCTTAGCGTTGGATGGTGAAATGAGTCATTCCTATGGGAAACTCGGAGCGCATATTTTTGAATATGTGGGGATGCAAGTCAAGTATCTCCTTGCGTCCACATTTATAGGTTGTGTGAGATGGACATGCATGAACTGCTATGTTTGTGATATGGATGGCTATGTGTGAGACAATCCTTCTTTTTAGAGCATCCATGCGTGAGCATGTTCTTCTAGCGTCGTTACCTGTACCAAGGTGGGCTAGGTGTTATTATATATGGATGGCCATGTATGAGCCAATCCTTTAGCTTGACTATATGTCATTGTTGCAGTTGATTGATACGTCTCTGTGGTGTTTTCTCTTATGCTGACCAAGAGGTGTTGGGGAGGTCATGGATTCCAGTTGTTCCATTGACCTTGTATGTCACGAATTTTGACTTAGCAGTGGTCGATTGGATTTGGGTGGTACGACTTAAATCCTCAGGGCAATAATAAAAGATGTAAGATAGTCGTGTAGTGTATTTTGCCTAGGGTTAAATGTGAATAGCATTGGATGAACTCTTTTCCTTATCTTTGTACTGATTTCTTGAATTATAAAGGCGGTAAGAAAAATCAAATGTTATACATGTGCTTAAGATATCTTCTTAGAATATTAATTTTTCTACTTCTCAATGGTAATTGCCTAGTTTTGTATAATCTGCTTTATCTATTAGATACATATCATTTAGTTGAATCTGCTCAACCTGCTAAATATTTTGTATACAAGTTTAGTTATATGTGCTTTAGTAGACGTTAGATGAGAGTTATATCTCTCACTGGGACGTTTGGTCTCACCCAGTGGGTTTCCACATCTTTTAGGTGGTCATGCACGAAGTGGTAGAGACCATGCAGCTGAGGAAGAGCAACAATAAGAGCAGTAGCTGATAAGGTTGGATGTGTTGCTAGTCTTTTGGTGATAGAGTCCTAGATGTCGTCCCTGTACACTCAGGTCTTTGTGGTTGTTCTCGAAGTGTTTTTTGGATACATTATTGATAAAAGGTTTTTGGGCTTGTGATCCATGTATGTAAGATATGGCATGTGTGTATGTATATATATGGAACATATATCTCATGTAACAGGTTAATGACAGGAATGATAGTGTATGATGATGTAAGAACCATGTGATATGATATGTAATGCATGTGATAGGCTTGCGGGCTTATATGTGATAAGTTTTTGCTTATGGTGCTTTTGAGAAATCGATTTTAATTTCCTGTGTTTTCTAGTATTCCACTTGTTTAGTTATAATTCCGCATTTGGTTTTGAGTAATCTTGTTTGTGGTGCTTCAGGGCATCACAGTTTGGTTGGTATCAAATCTTTAGGTTCACCGAGTCGACATGGACATAGGACTAGGGTTTGTGTTTGTTTTAGTATCCTCTAGTATGTCTCATAGTGACTTCTACTTATACAGAGAAGAAGAAGAAGAAGAAGAAGAAGAAGAAGAGTAGAAAAGATCTCCGAAGAACACGAAGAACACATTGTAGAGAGTGGTGTTGCTGCACCTGGAGGTGGTGCAAGGGATTGGGTGAGAGAAGATCGGGCACCTGAAGTACCCTAGTTTGACCCAACCCTGATGGAAAATCCTGCCTTTCAGTCTTTGTTTGGGCAGTTCATGGCAATGATGACGTGCATGGAAGATACAATTCCTGCACCACGTCCAATGTCAGTTGTTCCCAATGTTGAATCTCCGGGCTCTAGTAAGACCTTTGATAGGCTGAGACGTATTGGGGCTATGGAGTATGTTGGTACGGCAAAACCAGTGGATGTAGATATTTGGTTAACAGAGTAGGAGAAGGCCTTCAAGATCCTCAACATCCCCGAGGAAGATAAAGTGAAGCATGTTATGTATCTTTTGTAAGGGAGTGTTGGCCACTGGTGGTCCGTTGAAGAGGAGAAGGGGCATGGTGTTACTATCAGTTGGGAGGAGTTCTAATGTGATTTTGTCAGTCAATACTTTCCTCAGACCTATCTGGATGAGAAGATATCCCAGTTTGAGAGGATCCAGTAAGGATCCATGTCGATCAACGAGTATGAAGTGAAGTTTATGGAGTTGTTGAGGTTCCGTTCTCACATGGATGCTACAAATTAGGAGAGGATCGGACATTTTGAGAAGGGTATGAGTACGAAGATGACAACTTCGGTGTCATACCTAGAGAACAGAGCAAAGTTTGCCGCATTTTTGGAGTCTGTTAGAAGGGTAGAGAGGTTAGTGGTTGAGAAGTGTGAGAAGAGTGCCTAGAAGAGACTGTCACAGTACCAGCGACAATCATATGGAGATTTTAAGAATCCTAGATTCTCAGCACCCTCGGCACTACAGAGTTCAAGGGAACAGACACAATGGTCACCAAGTAGAGACAGAGGTTGCAGTTTTCCACCAATAGGAGCCCACAGTACAACATCAGTGTTAGTGACAGGGTCTTCTAGGCCATGGTATGAGAGAGAGACTTGATACAAGTATGTATAGACTGGGTATACAAGATTGTATTTCCCTATGAAGGATGATGAGGTGACCCAATAGTTGAGGCAAAGTCAACAGGAGTAGTAGAGGCCGCACTTTAGTAGTGGTGGAGGTCGAGGATGTGGACAAGTGTCACATGTTGGTTCTTTTAGATAAGCCAGTAGAGAATGGGGACGGCAACAAGCAACGACTTGATTCTACACCATGAGTCAGTCAGAAGGAGTGGTCAACCCATGAGTAGTGACAGTCTTAGGTGGGATAGTCTTGATTTGGAAACCCTGATAGTTGGTTCCAACGAGTTGCAGGAGGTGTGTCCTTCCTATGTCTTTACTTTCTCAGGACACAACATTCAAGAGGATCTCATACCATTTGACATGCATGGATTCAATGTAATCCTTGGAATAGACACCTTGGAGAAATATCATGTGGTCTTGGACTGTAGTTCCAAGGTGGCGACATTCGTAGATGGTGATATGATGTGGATCTTCCAAGGAGATAGGAAGATTCTCCCAACATGTTTGGTGTCAACGATGATGGCTAAGAGGATGATGAGGCCAAGGTTTCGAGGCATTTTTGGCACATGTGGTGGATACTAAGGTGAGGATTCCTAGAATTCAGGAGGTTCCGGTGGTCTATGAGTTTGAGGACATGTTCCCCGGTGAGTTCCCCGGTGTTCCCCCACCCTGAGGAATTGACTTTTAGATCAATCTAGTCTCAGGTACACAGCCAATAGCTCATACACCGTACAGAATGGCTCCAACTAAGATGGATTAAAGAAATAGTTGCAAGAGATTCTTTAGAAAGATTTCATCAGACCGAGCACGTCTCCATGGGGTGCTCCCATGTTGTTTGTAAAGAAGAAATATGGATCCATGAGGTTGTGTATAGATTATATATATTTGAACAAGGTGATGATAAATAACAAGTATCCCTTGTCGCGGATTGATGATATGTTCGACGACTTGCAAGGTGATATAGTGTTTTCAAAGATAGATCTGAGATTGAGGTATCACTAGTTGCAGATTAAGGTGTATGACATACCTAAGTCAGCCTTTAGGACAAGGTATGGTCATTACAAGCTTGTGGTTATGCCGTTTGGGCTAACCAATGCACCAACAACATTCATGGACTTGATGAACAGGGTGTCTCGACCGTTTCTTGATCAGCTCATGGTGATGTTCATAGATGATATCCTGATATACTCTAGATACATTCATCGAAATGAACAACATCTTTGTCAAGTTTTGACCGTGTTAAGACAGCATCAGTTGTACACCAAGTTTAGTAAGTGTGAGTTTTGGTTGAAGGAGGTGTCTTTCCTAAGACACATTATATCTTTTGAGGGTGTTCATATGGACTCCAAGAAGGTTGAATCAATGCTAGAGTGGGAACAACTAAAGACACCGACAAAAGTGTGTATTGGCAGGATACTACATGAGGTTCATTAAGAACTTAAGCTTAATGGTGTTACCCCTAACGAATCTGGCGAGGAAAGATGTTCCTTTTGTCTGGGATGACAAGTGTCAATGTGCCTTTCATTCGTTGAAGGAGAAGTTGACAAGCGCACCCGTGCTAGTTTTTCCAGAGCAAGGGAAAAGATACATAGTCTTCTATGATGTGTCAAGGAATGGATTGGGTTGTCTGTTGATGCAGGATAAGAATGTGATATTTTTTACATCATGATAGTTGAAGAAAGATGAGGAGAACTGATAAATGTATATTTACCCCTTTTATTTATATATTTTTGATATTTGTTTAGGATTATTTTATTATTTATTCTCTTAGTTTAATAATTAATTGTTTTATTTTAGATTTTTCTCTTTAATTGGAGTTTTAATTCTATTTTCTTGGATTTTGTAGGAAAATTACACAATTTGTTGCAGTCCTGAAATTCATATATACCCTCCACCAAAAGTGACATAACTCTTGCATTCGAACTCCAAATTGAGTGCACAAGTATTCATTGGAAAGGGAATTTAATTTTATAAAATAAAATCCTATTTTTTGTACCGAATTTGTGCTTTTAACGGGAGAGAAATACGTTTGAAATCACTGCTGCGAGAATTTGCATTAAAGGGAGTTACATGGTCAAGATAATTAAAGACAACCAACTTTTGATTTGACCATATCCAGAAAATTCAAAAATTGATCTCCCTCTATTTTTCTCCCTCTTTTAAGTGCAGCCTACCCCTACCCCTCCTATAAAATGAGGGACTCTTCACTTGTAAAAGCATTCCATTCTTCATTCTATTTCATCTAATTTTTAGTTGTAGACCACATCTTGTATAATGTTGGGTCTCATTTTAGTTTGCAATTCTTCTGGTCTTATTATGTCTGAGTAAATCTCTCTGGGGAATGGAAGTAGCCCCTTAGCCCGGTTCTATTCAATATAATCAATTATATTCCTCCATCGAACAAATGTCTTCTCTCTGTTTCTTTGTGGTTATTTGGATGATCTGATATATTCTTATGGAGTGATATGACCGTGGATCTCTGTAAAAATGAAACAATAGTTCCTTAATTGCGATTATCATCTTTTCGTCTATTTAATCTTATTCTTGTTATAATCCTTGGTGACGCGACCACCTGAGCCTTGGGTTTGAACGCCGGTTTGAATTGACATGATTTTTGATATGACCGTGGATAATGACATGTTGGACGGTTGGGCAATGATCTGTAAATGCCGGGACCAACGGGTTCACGGGAAGTCGGACCCTTGTGAGTTTGTCTGTAAGGACATGTAAACACAAGGTCCTGATTTGATCCTTAGAGTTTAGAATTTGATTAGTTGAATAGGAACGTGGTTTTGGTGGTGATCTTCCGGACCCCAGATCTTTATTTTTTGATTAGTTAAACTTTATTTCAGCAATTTTATTTTTTATTCTTAGTTTTAAATAACCTTCTCATCAGAATTTATTTCTTGTTCTTGCGATTGGATTTGGATTTCGACTTTTCTCTTCCGCCGTCCCTTGGATCGATACATATCTATACTAAGTTGACTTGTTGTTCACAATAAGTTGACAACCGGGTTAGAAGGTTAAACTCTAGGACTTTTCCTAGTGATTGTTGTGTGTACAACAACGCGCATTAATTTGGCGCTGTTGCCGGGGACGGAACAGTTGTTTTTCAGATCTTGTTGCCTGTATATATTGTATAATCCTTGTTCATATTCTCTAACTTTCATAACTTTAGTCTTTTTTTTATAATTTCTTTTAGATTTTTGTAATTTCTTTTTGCCTTCCGAGCACAATTCTGGAAGTATATCTCCTCTTTCTGCTGAGTTTCCATTCCAGTAGTACTGCTTTCTAGTTATTTTTTTTAATTTTAGTTTATTTTATAAAAAAATTAGATTTATAATTTTTAGTTCTCTTTGTAATTTTTGACTAACCTTTTATATCAAAATCTTTCTTCTCTCATTTATTGATTGACATATCTTTCAGCAACTTTTCTTTTCAAATGGAGTGGGCATCCCAATATACCCCACAATGTTATTATTGTGGTCTCTACCACCGTGCATCTCTTGCCTGCCCAACTCTACCCCATGTTTATAATAGCACCCCTTTTAATTGTGAGCCCTTTCATCCTGGTGGGTACAATGTGAATCCACATTTTTATGAGAACCATTATGGGGAACCTTGCTATCCATATTCTAATGGGGGATATGATCAACAAAATTTTGTGGGGTGTAACCAACAAAACCTTGGGGATTATGAGCATGTTTATGAAACCCAATGTAATCTTCAACAAGAAGAGAGACTTAGGGCCCTAGAGAAGATAGAAGTAGAAGGAGAAACAAAACTAAAAGTCAGCCAAACCTTCTTAACCGCCCTGTTAGAAGCCCAAACCAAAAATATAGATTGTTCAAATATGTTTCCTCATGATTTGGTGACACCTTATAATATTGAATCTTCCTACCAAGATGGACGCAATGGAAATTACAATCCACCATCTTCTGGAGATTATTATGAGGAGTAATGCCACCCAAAACAATATGAGGAGTACTATGGCCAAGGAAACTATGGGGAGTGTGGCAAGGATGACCAAAATTTTGGGGTGTATAAATCCTATGGTGAAATGCAAATTAATCTTGAACTGGAAGAGAGACTTAAGGCCCTAGAAAAGATGGCAGCAGAAGGACAAGCAAAACTTGAATCCAGTCAAGCCATGTTAGCCACCTTACTAGAGAATCAATCACAACCTCCCCCTATAGAGCTTGAGCAACCCAAGATGGTTCATCATGATGATGATGATGACGATGATCCTTATTTTTTGTCATATATGTGGGATCCTGAAGAAATAGTACAAACCATGGAGCTATATTTTGTGTGTGATGAGGACGTTGGTATCCCTATCTTTCCTTTAGAGACTCTTTTACTTGAATATAAAATGTCAAAGAATGAGAGTCATTATGAAGATCCAACAACTCCTCCCATCCTCAACATAAATCTAAATGATACCATAGACCAATACCCTTCTTTTGAGTCTATTTTAGATAATGAGAATCTAACCCCCTTTATGATTCTTCCCGAGCCGTCACAGCCAATTTCCATCCCACACATGGCTGATCTAGAAGGGGAGATACCACCATTGGAAGAAGCCCACACACCCGTTCTATTGTTTACAAGGAAGACATCACCATCCCTCCTAAATACTTGGGGAACCCTTGTACAAAAAAATTAGAGACATATATTACATCAACAATGAAACTTACCAAACCCAATGTTGATGGCATTAATTTTAAGGAGAAACAAAATACTTTTGTAAATGATTTTAAATTTTTTGTATTAGCATCAATTCTCCCATATGCAGGTCATCATGATGGTGGAAAACCTGAACCAGATCCTCCACCCGACTCAGTTCATCATGCTCTACTAGCATTACTAGTCGGGTATCCGTCAACCTCCCCTTATCCACATCCATCTTCAACACTTCCCTTACTATCGAAGGAAGATCTATGGATATTATTGGCGAGAATGTGAGATGAAAGAAAATATGAGCACCCCACTGAGCTGCTACAATTACCATATCATAGGGTACATTATGAAGCTCCTCAGATAAAGGTCTCAGCCCTCATACACATCCCCTTCAGCTGGACATTTTTTGAGCTACCTGAGCCACCTGGAAATCCTCGCTCTTCTCTTCCCTTCATCCCAGGTTTTGATTTTGTTCAGGATGAGCAACAATCTAAGTCTGGGGTGGAGGTGGGTGGTATGTTTCTATTCCACCCACTTATCTTTTTTATTCTTGCATTATTTCTACCTTTTTTTGTTTTGCATATAGTTACTTTGGTCATGGCCATTATCTAGTCGGCCATGTTTTTATTTCTTTTGTTGCAAAATGGCCTTTATCTAGTCGGCCAATATGAATAAATGTTTACCATTGTACCCCATTGAATTTAGTAAATCTTTTGTAAAAATTGTTACTAATTGCCATGTATGAAACCACCATGTCACCTAGGATCCCAAAATAGCATCACTCCTTGGAAAAGTTGGCAAGCCGTATGGAATCAATCAAAACCAAACACAAATTTTCTCTATTTTTAAACTGTTGATTAACTTGATATAAATCTTATATAATGTGATTAACATGAATGTTCTTTCTGATGTAATGATACTTTCAAAAAAAATGTATGAAGTTATAAGCACAAGGACACCTTTTATTTCCCCCTTATTTTCTTTCTAAAAAAAGAGAAGCAAAGAATCACCACCAGACAAAAATCAAGTCTGGGGTGACATGCTTCCCATATAAAAAATTCCATACCCCACAAAGGGGCGTACCATCAAAAGATGCCAAAAGTGCACATTAAAAAAATTGTGACCAATGTAGCCACAACTCCACAAATTTAAATCCCAAGTCGAATAGAGGAGGGATAAAAACAAATCATCACTTCCTTCTTTGTTTTCACACCACCTAATTTCATCTTGTTCTTATGCAACAACTCAAAAAAAAACATTTATAAAAATGAGAGTGTCAAAGTAAAAGTAAGATGAAGAATGTTTTTCTACAAAATCTTGATTTTGAACCAAGATATGATATTTGTTTTTAATAGGGAATATAAAATTTTGTGTTTTGTTGTTTTAGGAGACTGGGTTGCTTGGCCAAATTTGAAGGTAAGGAATAAAGTGATGTTACAAGGGTGATGATAGACATGTTGTTAGTATAAATTAGAATAATTTGTGATTTTATTTGTTTGAGGACAAACAAAGATTATTTATCCATTTTATTTATATATTTTTTATATTTGTTTAGGATTATTTTGTTATTTATTCTCTTATTTTAATAATTAATTGTTTTATTTTATATTTTTTCTCTTTAATTGGAGTTTTAATTCTATTTTCTTGGGTTTTGTAGAAAAATTACACAATTTGCAGCAGTCCTGAAATTCATATATACCCTCCACCAAAAGTGACATAACTCTTGCATTCGAACTCCAAATTGAGTGCACAAGTATTCATTGGAAAGGGAATTTAATTTTCTAAAATAAAATCCTATTATTTGGACCACTTGTGTGCTTTAATGGGAGAGAAATACGTTTGAAATCACTGCTGCGAGAATTTGCATTAAAGGGAGTTACATGGTCAAGATAATTAAAGACAACCAACTTTCGATTTGACCAGATCCAAAAAATTAAAAAATTGGTCTCCCTCTATTTTTTTCCCCTCTTTTAAGGGAAGTCTACCCCCTCCCCCTCCTATAAAATGAGGGACTCTTCACTTGTAAAAGCATTCCATTCTTCATTCTATTTCATCCAATTTTTAGTTGTACACGTCTTGTATAATGTTGGATCTCATTTTAGTTTGCAATTCTTCTAGTCTTGTTATGTCTGAGTAAATCTCTCTGGAGAATGGAAGTAGCCCCTTAGCCCGGTTATATTCAATATAATCAATTATATTCCTCCATCGAACAAATGTCTTCTCTCTGTTTTTTTATGGTTATTTGGATGATCTGATATATTCTTATGGAGTGATATGACCGTGGATCTCTGTAAGAATGAAACAATAGTCCCTTAATTGTGATTATCATCTTTCCGTCTATTTAATCTTATTCTTGTTATAATCATTGGTGATGCGACCACCTGAGCCTTGGGTTTGAACGTCGGTTTGAATTCACATGCTTTTTGATATGACCGTGGATAATGGCATGTTGGACGGTTGGGCAATGATTCGTGAACGTCGGGACCAACGGGTTCATGGGAAGTCTGACCCTTGTGAGTTTGTTTGTAAGGACATGTAAACACAAGGTCCTGATTTGATCCTTGGAGTTTAGAATTTGATTAGTTGAATAGGAACGTGGTTTTGGTGGTGATCTTCCGGACCCCAGATCTTTATTTTTTGATTAGTTAAACTTTATTTCAGGACTTTTATTTTTTGTTCTTAGTTTTAAACAACCTTCTCATCAGAATTTATTTCTTGTTCTTGTGATTGGATTTGGATTTCGACTTTTCTCTTCCGTCGTCCCTTGGATTGATACCTATCTATACTAAGTTGACTTGTTGTTCACAACAAGTTGACAACCCGGTTAGAAGGTTAAACTCTAGGACTTTTCCTAGTGATTGTTGTGTGTACAACGATGCGCATCAAGAACTACCCAACGCATGATCTAGATCTAGCTATAATGGTTCATGCTTTAAAGACCTAGAGACACTACCTTTATGGTGGGAAGTGCCAGATCTTCACATATCATAAGAACTTGAAGTACTCTTTTCGTAGCAGTAGGTGAACATGAGGCAACGACGTTGGATGGAGTTAATCAAAGATTATGATTGCACTATTGATTACCATCTAGGAAAAGAGAATGTCATAGTATATATGCTGAGCATGAAGTCCTCTCCATCATCATTGGTGGAGAATGCACAGTTGTGTTCCTTAGTGTTCCATAAGCGAGACATGTTGGTCTCCTTACAACAGATGAATGTATAGCTGGAAGTTTCCTTGTTAGCTGGGTTGTTGGCACAGTTGCAGGTGAAGGCTATGTTGAGGCGGTAGATTAGAGAGGCACAACAAGTTGATATTGTGATACAACATATATGATCAGATTTTGGCAGTGAAAAGTGTGATGGTTTTCACGAGGTAGAGGATGTGGACAATGTGTTACCATAGTAGAGTTGTGGTTCCTAATGCAGGTAATTTGAGGAAGATGGTTTTGGAAGAGGCTCACTATTTGATGTATGTTATGCACCCAGGTAGCACCAAGATGTGCTATAACCTTAAGGATATGTATTGGTGGTCTGGCTTGAAGCATGATGTGGATGAGTTCGTGGCCAAGTGTGTAGTGTGTCAACAAGTTAAGGTAGAACATCAGAAGCCTACAGGGATGTTGCAATTGTTGCCTATACCATAGTGGAAATGGGATCATGTTACGATGGACTTTGTGGTTGGTCTTGCTAGGACAGCCAAAGGTCGTGATTCTGTTTGGGTGGTCATTGCTAGGTTGACTAAGTCAGCATAATTTCCTCCTTGTAAATATAATGTACACAGCAGAAAATCTCGCTCAGATATATGTTGATGAGATAGTGTGTTTGCATGGTGTTCCAGCTACTATCGTGTTAAATAGAGGTCCTCAGTTTAAAGCTCACTTTTGGAATCATTTGCACACGGCTTTGGGTACGCAGTTAAGGTTTAGTACTGCCTTCCACCCGTAGAAAGATGGCCAGTCTAAGAGGACCATATATACCTTGGAGGATATATTGAGAGCTTGTGTCTTGTAGTTCTTGGGAAGTTGGGACATCCACCTCAGCTTGATAAAGTTTTCTTATAATAATAGTTATCAAAGGAGCATCGACATGGCACATTATGAGGCGTTGTATGGGAGACATTGTAGATCTCCATTGTGTTGGTATGAGACTAGTGTATCAGCTTCCTGGTCTTGAGCATGTGTAGCAGAAGACAAAGAAGATTAAAGTAATTCAATAGTAGTTGAAAGCATCCCAAGATAGAAAGAAGTCATATGTTGATAACCATAGTAGACCCTTGAATTTCCATGTGGGAGACACAGTGTATCTCAAGGTCTCTCCTTGGAAGGGTGTCTTTAGGTTTGGGAAGAAGGGTAAGTTGGCTCCTAGGTTCATGGGACCTTACCCTATTATGTGGCACGTGTTGGGAAGGTGGCATACAAGTTGGAGCTGCCACCTGAGTTGTAGAGGTTGCATCCAGTATTCCATGTGTCCATGTTGAGGAGGTGCCACCCTAATACCGATTTAGTGCTTCATCCAATGGAGGCTAAGTTGGAAGAAGATTTGTCCTACGTGGGAGGCCCTGTGTTGATCCTTGATAAAAGAGTGAATAAGTGGAAGAAAAATGATATAGTGTTGATGAAGGTTTTTTAGCATCACTGTGGCATTCAGGAAGCTATGTGGGAGCTTGAGGAAGAGATGTGTAGGAAGTACCCATCTCTTTTCACTTAGGATTTTGGGGGGGAAATCCTTGTTAAGGGTTTATGGCTTGAAAGACCCCTGACCTGTGTTTTGGGATAACCTTATTTGTTTTAATTGATTAAGTGCTTAGAACCATTCTCTAATCCTTTGAGATGCTTTTAGGGATTGAGGAGAGATTAAATTTCCAATTTGAGATTGTTTGGATGATGTTTGTGCTTTATGTGCTTATTTTGGGTCAAATTGCAATTTACCCAAATGTCTAGTGTGTACCTTCCCTACCTTGTCATCGTGAGAGAGAGTGTGATGCTTTGGGGCACTTTGGTTGGGCCTTGGATGAGTGGTGACATCTCTAGAGATGATTAGGGTTTCTAGGGTTTGCTTGGTATTGACCATGTGACCATGGTTGAGTGTAACGACCCTTGTCTTGACCTAGATGGGTGTTTTGGGTGTGTCTTGATCGAGACACCTACCGTGTCTAGGTTTTATATCGACCATGATGGTCTTGGAGTGGTTGTGTGAAGATGGTTTGTGCTTTTGTGGTGTGTCTCGACCTGGACAAGTTGTTTTAGTATTGTCTTGACCTCTTGATGTGTCTCAAACGAGACCCATGTGTTGGGGACCTTAAGAGGTTGATACCCAACATTGTTTGTATCACCATCTCATTCATGCATGCATATAGTGCTTGCATGTTGTTTTTTTGTGGACAAGTGTTCCTTGGGTGCCTTTAGGTGTTGATACCTCATCCCCACCTTCCTTCTCTCCTCCTCAAGTATATAAACCCTCTTCTCCCCATGCAAGTGACCCTTTTCGATTCTCTTCCTTTGCCTTCCTTTCTTGCTCTCCCTTGGAGCCTTGAGGATCTAGAAGGACTGATCCTTGGAGATTTGGTGACCGAGATCCCTTGCATGTGGTGACTTTTGGTCATCTTCAACCTCAGTAAGTGTTTGCCTTTCTTTGCTGCATTTTTCCTTTAATCTTCTACCTCATCTTCTTCTCTTTTCTCATCCATAGACCATGGATCATCCATGGTGGTCGTTTTGGAGGGAAACTTCTCATGTCAAGGGTCATAGGCCATGTTTTGACTAGGTGGTACCCAAGTGTGAAGAAGTTTCCTTCTCTCTTTCTCCCTTGTTCTTTTGGTTTGACCTAGGGTTTATGTTCCTCTCTTCTTGATCAATATTTGACCTTGGTGTCTTCTTCTTCTTGAGTCCTTGTGGCTGAAAGTGGAGCTTTTGGTGGAGCTTCATCACCCCTTGGTGATCGTGTACTTGGATCTAGTGATCCTTGGAGGTGATCTTCCTTAAGGTGGGTTATATAACACTCTACCCTCTCTATTATTGCATTTTTCATTACATGCATGCTGTTGCTTCTCTCTCTAAAATGTGCCCCTAATATGCTAGTAGATAATACCATGATCTAGAACTTGAATTATGGTGGTTTCATGCTTGGTTGCTTAGAATCTAAAACCCTAATGTAAGGTACCTAATTTTAGAGATGGTTGTGAAATGATGGTTTTCTTCCTATCTTTTGATCTTGGTTTTAATTGCATGCATGAGGTTCATGTACCTTGATGTATCATAGAGTTTATGTTCTATTTTGGAGGTGTTGAACGTGGTTTTTTCTCTCTTGCATGAGGTTCTTCCATGGTTATTTCATAACACACATTTTTATGGTTTTTGGTGACCGATTCTGGTATGACATTTTCCTCCTTGAATATGATAGTTTTCCTTGATGTAATCTTCTATTTTGGTCATGGGATACTTCTGTTTTGATCTTGGTTAATATCTATTTTGATTTTGGTCTTTTGCCTTGGTGGTCGCTACACCATGTTTTTGCTTGGTTCGAGACACTTGTGGTGATGGTTGAGATGTTGCTTTGGTTTTAGTCGAGACACCATGACTTGTGGTGGTCGAGACACATGTCCTTGTGTAGATTGAGACACCTAGTTCTATTTCGGTCGAGATGTTTTCCTTTAGAGGTAGTCGATACATGTTTTTGTTTGAGGTCGAGACATGTGTTTTGAGCTTGGTCGAAACCCTAATCTATGTGGTGGTAAGATACATGATGTGTCATGGTCGAGACACCTAGTCTTGTTGTGGTGGAGACACCTTGCATTAAGGTGGTCGACACACTTTGCTTGAGGGTGGTCGAGACACTTGTTCATGAGTGGGGTCGATACACCTTTGTGATGGATGGTCGAGACCCATACATGATCACATAGTCAATACATGTGTATGAGTAAGCAAGTAATGATTCATGTATAGTATTGTTTGTATGATTGTTTGGTTAACCCTAATCGTCCTCCTTAACCCTAATATGCTCCAAGAAAGTGGGAGATGGTGTACCTAGGGTTTGGTGATTGAATATAGTTACAAAACCCTAATCGGACAAATAAGGAACCATAACCCTAGTGTTGGGTCATGTAAGGTGTTTGCTTATATCCCTTGATATGGTTGTCATATTATGATGTTTTTCTCTCTCATGTTTATGAATCCCTAACCTAGCAGGTGATGTGAACTTGAATGACATAGCTATTTGAATGTTATGGTGAATTCTATATTATATAGGATGGTGACTATGCACATTTGTTAAGTGATGATGTTATGGTGTACATGAAAGGATTATGTGATTGGGTTCTATGACCTGGAAGAGGCTATATGCATAGTGTGAGGTGTTATCCTCCAGTGATGTGATAAGGGATTGATATCGCATGATAGTGTGAATATGATGATGGCCTTGTGGGGAAGTAATATCATGTGGTGATGACTAGTTCACATCATATACATTTTATATCTTCTAGAGTTACACTATTCCCTTATCTTTATTGAGTTTGTTTTGGATTTGTACAGTGTAACTTTATTGATGCTAAAAGACACTCAATTGGCATAATTAATCAAGTAAAACTCCAATCATGTAGGTTCCCTATGCCATAGATCCATTCCAGTGTCAGTCTTAGTGTTGGATGGTGAAATGAGTCACTCCTACACAAAACTCAGAGCACATATTTTTTAATATGTGGGGGTGCAAGTTGAGTATCTCCTTGCATCCACAATTATAGGTTGTGTGAGATGGCCATGCATGAGATGTTCTCCTTGTGATATCAATGGCCATGCATGAGACAATCCTTATTTTTAGAACGGCCATGTGTGAGCCTGTTCTTCTAGGGTCATTACATGTACCAAGGTGGGCTAGGTGTTATTATATATGTATGGCCATGCGTGAGCCAATCCTTTAGCTTGACTAAATGTCATTGTTGTAGTTGACTCATATGTCTCTGCACTATTTTCTCTTGTGCTGACCTAGAGGTGTTGGGGAGGTCATGGATTCTATCTCTTCCATTAACCTTATATGGCACCGATTTCAACTTAGCAGTGGTTGGTTGGATTTGGGTGGTACAACTCAAATCCTCAGGGCAATAATAAAAGATGTAACACAGCTGTGTAGTGTATTTTTCTTAGGGTCACATGTGAATAACATTGGATGAACCCTTTGCCTTATCCTTGTATTGATTTCTTGAGTTATAAGGTGGTAAGTAAAATTAATTGTTATACATGTTCTTCATATTTCTTCTTAGAATACTAATTGTTCTATTGCTTAGTGGTAATTACGTAATTTTTCTTAATCTGCTTTATCTATTAGATATATATCATTTAGTTGAATCTACTCAACCTGCTAACTATTCTATATACTTGCTTAGTTATTTTTGCTTTGATAGACGTTGGTGGAGAGTTATATCTCTCGTTGGGACGTTTGGTCTCACCCCCTGGGTTTCCACATCTTTTAGGTGGTCGTACACGAAGTGGTAGAGATCGTGCAACTGAGGAAGAGTAGCAACAATAGTAGTAGCTGATAAGGTTGGATGTGTTGCTAGTCTTTTGGTGATAGAGTCCTAGATGTCATCCTTGTATTCTTAGGTCTTTGGGGTTGTTCTCGACGTGTTTTGTGAATATGTTATTGATACAAGGTTTTTGGGCTTGTGAGCCATGTATGTAAGATATGGCATGTGTATATGTATATATATGGAACAAATATCTCATGTAACAGGTTGATGATAGGAATGATAGTGTACGATGATGTAAGCACCTTGTGATATGATATGTAATGCATGTGACAGGCTTGTGGGCTTATATGTGATAAGTTTTTTTATGGTGCTTTTGATAAATAAATTTTAATTTCTTGTGTTTTCTGATAATCCGCTTGCTTAGTTATAATTATGCATTTGGTTTTGAGTAATCCTATTTGTGGCGCATTGGGGCATCACATTCTATATACATTATTTTTGTTTTTTCTAGTTAGTAACCTAATAGATGCAAGCACAAATTGTCAAACATTCAATGATATAGAACAACAATATGTTTTCTCTAAATGAAATTGTACATTTAGAATACCTTACAAGTAGTGCATCACCACAACTTCTGCAACACTTGATGAAAATTTAGCCTCCCATTGAATTTGAATGAAGTAATAAGTTGTGGATGTAAGGATGAAGTGTTGGTATGTATGCCCAGAGATCCGGTCATATGATGATTGTAATGGCATAACTTGTTCATGATTTGATTATTAATAAAGTCGAGCTTCCAATTTATTATGTTTTATTCAGTTATGAGATAATTAAGTAGCATTATAAATGTTAAGAGAATGATATTACTCGATAATGTATGTCTTCAAGTACATGACTTGAACAATGAGATCATACAGATGTTAAGAGTATATGTTCTCATTATATCCCTAGTCAAATGTTGTTGTGGAAGGTCAATAGACAACAATAACACACAAGACTTAGAGTGTGTGTTTGTTGATGACAGAATCTCATTAGTCATGATATGGCGATATCAAATCAAGCACATAGGTACTTGGTAGAGAACAATGTATTGGACAGACTTACCATGAGAGTAATACATGGAAACCATTACTATGGTGGTCATAGTTAGCTCTCATAGTGTTGATGGAGATTGTGGTTCTTAAACATGGAATCACTATACTCATCACATGTCGTTTGGTATGCTTTGACATCATCAAACATAATCTTGAATAAGGGTTACAATAAAGGTGATGATTGGGTGACTATGACACATGGGGACTGGTTGTAAGTGATATAGATGGGATTTTTCCCTCCTATGGGAGCATGATATCCTAGCCCTCTTGTATTAGCAATATTTAGAAATACATGGCCATGCACGTCTGAGTCAATATGTGATATTGAGCTTACATATATCTCATACAATTTGCTATAGCAAGGAATAGAGATTGAATGTTGAAAAGGATGATAGATCCATGCCTCGAGTTCAATCTAGATACCTGAGATAAAAGAGCTATACAAACACTATAACATGATTCACAGATTGTAGGTTGAAGTTGTTCTCTAACTTTCCATTTACTTGAGTAGCAATGATGTGTGACTAGGCACCACTCATTACTTGTGATATGTCATAATTGGTTATAGACATTCATTCCCTACGTAATATGGGACGTATAGGGTCACACACTTAGGTCTTGACCTAGAAGAGGAATTTTATCTTGAATGAAGATTAGATTGATTACCAAATTATTTAGATATTCAATTCAAGCTACAAATAAATTGACTAGAATCCCAACTGATCAACCCATATGATGAAATGACCGTTTGGAGTATCAGGTTGATTGCATTCATTAGGACACCAATCGATCGGCTCACTGGGTGAACCGATAGGCTCAGGTTGGGTGAGACAATGGTGAACTGATCGGCTCGATCAAGCCAACTGAAGGTTCTAGTGGCTTTTCCAAATTTGTGAGAAAAAGTTAATCGTTTCACTTGCTCAATTTGATTGGTGCAAGGAATTAATGTTTAGTATTAATTAGAAATGAATTGTCAAATTCATATGCAATTAGGAAATAGGTGAAATGACCAGTTTGCATGGCAGACCGATCAACTCACGTGTAAACCAGCCAGTTTAGTTGCCAACTGACTGGTTCGATGCTCGCAGGTTGCAAAAATTCATGATATTTTGGTCCTTTCCACTCTCACATAGATTGGGAACCAGACCCTAACCCCTCCTATAATTAGAGGGGTACTGGGGGATTCCCAGAACATAACTCAATTGCTTCTGAAAATTGTTGTCCTCTCTGATTGTGGTAACCAATAGAGAGTATGAGCAAGTCCTACCTAAAAAAGGGAGGGATAGCAAGGGAGAAATAATTTTCGGAGAGCCAGTCGGTGACTAGTCCACCAATAGGAGGGAAAGTCTTTCATGTTCATTCTGGTAGGACGACAAAAGTTTTAGGCAGTCTGTGTGACTTCTCTAGAGGTGAGGTAGTCTTTGCTCATCACTAAGGAGGACAATGTCAGCTAAGAATCCGTGGAGAGATCAGGATTCGTTGCAAATGAAATTCGAGTTTGTTGTTTGTGGAAGAGCCACAGACAAGTCCCAGTGCAATTAGAAGATAGTTGCACATCTACAATGACGAGGAGATGTCATTAAACTTGCTCTAGGACCAGGTATATTTTCTAAGCCATCCTTCCCATCATATAATTGTGGACACAATCTGCTGGTTTATGGGGAATATGATAGTAAAAAAAATTATGTTGCCTATTTTGTTGCCATATTTCCCTACAGTAGTCGTAGAGCCATGTCAATCTACTATATTTTGGGATAATTGATATGATCATATTTTTAGTTTTATCATTCATTTATTGCATGTGATGCGAATAAATTCTATCCAATCAAATATCACACATATTACTAAACTAATATATATATACATATACATATATATACATATATATATATATGCAATTTGCACATTTTAACTTAAAAGTGAGTTTTGATGGTGGATGTGTAGCGTGGTTATGGCTAGTAACCCTAATTATCTATGTGTGGTTGTGTGGTTGGTTAATCCTATTTTATATCGATTTGCATATCAAGCCTCTACCTTATCTTCCTCGAATGTAACTTAAGGTTTCTCTATTATCAAGTAATAGTAGGATAGTTTATTTTCTTATTACAACAAATACGGATACGCTCTGATCATACCAACCAACTATATCATAGGCAAGCTGACCGACTGAAGGACCGAGGAAGACTAAGAAGGATGAGCCCAATCAAATGGCTAGTGGACCCGACCGATCATTTAGAGGAGTCAGCATATGGTGAACAGTAGGACCAGACGGTTGGTGAGAAGATCAAATGACCATCTAGGAGGTGAACCGATCAGTTTAAGGGTTGAACCAATCAACCCAGATTGTGAGCATGGATCTTCATCAACAATAGGTTTCTGCATGTAATGTGGGCCCTAGGTTGTGGTAATTCCTTGTGGCTCCAAGGAATTACATTAGGCTGGACATAACCATCGCTTTTATTTATTGTATATTTTCCTTATAGGATATAGCATGTATATGATAGGTACTATATATGTGGTGATTGGATAAAGTATATGTATTTTCAAATACAAACTCCATCAATTAAATATTAAGTCTTAGATTCTTTCCAAAAGTGACATACATGAAAATCTTGATCAACTAAGTGTGGGCACCCCAAGGATGGTGTGTCATCTATCTCATGGAAGTGTGATGGTAATGATGTGGGCCCACCAAGTGGGGTGCATTATTATCGCCTCGGCTTTTGGGTTAGGCTTAACTATGTGGTCTTAATAATATTAAGCATCAAAATCATGCAGATGATTATGGCAAGGAGTTGTGCATATCATCTATTCAATAGTTGCATATGATACAATTAGCAAAAGTTTCCTACCATGATAATTGACTAAGGACGCTAGTGTTGGCCTGATAATAGTTGAATTATCTTAGATCTTGGCCCACCAGAATATTGTATGTTGTTATATTCCAAATTGATATGTGAAGGTTATCAATTTGAATAAAATAGTGGGAATGATAGTTAATTAAAAACAAAATTAATCTCGTCAAAATTTTCAAATCAAATCAAATCAAAATGTTTTTGATAAGATGCAAATTTTCTTTTGTAGAATCAAATGACGAATAAATCAATATTGTGATATGTCCTTAGGAAGGACAAACTTGAGGGGACAAATTTCCATGACTGGTTTTGGAGTTCGAGAAGGGTAATCAATGAAAAGTGTAATCTCTATGTCCTTGATAAGCCAGTGCCAGAAATACCTACTCCTGATACGCCTAGTGCTGAAGTGGATTCTTACTGGAAGCATGCCAATGATGCCTTGGACACAAAGTACCTTATTCTAAGTTGCATGAACTATGAGTTTCATGAGCAATGCGAGGACATGGGGATTCTTGAGATGGTAACACATCTAAATAAAGTGAGCCATAATCTCACAAACCAAGAAAGGGACAATGTTATAAAGGCGCTCTTTGAGTGTAAGCTGGTAGAAGAAAACTCAGTAGAAGAACATGTGCTCATATGATTGGACATGTGTATCATCTTGAAGAACTAGGATTCTCTTTGAGCCAAGAGTTGTCCACAAATATGATTCTAAAATCATTGCTAGAATCATAAAGCCACTTTATTGCATGTTATCATGTGAATAATATGGCCAAACCGATGTCAGATTTGCTTGTTATGTTGATTCATGACAAAGCAAGAATGAAGAAGGACAAATCTATGATGGTGATTAGTGGAGTTGAGTCCAAGGATGAAAGCAAGGCCATGAAGAGTTCATAGGTCAATCCCAAATCTAGATCTTCAACACTCAAGATGAGGAGAAAGAAAAGTACAAGAGGAACCTATCCATTATACTTGAAGGCATTTAGGAAGAAGAAGATGAGTATGGTGATCTCCACTTCAACATATACATTATAGAGATAAACTTATCTACTTCTTCATCATGGGTACTAGATACTAGATGTGGATCTCACATATGTTAAAATGTGTAGGATCTGAAAAGAATTAAGCCTTTGGGAAAGGGTGAGGTGGAACTGTGAGTTGCAAATGGCGTAAAAGTTGCAGACACTACAGTTGGAACCTATAGTTTATCTCTACCCACATGTCTTATAATAGAGTTAGTGATCTGCTATTATGTACCTGCCATAAATAGAAACATCATTTATGTATCTTGTATGGACAAGGATTCATTTGAATTTCATATTAAGAATGGTTGATGTTCTAATTTTAAAAATGGGATCTTCTATGGAAGTGCCCCAATGCCTTATGGTCTTTATTTGCTAGATCTAAAAATAGATATATATAATGTACATACCAAAAGATGAAAACTCAACAGCCCAATTACCTTTGGCATTGTCTTCTAGGGCACATAAATGAGAAATGTATATCTAGACTCCATAAAGATGGTATACTGGAATCTTTTAATTTCAAATCAATAGAGACATGTGAATCTTGTAAGACCCCTTTCACTGGTGACAATGAGAGGGCTAGTGATCTATCATAACTCATACATAGTGATGTATGTGGGCCTTTTAGTACAATCACCAGAGGTGGGTATCAGTACTTCATTACCTTCACTAATGACTTCAGTAGGTACGGTTATGTTTACTCGATGAAACATAAGTCAAAAAAATCTTGACATGTTCAAGGAGTTTATGAATGAACTACAGAACCAACTTGGCAAAAGTATTAAGGCACTTTGTTCCAATCGAGGTGGATAATACTTAAGATAAGAGTTTGAGGACCTTCTTAGAACCCATGGGATTGTATCCCAGGTACTCCACTTGGAACACCTCATCATAATGGTGTATCAGAAAGAAGGAATCACACTTTGCTAGATATAGTGCAATCAATGATGAGTTTTGTAGAGCTTCTAACTACCTTATGGGGTTATGTTGTTGAAATCACCATGTTTACACTAAATTGAGTAAGTCAGTTCGAAAGACACCATATGAGATATGGTTTGGGAAGTGTCCCAATGTGTCTTTTATGAGGATTTGGGGATGTGAAGCTTATGTAAGGGAAATGTTTCCTGAAAAGCTTGGCCCTAAATCTGATAAATATTATTTTTTTGGGTGTCCTAAGGAGACTAAAGGATATTACTTTTATTCCTTATCTGACAACAAAGTGTTTGTCACCAGAGATGTTGTATTTCTAGAGAAGGAATTCATTTCGAAAGGAATTAGTGGGAGGAAAGTGGAACTCAAAGAGGTTTGAGACCAACAAGAAATCATTGAATCGATAGATGTACAAGATGAATAAAGAGAATCACAAAGTGTTATGGAATCTCAAATTCCTCTAGTAACATAGGTACCTTGTAGATCTAATAGGACACACCTTGAACCTAAGAGATTTGGATATCTTATGACTTAGGAAGGTGGTGAGTTGGTCATATATGATGAGACAACAACCTATGTAGAAGATACTAAGGACCAGAGTCTAAGAAATGACTTAAGGCCATGAGAATTGAGATGGAGTCCATGTATACCAACAAGGTATGGACCTTGGTGGATCCACCTTAAGGGGTAAAACCCATAGGGTGCAAGTGGGTCTTTAAGAAGAAGATTGCCATGGATGGTAAAATACAAACCTATAAGGGCATACTGGTTGCAAAGGGTTTTAGACAAGTTCAAGGTGATGAATATGATGAAACTTTTTCTCCAGTGGCAGATGCATGTTAAAATTGCATTCCTTGATGGGAATCTTCTTGAGGATGTGTATATGACACAACCTAAGGGTTTTATAATTCCAAAGGATAAAATAAAGTTTGTAAGCTACAAAGGTCAATCTATGGATTGAATCAAGCATCTCAAAGATGGAATCTTTGTTTTGATGAGACATTCAAAGAGTTGGCTTTATTCAAAATGAAGATGAACCTTGTGCGTACAAGAAGGCTAGTGGGAGCACATTGACATTCCTCATATTCTATGTAGATGACATATTGTTGATCGAGAATGGCATCCCTACTTTACAAAAGGTAAATACATGGTTGGGAAATACTTTTTCTATGAAATAATTGAGAGAAACATCCTACATTTTGAGGATAAAGATCTATAGAGATAGATCCAGAAGGCTTCTTGGACTAAGTCAATGCACATACATTGACAAAGTGTTGAAGCAGTTCAACATGGATAGCTTGAAGAGAGGAATTACCCATGCTTCAGGGAGTTACCATCTTTAGAGATCAATGTCCTAGATCTTGGGAAGAAAGGGAACACATGAGTTTGATTCCATATGCATCGGCAATTGGATCAATCATGTATGCAATGTTGTGCACCCATCTGACTTCTTGTATGCCTTGAGCATGATGAGCATATATTAGTTAGATCCAGGTGATGCTCATTGGACAGCCGTAAAGAACATCCTTAAGTACTTAAGAAGAGCTAAGGATCAATTCCTCGTCTACAATGGAGAGGAAGAGTTATTGGTAAAGGGTTACACTGATGTAACCTTCCAAACTGACAAAGATGATTACAAATCACAATCAAGATTTGTGTTTTGTCTAAACAACAAAACTATAAGCTGGAAGAGTTCCAAGCTATATACAACTATCGATTCTACAATAGAGGCTGAGTTTATTATTGCATTGAATGCAGTAAAGGAGGTTGTATAAATCAAGAAGTTCATCTCTGAACTTGGGTTTGTTCCGAGCATCATCGACGCAATTGACCTATATTGTGACAACAATGGGGCTATTGCACAAGCTAAGTAACCCAGATAGCATCAATGCTCAAAGAATATATAAAGATGGTTCCATCTCATATGAGAGATTGTAACATCCCACTCTTTGTATGCAAATTTTCAAAGTATTTTATTCTTTACATGCTCTTTTTCTAATAGTATAATTGTTGAGTACCTAGATGCAAATTACTCATGTTAATTTTGCAAATTCATTTTATTATTGCTCTCTCATCCATGATTTATCTAACGAAAATGTTTCTTTGTATATCTATGCTCTTTTATTTAGAAAATTGAAATGAATGCTCTTATTTTCTCTCTTTTATGATGATTAGTGGTTTACATGTAAAATGTGCTTGCTTTATGACCTCCATCACATTAATTGAGGAGAAATAATATTTAGTGCACGTTTCCATACCTTGTAATTCTTATTTGAGAAATTAATAGCTTTATATGCACTAATCATGGTCATTTAAATGTACATTATGATTTTTGCCATATTAGGCCTAAAACGTGTACAAGCATCAAATCTAATTAAATGGGAACGTTCTAGACACTCTAATGCACCTATGGTCAAAATTTGGGCTCATTTGACCCATGTTTGGACCCTCTAAGCAATTAAAGGAGATTTGAATATAGATGGACCAAGATTTGAATATCATTTCATTAATGCAAGCAATTAACCTATGGTTTGTTTTATTTGTGTTGTCATGCGTTACCCTGGTCTTTCTCTTATTTCAAGGGTCATCAGCACCATTCGATCAGCAATCAATGGTTTATCCTTTGTCATCTACATCCGCTTGTTCTGCGATCAACAGCCGTTTTAACTACTTTGAATGCTTGCCCTTGATCTCCTCTGTTACTCGACGATTTGACATCGTTTCTTTGCCAAAGAACGCGTCTTGTCTCCCTGATTTGAACGAGCCCCAGTTCTCTCCCTCTCACTCTCTGTCGGGCAAACGCCCAATATAGGGCTTGCACCCCCCCTGCACAGACGGCCTTCTAGCCTCCTCCGCCGCCACCTAAACACTCTGAGAGCATCATCGGCCCCTGAGCTGCACTCCTCCACCCTCAATTTCTCCTCTAGCTCCCTCAGTAGCCCCAACCTACTCCTCCTCCTTCTCCGGCGACCGAAGCTTCTCCCTGACTCCTCTGACCAAATCACTCTTACGGTGAGCATCCTCGGAACCTAAGATTCATTTTTACTTTCTCAATTTTCCTTGAAGTCACCCCAATCGACGGGTCCTATAGCAACCTGCAACCTCCTATTCAACCTTAGTTTTGTTTCTCACCGCTGACCTTGCCCAGTGGTCCTCTGATCATGGAAATGGTTGCTTCGACTCTGACGCACCTCAAGGAACACTTTTATGGCCTCAGTGGGTGATTTCTCACTGGATTCTGGTACCTGACCGCTACCCCTGCTTCAAGCTGCCATTCTCTATTTCTTAGCCATGGTGGCCTTCTGACTGTCCTTACTTCAGGCGACGCTAACCGCACCTCTGTTATGGCTCCGCATGATGCCCCAGATCATTTCTGATTGTGAGTCTTCGCCGACAGGTTGGGTTTGAGGTATGGATCCTTGGCTTTCGACCCTTGTCATCAGCTCTAGCCATGGCCAGGATAGGTTTTCGAGTTTCTATGCTCTCTTGACCCCAAGCTTAGGCTCGCTGCTTTCGCTTTCTCATCACGAACTCAATCGAAGTGTTTCTACTCTCGGGTGGCAGCAAGCCAGGGTCCTTACCCATGGCTGAGAAGCTCGCCCATGGTGCTGGAGCCATGGCTCGCGTTGTGTGAGTGAGGAGCAATCCAGGTCTTGAAATGACCTTGGTACCCCTGTCAGTGTAATTCGATGATTTAAACCGCAAAGGGTATTTCAGGGTTTTCACCTGTCCTCTCTTCTTTGATCGTGAGTCCTCAGTGGCGAACCTTCTCGCTAGTTGGCCAAGCTTGATTGATCTAGCTCAGAAGTCAGTCCACTAGTTTGGATTGAGTTTTATCTACGTGGCTTTTCCCTAAATTTTCATTGGTTTGTTCTTTGTAAATTCGTAGTGAATCACTTGACGCATAGAAAAATGAGCAAAAAAATGTTTTGGAAAGGGTTTTCGATGAGGAATCGGATTTTATGATTTTTATCGACTGATTTTTATATTTGCACATTTCAATATTTATATGGACAAATTAGGGTTTAATATTGTATAATGAAGGATAATTATGTTATTTTTAGGTGATTAAGAGAACCCAATCAGTCAAACTAGGTTTGACTTAGGTGATTTAGCTCAAGGTAAGTGGGCCATGCCCTTGGCATAGATAATAATTAGTTTTTTGAATGTTTATGATTTATGTTAAGCACTTAATGTTAAAGTCATGACTAATGCATGTTTTCTTCAAGTATATGGTTATTGGATGTTGATTGCTATTATTTAAGTCTAAATGTTGAAATCACATTAATGTTATGAATTATGATTAAGGTACATGAAACCAAGATTAAGAGGGAAGAAATTCCCATTCATGCTTAAGAGGGAAGAAATTCCCATTATGGTTCATGGGGAGAAATCCCAATTATGTTCAAGAGGGAGTAATCCCATTAACATCAAGTCTAAGTCATTAAGAAGATAATTAAGTCTAAGAAAGATTGTGTTTAAGGGAATTTGATTTAGATTTATATGCACCTTGTTATGGGCTTTCCGAGCAATTAAGGGCTTTCCGAGCATTATGGGCTCCTTATGGGGCATTAAGAGAGGAGCATATACTTCTTGTCAAATTCTTCATGTAAAAGATTCCAAGAAATGATTAATGTTAATGCTTGTTCATGTTTATGTCAAATCATATTATATGTTATTTTCATGTCTTATAACATGCCAATTTCGCTTACTTACCATGAATGTTTTTCCTTTGCATGGATGGGGACGAGATGTCCACAGAAGTTGGAGCTAAAGGGAAGGAATTATCTTAAAGAGTTCTAAAAATCTAAGGATCTAAGAAGTTGTTGCATGGTGGGACATCCATCTATGGAGATCCTATCTTTTACATGTTATCTAGTTTATGTTTAGCATACGTTTAGAATCATGGTGTAGTTTTCTTTCCAAGAACTTATGTATGAATCTATGTTTCAATAATGTCGAGTGTTATTTATTTCTTGATATGAGATCATGTATGTGACAACCCTCCCTGAAATGCCAAGTACCCCACATTATGGATAATGTTGGGGATTAGGTTGTGCTTCCGTTGGTTATGTATGAAACCCTAGGGAGGGGTGTTACAATAATGGTATCAGAGCAAGGAATAGATGGCCACTAAGGCAATGATAGATATTCATATTATGTTCTAGTATCATGTTATGTTTACCCTTTTAGATGCCCCTAAGAAGAAGGAGAAGGTTGGTGAGTCAAGGCCCTCACAAGGACCCACTAGTGGTGATAAGACTGAAGACATGAACTAAGTCCCTCCACAAGTCACCCTAGATGCCCTAGTAGCAGCCTTGACCAATGCCCTCCAACCTAGAGCTCCACCTAGAGTACATGAGATCTCCCTTATAGATTTCTTGAAGATTAGACCCGATGCTTTCCATGGTGAAGATGATGTTGATGTTGTAACCAAGGCTGAGGAGTGGCTTAGCAACATGGAACATTGCTTTAGAGACTTAGAGTGTCCCCCACGTAGTAGGGTTAGATTTGCTACCCATATGCTCAAGGGTGCAGCCCGTACTTGGTGGGAAAACCTCTTAGCCTCTAGGGAAGAAGATGACCCTCCTTTCACTTGGGTTGAGTTTGTAGAAGCCTTTAATGACCATTATGTATCCGAAGCCATGTTAGAAAGGAAGGAGGATGAGTTTGTTAACCTTAAGCAAGTGGGTGACATGAATGTCACTGAGTATGCCATGAAGTTTCGTAAGCTCCAAAAGTATGGTCTTGAGTACACTGAGCAAAAGAGAGCCAAGAAGTTTATTAGAGGGATTAAACCCGACCTAAGTTATGCCTTGTCTTGTAGAGGTCATAGAACCATGCAATCAGTCCTAGATGCAGCCTTAGAATTGGAGGATAATCCTGGGAGGAATCATAAGAAGGAGGTACCCCAAAACAGTCGTCACCATCAACCCCCTCCACCCTCCAACCATAAGAGAAAAGCTCGTGAACCTTCTTCTGAGAATGGGAGAACCCCATGCCCTACATGTAAGAGAATTCATGTTGGTCCTTATAGATTTGGGACTTCTATTTTCTACTATTGTAGTGAGGAAGGGCATATCAAGCCTAATTGCCCTAAGCTTGCAAAGAAGGATCCCAACCATAACCAAGCTAAGAACCCAAATCCGCCACCCAAGGTTAAACCAAGGCTCTTCACCATGCAAATCTCAGATGGAGAAGAGGAAAATGATCAAGATGAGGGTAGTTGAGTAATTTATGTTGAATCATAATGCTTTATTTATGTATGCCTCTTTTAATAATGAAAATTTGTATGAAAGATTTACAAGTTTATGTGTAATCCTTAATAGTATTGTAACATCCCACTCTTTGTATGTAAATTTTCAAATTATTTTATTCGTTACATGCTCTTTTTCTAATAGTGTCATGGGTTAACAACCTAACTCCACTGTACACCTCAGGCGACAACATAAGGTGTACAATAGAGTTAAAGTTGCCCGTCCCTGAGTGGATCAAACACATGAATATATAAATGCACCGAATAAAAAGCTTCCATACATAAAACAAATTGTTCATTACATAGGGGCCCGAAGGCATAGGAGTAAGACAGAAGAAACTTAATACATGAGAAACTAATTACAGAAGAAAAGAACATAATCTAAGAGTCCCATTTAGCTTTAGCATCCCCATGATAGATCTGATTTTTGTGAGCCAACATATAGAGTAGCAACATCATCTTCCCTTCAACATGAGCATCATAAGCAGAAGGTACCTATAAAACATATGCAATCGGTACGCGTCAGCACAATATATAAATATATTGTACTAAGTACGCCTCTGCGTCATTTGATTTACCTCTTTTATACTTGGCAAAAAGGATAAAATTAAACTTGGCAGTAATAAGCAATTACAAGTATATAACAATATTAAGACTGAATTATTAACAAACGTGAACATGTAACTTTTAAGTATATTTTCCATCATACTTCTCGTGCGTCTGCCACCAAGGCTTTGACATCTTCAGGCCTTATGATCTACTCCCAAGGAGTTTGTGATCAATATACAAACACCATATGATCTGCCACCCAGTGACTTGTGACCATTATACATGTGCTCTACCACCAAGTGGTTTATGAGCTATCTTATGATGGAACATCTATATTATATTTGCAGGTGTTCAAGGTATACACAAGAAATTCAGAAGAAGCATCAAACCATACATATAGCAATTCATTCAAGCATCATACAAATTACATTCATTTCAGTCAATATCTCATGCCAAGTGTTTTACTACTCATAGCTCTCAAGCATTACATATAGTAAGCCAACAAGAGGTAATGGCGTACCTTCTACTCAGAAGTGGGGAGTCTAGAGATGCTCCTCACTGGTACCTTTGATTTCCTGAAATTATTGGAGATTTGGTATTTTTTTTTTGTTACTAGTAGACTATAGTCTACTTACATCAGATCCTATCATTCGGGGAAACAGAAACAACAGGAAACAGAGAAGGAGAGGAAAGCCTATCCATGGCATATGGATTAGATAGGAACTGGGGGCAGGAATTAAACGAGAAGATTTTGTCTGGTTGCTTCAGGCAATGTTTCCCCAGCAGATCAGCCAGGTGGTTGAGGTTACGACGGACATGATAGATAGCTTTTGGCAGATCCCCGGCAGCTTCCTCATTGATGGTCTGGACCAGACGCCTATATTTTGCTGGAGCGGGAGCGCGGTGTGTGGTCCAATCCACAACTAGTTTGGAGTCGCTGAGAATAATAAAGTCCCGAAGGTTGAGGTCCTTCGCGTGAAAAATGCCTCTAAGAACAGCCAGAAGCTCGCCTCGGAGTGAGTCGCGCCCCTCCGTGAGTTCAGCGCCGCCGGCTATCCATTCACCATTGTAGTCCCGGTTGATGAAACTGGTGACCATTCTTTGCGAGCTAGCGTCTACAGCGACGTCCACATGAATGACTGAAGTATCCTGCGTGATCTTAATCGGCTCCAAACGGGGAGGGTTTTGAGAATTTGAACGACTTTCAGAAGGTTGGAAGATTTCTCTGATAGAACTGGTTTCAGCGAGACACATCGTCGCTATGACTGCAGGAGGCTTGCTTGCATCGTTGAAGATGAAGTCATTACGATTTTTCCAGAGTCTCCAGCATGTGATCGAGAAGAGGGTGTGCCAGCCGTTGTCATTACTCGAAGACTTGAGGTTACATGAAATCCAATCCCTAGTAGATGTAGCAGAGAAAAAGTTAGTTGGTAATGGAGGCGGCAAAAGCATCCATGTCCTGCGTGCAGGTTCGCAGTCCCTGAGAGCATGGAGAACTGATTCTTCAGCAGCTTGACATTTCGGACAGATATTAGAATCTGTCATGCGTCTCACAAACCTTAGAACGTTTGTGAGAAGTCTATCCCAGTGTATAAGCCAAATATGGGTCCTGACTCTGTGGGGGACCTGCAGCACCCATATCTCTCTGTAGCAGCTCTCACTGTTGTTATGCAAGGAATTGGTAAGCACATTGTACGCGGAGGCCGTCGTGAACTCCCCATCTTGCGTATGGGTCCAGTATCTGCAATCCTTCCCAAATCTCCGTTGAGGAGTAGCCATGGAGAGGATCGTATGGACAGTTGATTCTTGGAACCAGGCTGTCAGGAAGTCCGTGTCCCAGGTACCCTGGTCGCTCACCATGCTCGCAACCCTGAGGTCATGCAGGTCTTCAGGTATGATTTTCTCAGGGAGGATTTGGGGGGGTCTACCGTCCCCTACCCAATCGCCAGTCCAAACATTGACCTCCTCGCCGGATATCATAGCCCAGTTTGAATTAGAAATTATGATCGGAAAGCATCCCTTGATACTGCGCCATATATGCGAGCCCAAGATATTGGTAGGTTTTTGCGCCCCATATTTCGCTTTCATAAGAGTAATCCATGGCTTCTGGTCGCCTTGGACAAATTGCCAAGCTAACCGAAGCAGTAGAGCTTTGTTGAAGATCCTTGTCTGTCGAACACCGAGACCGCCCATAGGCTTAGCTTTGGTGATGTGTTTCCCGGCCACCAAACTAGTTCTCTTCTGTGATTGTGCACCTTGCCAGATGAATCTGCGGGTGATTTGATCCATGCGATCGCAAACAGATGCAGGTAACTGAGTCATCTGCATGGTATAGCAAGGTACTGAGAGGAGCACGGATTTCGCCAGGGTGAGACGTCCAGCGAGGGAGAGGAAGCGGTGCTGCCATAGACCAACCTGGGTCTGCATCTTCTCGATCAGGTACTGGTAATGTTGCTTACTCTTCCTCTTATGGATGATCGGGATCCCCAAGTGTCTACCCAGATCCTACGTTTCACGGATATTCATCCTTCTCGTAATCATGTTCCGTAGGGAACGTGGAGTATTCCTAGAAAAGAAAATGGAAGACTTCTCTTCCGAGAGTAGCTGTCCTGAAGCTTTGCCGAAAATTTTCAGACACCTTAGGATGGTCCGGGCCTATTGAACGGATGCTTCACCGAAGAGAAGGATATCGTCAGCGAAGCTCACATGCGATAGAGGGAGTCGTTTTCGCGTTAGAAGAATGGGTTTCCACTGACCTCTAAGGATCTCATCTTCTATGAACTGACTCAGCCTCTCCACGCAGAGGACGAACAGATAGGGCGAAAGAGGATCGCCTTGCTTGACACCGCAAGAAGGTTTAAAGGTGCCAATTGCTTCGCCGTTCCACAGAATTGAGGTAGCGTCGGAAGAGATGATTTGAAGGATTACGTTTATAAGGACATTTGGAATGGACGTCCTGCGTAAGGTGTCCTCTATGAACATCCAGCTCATCTTATCAAAAGCTTTCACCAAGTCGAGCTTCACCGCCATGGTGTACTTGGTGTTTGCTTTGGATTCCATGGAGTGAACAATCTCCTGTACTAGGGAGATGTTATCGCCTATCCTCCGCCCCGGCACAAAACTTGATTGATATGGAGAGATCCACTTTTCAGGTGGTCCTTGAGTCTGCTGGTGATCACTTTAGATAGAAGCTTGGTGGTGACATTGTTAAGGGAAATCGGGCGTAAGTGTGAGCAGCGTTCTGGCGAAGATTTCTTGGGGATTAGAACCAACGTGGAGTTGGCTGCAACTTGCTCTAGAGGAAGACCTTCAAAAGGACCTGTGATGAATTTCATGATTTGGGTCTTCAGGAGAGTCCAATGTTCCTGAAGGAAATGCGCCCCAATGCCATCGGGACCGGGGGCTTTCAAAGGCGCCATGGAGTGTAGGGCGCTCCATACCTCCTCCTCAGAAGGGATCTTGCTCAAGTTGATTATCTCTGCTTGCCTGAGCGTAGGGAAGAAGCCAATGAAATTCAAGCAGTCTCTTTGTCTAGCAGCTGAGTCCGTGCCTTTGTAAACTGCCGAGAAAGATCTGAGCACCAGTTGCTTGAGCTGTGTGGGATCATCCACCCAAACGTAATCTTCGTTCTTCAGACGAGTTATAGTGTTCGTCCGTTTTTTCGCCTTCACCAGAGATTGAAAATAGCGTGTGTTGTTATCCCCCAGCTTCACCCAATCGCAATGAGCCCGCTGTCTCCAATCCTCTTCCTCACGTCTGAGGATCTTGTCAAGGTCGATCTGGAGCTGTGCTGTGTCTGTAGCGATTTGAGTATCGAAATTGATAGCGAGTCGGGCTTGGTTCCACTGTATCTTGCTACAAAGCCGCTTCTTGTCTCGTGCTGCTATTTTCTTATTACGGACTTCCCATGACGAGGCCGCCTTTAGGAAGGCCGGCGCCGCCAGGTGAAGAGGCAGCTCCGTATCCCAGGAACTAGTAAGAAGGTTCTTGAACCCTACCATAGTGTGCCAACATGTGGAGGTACGCGTGTGGAGACTTGAGTTCCTTGGCCCCTGGGGTAGGGAGAGGAGAAGAGGTGCGTGGTCAGAGTGATTTCTCTCCAGGACCTGCACCGGCTGGGAGAAAGGAAGATTGAGCCAATGGGAGTTTCCCAGGCCGCGATCAAGACGTTCATGGAGAAGGCCTCGTTGGAAGGTCGTACGCGGGCCATTGGCACCTAGATCATGCAGCTGGCAGTCCGCCATTGCATTAAGAAAGTCTCTACTATTAGCGCTATCAAAAGAGGCACCCCCAAACTTCTCCGAGGGATGCATGACCACGTTAAAATCTCCAATGGCCACCCATGGAGCTTGGATGGAACTAGCTAGGACTTGTAATTGATGCCAGAGCAAACGTCTGCTCGCTCGAGTGGTGCCAGCGTAAACAAAAGTGAAGAACTTATCAAATATTTTGCAGTGGATGAATTGTTTATGGGAGGAGATCACCTCCAGCGGAACGAACGTCTTCCACAGGAGCCATATGCCCCCTGCATAACCCACCGCCTCGACGCGATGCGATTGGGAAAAGCCAAGGCGCTTGATGATTTTTAGAGCTTTATCGCCACTACATCTGGGTTCAAAGATAGCCATGAGAGACACTTCATGGATTGTCGCCAAATTGGATGCCGCCCGTTGGGTATCATCATCACCCATACCCTGGGTGTTCCAGGCGATCAGTTTCATTGAGCAGATGGTTCCAGGGGTGAGGATCCCATCTGCCTTGCTTCATCTTCAAGGTCCTGGAGGAGGGTTTGTTTCCCACGTTTCCACGTAGAAGCACGCCCCGGATCTCCGGAGTTCACGACCTTCCGGTTCCGCAAGTGGATCCCTGCTGAAGGCTTTGCCGGACTCCTGTAGGAAGTATAGCTCGGGGTCCGACCCCCTTGCCCACCCATCGAGAACATCATCGACAAGAAGGGGTGATCTTGAGAGATTCGAGAGTCCCGTCCCTGCAGGACTTCGTCACCGCGTGGTGCCGCTGTTGTGTGCTCGGGGGGGTGTGTATGGTCCGGGACGACGTCCTCTGTTTGATTTCCTCCTCCTTTCTGCATATCCTGCTGCCTGTCCTTCCTCGACTGTAATTTCCTTTGTTTCCAATCGATACCTGAGGTCAGTTTCTCCGCGACCTGTTCCGCATCTACGATTTCAATTGGCTCTTCTTCGTCTTCTGTATGATCCGCAAGGTCCTGGAATTTGTTTCGAAAGATGGATTTTTGCTGTGGTTTGGAATTGGTGGCGGCCTTGCGCGCTTTGCGTTTGAACGGTTGGGCGTGAATCGCGTCAGAGAAACCCTCCCTCCTTGACGGGGGCTCAACGACGATCGAGCCGGCTGCAAGCGCCTCCTGTCGTGCTTTGTTTTCCAAGTCGATCCGGATGCGGCAGTCCTTTTCCAGGTGTCCGGCATGCCCGCAGTGAAGGCATATGAAGGGTATGTTCTCGTATTCGATCTTATAACGAGCGTGTGCAATGACCACTTCCGGTATCAAGGGTTTGGACATGTCCAACTCTACTGCAATGCGGGCAAATTTCCCTCATCGTTGTTGCATCGTCTGCATGTCTACCTTTATCGTCTTCCCCAGGTAATCACCTACCTCTCGCAGAAGTGCTTCATGGTACAAGTGAATTGGGAGGTTAGGGATCCTGATCCAAGCAACCAGCCTAGGGGGGGTTGCAATCAGCGGAGAGAAACACGGTGACCACCGCTGGACCGTAAGGTATGATCCGAAGATCGGCCAGGGGCCACCAGCAAGGGCATTGATATAGTCTTCCTTTGTCTGCAGTTGGACGATGAAGAAGTCGTTCTCTACGTCGATGAGATTGAATCCTCCGATTGGCTTCCAGAGAAGCTTGATGCGGTCCCGTAGGGTCATATAACCTATTTCTCTTGATAGGAGTTTGACGATGACCGTGTACTTCCAGGGTTGAAGGATCTCCGTGAGAGCTTCGTCTCTGATGTCAAAGGACTTCTTGCCATTGTCAGAATTGATCACTATGTCTTGTTTACGGAGTTCAATCCCGCAGGTGTCGGCGTCGATCTTGATCCAACCTTCTCCGTTCCCTCTAGAGACGTTTCTTGCGACAGAATCCCTGTAGGAGGGGCGCGTTTGCAGGTTCTGCGATCCTTCAGGGTTGACAAACTCTCCTTGCGAAAAGGAGGGAAATTGTTGTGCCCGTGTTCCTTCATCAACCTCCATGGCCTGTACCGGGATCTCAGGGGGTGACTGCAACTCCGTTCTTATCTGGTTATAGGATAGATGTATCCCGGTTGTGCCGATGGGTATCGATTGCCGGTGTTGTCCTGGATCACCGTCGCCTTCTTCTTCAGTTTGGCGTGTGCCGCCATGACGGCCGCCGGCCAGGGCGCTCGCAGACGCTCTAGGGCTTCCCATCTCAACCTTGGCCCTAGTGATTTGGTATTTATTAGATATATTGTTCAAATTACCCTTATTCTAAAGAGTATATAAAAAGGCCCTTTTATAGCTTTGGAGTCATGAGAGTTGAGTATGAATCTTAGAGTATGAATTTGAGTCCAAGATTATTATTGTCACATCAGAGTAGATTCATAAAGTCAGAATCATGGTTTATAGATCATATTAATTAATTATGCACATTTTGGTGGGTCAAGATAGGGAAAGGAGTGATAAATAGGTTTTATTGATAATTGAGCCATAATAGAAGGATCTGATCATTCCATGATGATATAGATGCAAAAATATGATGATCACAGGTTTTTGGTGATTTAAATAGGTTCGAGTATTTTTCCAAATAATTAAACAACATATAGACAAAATAAACATGAGTAATTATTTGGGTCAGATTTAGGGTCCAAATATGCCAGATTCATGATCCTTGCATTTTTGTAATCAAAATGGAGTATTCATTCGTATTTTTCTGACACTCTTACTATTGTTTACGAATTTATCAAGATTAGGTCCTAATTGAATTTTTGAGTTAATAATCGAAACTAGAAAAAGTGTTGACAGTTGGATGATCAGATCCAACGGCCAAGATCACGCATGCATATATTGCAAATGTTTGAGGTGGACATCGGACTGCTTACTTGGTGAGTTGTGGTTTGTCCACTTCTATTGACGTGGACTCCCGTGATTGGTCCAACTAAGCTCGAGTGGGCCCTTCTCTTCTTTCTCTACGCTGCAACGCAGGTTGCCAGGTCCAACTCCGGCGAGCTTGTGTGATGGTTGTTCTTGTCCTTGCGTGAAAATGAGGCTGAGATCACCTTCGTGAGGGAGATCCGAGCTCAGGCGGCTAGAGTTCAGGTCGTAGCTCCCCGTGGGATGCCGGGTCGGCTAGAAGACCGGCGAGTTGTACCACTTGTGGCGGAGGGAGATCGAAGGGGGAGTAGCGGGTGAGGAAACCCGTCATTGAGGCGTCAGTTGGGTGGAGTGGAGTGCTTCGGAGCTCGGAGAGCACTCAATTGTGGACGAGGAGGTCGGGAGCAGCTTGCCCAGCAGCTCGACGGCGGCGAGGTGGAAAGCTTGAGCTCGGGGGAGAGGGATGCTCGTTCCAGGTAGATTGAGGGTAGAAAGGCGTCAAAGGGAGGTTGAGGAGCGATTTGGTGAGCTTAAATAGAATGGAGGGTGAAGGAGGGGAGAATGCCCCAAAGGGTTCGGCGGGAGTTTGAGAAGGGGTCTCACCGGCGAGGTCGTGGAGGGGTTGTGGTCGTTTTTGGAGGTCGTGCGAGGGGTCAACGGGTTCGTGAAGGTGAGGTGGAGGCTTTGCCTTGACTAGTTTCTCGCAAAGTGGGTCAAAATGAGGAGTAGAGGTCAAGGTTGTGGACTCGTGGTTGTGGCCACGACATTCCGAATTGAGCGGAGGTTAGAGACGACTCTCTGGCCGCCTGATCCGTCTCGGATGCCATCGGATGGTCGAGATGATTCCTTGAATTCAGTCTGTGGATCGCTGACTGAGGCTCCACGTGACAGGGTAAAAATACCCTTGAAATGATCAAAACATTGGGTTACATAATGATGCGATTTAAAAGGGAAAGAAACTTTGTGAAATCTTTGAAAATTCGTAGAGAGGGCTGTGAATGTCCAATTGACATGAAATTTGGACCATAGCTTCACCACAACATACCCCACATGTTGGTAAAGTTTGGGCTCGAAATTCCAATCTTTGAGTGATCAATTATTCTTTAGGAGAGTTAGGGTTTTTAAATATATTGAAGATTAAAGGAACAAAGTATATAAGCATTAGAAAACTCACTTTATCACATCCTACTAACCTTAAAAAGAAATTTTGTCCTCAAAATTAAACTGGATGAAAGAGGTGAGGAAAACGTTGCTCCATGTCTGCTCGTAGCTCCCAGGTAGCATCTTCTGCACCGTGATGGTTCCATGGTACCTTCACCATCGGGATCTGCTTGTTCCTGAGCTCCTTGACCCTAGAGTCGAGAATCTTTGTAGGTTGTTATGGATAAGAGAGATTCTCCCGCAACTCAAGCGGCTCGTGGTTCAGCACATGACTATCATCCTTCACATACTGCTTTAAGTTGGATACATGAAATACATTGTGCATCATGTTGTACTGCGGAGGAAGAGCAAGCCGATAAGCACATTCACCAATGCACTCCAGAATTTCAAAAGGACCCACATATCTCAGACTAAGATTCCCCTTGTTCTTGTCTATGGCACGGATAGGTCTGATCTTCAAGAATACATAGTCACCATAATTAAACTGTCTGTCAGACTTGTGTGCATCTGCATATGACTTCTGACGATCCTGGGCCCGTTTCAACCTCTTCTTGATCAAGGACACCTTATCAGCATATAATTGTAACTCCTCAGACTTTAGCATCTTCCTTTCTCTGACTTCATCCCAATGGAGAGGGGATCTACATGGCCTACCATAGAGAGCTTCATAGGGTGGCATATCAATACTAGATTGATAGCTATTATTGTAAGCGAACTCTGATAATGGAAGGTAGTAAACCCAAGATCCTCCCCAATGTAAGACACATGCTCTGATAAGATATTCTAAGATTTGGATAGTGCATTCTGACTGGCCATCAGTTTGGGGATGATATGCTGTGTTGAAATTCAATTGTGTACCCAGCTCATTTTGCACCTGCTTCCATAAGTGTGATGTAAACTTTGGATCTCTATCTGAAACTATAGAAACTGGTACTCCATGCAGCCATACAATCTCCTTAATATACAACTCAGCAAATTCCAAAACCTTAATCATAGTCCGCATAGGTAAGAAATGTGCAGACTTGGTCAACCGGTCTACTATGACCCAAGCCGCATCATGACCCTTCCTGGTCCTGGGTAGTCGCACCACGAAATCCATGGTGATATTCTCCCATTTCCACTCGGGAATTGGTAAGGGTTGCAATAGACCACCGGGACGTTGGTGCTCGTCCTTAATCTGCTGGCAAGTGAGACACTTAGAGATAAACTCAACGATATCGTTCTTCATACCTCTCCACCAAAAGTGTCTCTGCAAGTCCTAATACATCTTAGTAGATCCAGGATGTATGGAATACTTAGACCCATGTGCCTCTTGCAGGATACGCTTCTTAACCTCCGACTCTTCAGGTACCCACATCCGGTGCTTGTACCTTAGTCCACCGTCCATACCAACAGATAGATGTGTCTGGGTCTTTGCCACAAGAGCTGTCATCTCCTCCAAGCTAGGGTTGTTCTTTTGAGATATCAGGAGTTCAGAAAGAAGACTAGGAATAATATTGATATTCGCCAAAATAATAGAGCTACATTCTGCTTGAGATGACCCAGAAGATGAAGGTTCCAGATGCATTTATGCACAAATCGACTTCTTACGACTAAGAGCATCAGCTACAACATTGGCTTTGCCTGGATGATATGCAATAGTGAAGTCATAATCTTTGAGATACTCCAACCATCTCCTTTGTCGAAGATTGAGATCTTTCTGAGTCAAGAGGTATTTGAGACTTTTGTGGTCCATGAATATATCAAAAGTAGCACCATATAGATAATGTCTCCAGATTTGGAGAGCATAGACAATGGCAGCTAATTCCAAATCGTGAGTTGGATAATTGACCTCATTAGGTTTTAATTGTCTAGAGGCATAGGCAACAACTTTACCATTTTCATGAGGGCACAACCCAATCCCATCTTAGAAGCATCAGAAAATATTACAAAGCCATCATTACCAGAAGGTAAGGTTATAACTGGGGCAGAAGTCAAGAGAGATTTCAATTCTTGGAAACTAGCTTCACACTCAGGAGTCCAAACGAATTTGGCATCTTTTCTGGTAAGTTTAGTCATGGGTACAGCTATTTTACTTAAATTAAGGATGAAACGACGGTAATAGCCAGCTAGGCCAAGGAAGCTACGAATTTCAAAAGCATTGGTAGGGGCTTTCCAATCAAGGACAGCTAGAACTTTGGCAGGGTCAACAACAATTTTCCCACCCGAAATGACATGGCCAAGAAACATGACTTGGTCAATCCAAAACTCACATTTAGATAATTTATCATTCAATTTATGGGCTCTCAAAACATCAAGGACTTTCTGGAGGTGTTCACGATGTTGATCAACAGAATTTGAATATACAAGAATATCATCAATGAAGACCACAACAAAGCTGTCAAGGAATGGTTGGAAGACAGTATTCATCAGATTCATAAACACTCCAGGAGCATTAGTCAAGCCAAACGGCATCACCATGAATTCATAATGTCCATATCGAGTTCTGGAAGCTGTCTTTGGAATATCACACTCTCTTAGTCATAATTGATGATAACCTGATCTAAGGTCAATCTTGGAGAACACAGTGGCAGTACAAAGCTGGTCAAACAAGTCATCAATTCTTGGGAGGGGATATTTATTTTTAATGGTGGCTTGGTTGATCATGTGATAATCAATACACATTCACATTGACCTATCTTTCTTTTTAACAAAAAGAATAGGAGCACCCAAGGAGAAGTACTAGGACGGATGAAGCCTTTATCAAGAAGTTCCTCTAGTTGTTTCTTGAGCTCTGCAAGCTCAGCAGGTGCCATCCTATAAGGTGCCTTAGAGACTGGTGCGGTGCCCGGTGCTAACTCAATTGAGAACTCAATCTCACGATCTGGAGGCAGCCCTGGAAGCTCCTCAGGAAAAACATCCGGGTAATCTCTCACCACATCCAAGCTCTCTATAGGTCTCACCTTAGGATCAGGCACGGATATAATAGCAAGATAGGCTCTACATCCTTTGGCTATCAAAGTTTCCGCTTTAAGAGAAGAAATAATCATATTTCGGTTTCTTTCTTTTCTCCCGGAGATGGTCAAAGGTTTAGAATTGGGTGCACAAAAGACTACTTTCTTGCCTTAGCAATCAGGCATAGCAAAGTTGGAAAAGAGCCAATCCATCCCCAAAATTAAATCAAAATCCTCCATATCAAGAAGAATGAAAGCAGATTGAAATTTATGACCACCAAAAGAAAAAGGCAAGGTTTTGGTTTTCTGAAGAGAAGTATAAATTTTTCCACTAGGAGTTGTTACATCCAAGATATAACCTAGATCTTTTATCTCTAACTTGAGCATGGAAGCAAGATTTCTAAATATGAAGGTATGTGTTGATCCTGAATCAAATAGGGCCACAACATGATGATCTTGGAGACATATCATACCTACATTATGATTTTATATGAGATCATGGTTTTCAAGGATTTATCACAATAAATAATTATTGACATTATTACCTTCAATCATACGGTTGGCATTGGCCTTAGCTTCCTCTGCATCAATCACAAAGACTCGGCCCTGACGATGTTCTGGCTGGGCTTGGGCTATAGGGATAGCTGGCTGAGCAGGTGGAGCTCCAGGGTGAGGTAATGGGGCAGGACGGTTCTGAGGTGCCCCCTGGACCAGATTTGGGCAATTGTACCTCATATGCCCTTCATTCTTGCAGTAGTAACACACTGGTTTTTCGAACTTGCATCTCCCTGGATGTGAGTTTCCACAATTTTTGCACTTGTTAGAACCCGATGAATGCCCCCGGTGTGGTCCATCTCGGCCTCGGCCTCCCTGGTTTGGTCCTCCTCGGTGTGATTGACTTCGATGGTGATTTCCTCCTCCTCTTCCCATGCCATGGTTGTTAGGCTTCTTCTTATCATTTTCCTTCTCCTTGCCCTTGGTGACAGAGGCATCGGTTAGACCTAGGTATCCCAAGCTTGGTGTTTTGCTCTTCCCTAAGGTTCTTTCTTGGGTAAGGGCATTGTTGATGACATCTTCAAAGGTAGGATGAGTGGAGGTGCAAAGGTGAACTTTGATTTCTTGGTTGAGGCCATCTATGAAGTGTTCAATCTTTTCATCTTCATCAACGTTGCGAGCATGACGCTCTAGGAGTCTAAAGGCCCTAACATAGTCAGCAGCAGATGGGTTTCCTTGGGTGAGGTTATTGAACTGTTTCTTCTTCTCCTTCCTAGCTGATATGGGCATGAAACGGTTGGTAAAGATCCCCTTAAACTCTTCCCAACCTATGGGGGCATCCGGAAGTGCTCGTGTATGGTAATAGTTTTCCCACCACAACATCGCGGACCCCCTAAGTTGGTAGGTAGCAAAGGTGACCTTATCTTCCTCATGACACTTAAGGGCTCTAAAGGCATTTTCAAAAGATATGATCCATGCATCAGCTTTATCTAGGACTTCACCTAAGTCTTCACCATGAAAGGTTTTGGGTTTGAGTTTAAGGAAGTCACTAATGGTGGTTTCATGGTTGGTCTTAGAGGATGAGGCACTATTGTTGGTTTCTTTTAGGGCTAGGGCATGCATGCATTCCAACATCACCTTCTTTTGTTCTTCCCAATTGCCTACAACCTTGGTCTTACTAGGGCATGATTGAGATTCATCACCAGAGCCATCACTAGATCTTGTTCTCTTGGACCTAGTTTTTGGAGGCATCTGCAAGTTCGTACAAAAGATTGTTTAGATATTTATTTGAGATATATCATAATGCAACCAATAAAGATTTAGCAATCATGGCATGTATTTTTCCAAAAAAAAAAAATTCATGTCTTTTAGTTGTTCCCCTTTCTCCTAATCTACCCACATAATAGAGAGAGTATCTCATTGATCATGGTCATGAGAGAGAAATTAGATGAGAATCCTAGTGTATATTATTCACTAAATAGGTTGGTTGGGGGTAGTCCTTAATTGAGAAAAGATGAGAGGAAAGATCTTTCTAAGGTAAGGGTGCCCACTTTAACAATAATTGCGTTAGCCAGGCAGATAGCTTACGGCGGGAACCCTCGCACCATGAAAATGGATGGGGAGAGTGATTATGTCAGAACCTTCCGCAAGGTACCCTTCTAGACACCTCGGCAATTTACTACTAAATGTGGGTTACCCTAGCTCTAGGTAAGGTTACTAATTATTTGGTACACCTATATTGATTCATGTGCATGCTTTGATACCATCTATCACGGGTTAACAACCTAACTCCACTGTACACCTCAGGCGCCAACATAAGGTGTACAATAGAGTTAAAGTTTCCCATCCCTGAGTGGATCAAACACATGAATATATAAATGCACCGAATAAAAAGCTTCCATACATAAACCTAATTGTTCATTACATAGGGGCCCGAAGGCATAGGAGTACTACAGAAGAAACTTAATACATGAGAAACTGATTACAGAAGAAAAGAACATAATCTAAGAGTCCCATTTAGCTTTAGCATCCCCATGATAGATCTAATTTTTGTGAGCCAGCATATAGAGTAGCAACATCATCTTCCCTTCAACATGAGCATCATAAGCAGAAGGTACCTATAAAACATATGCAATTGGTACGCGTCAGCACAATATATAAATATATTGTACTGAGTATGCCTCCGCGTCATTTGATTTACCTCTTTTATACTTGGAAAAAAGGATAAAATTAAACTTGGCAGTAATAAGCAATTACAAGTATATAACAATATTAAGACCGAATTATTAACAAACGTGAACATGTAACTTTTAAGTATATTTTCCATCATACTTCTTGTGCGTCTTCCACCAAGGCTTTGATGTCTTCAGGCCTTATGATCTACTCCCGAGGAGTTTGTGATCCATATACAAACACCATATGATCTTCCACCCAGTGACTTGTGACCATTATACATGTGCTCTACCACCAAGTGGTTTATGAGCTATCTTATGATGGAACATCTATATTATATTTGCAGGTGTTCAAGGTATACACAAGAAATTCAGAAGAAGCATCAAACCATACATATAGCAATTCATTCAAGCATCATACAAATTACATTCATTTCAGTCAATATCTCATGCCAAGTGTTTTACTACTCATATCTCTCAATCATTACATATAGTAATCCAACCAGAGGTAATGGCATACCTTCTACTCAGAAGTGGGGAGTCCAGAGATGCTCCTCACTGGTACCTTTGATTTCCTGAAATTATTGGAGATTTGGTATTTATTAGATATATTGTTCAAATTACCCTTATTCTAAAGAATATATAAAAAGGCCCTTTTATAGCTTTGGAGTCATGAGAGTTGAGTACGAATCTTATAGTATGAATTTGAGTCCAAGATTATTATTGTCACATCAGAGTAGATTCATAAAGTCAGAATCATGGTTTATAGATCATATTAATTAATTATGCACATTTTGGTGGGTCAAGATAGGGAAAGGAGTGATAAATAGGTTTTATTGATAATTGAGCCATAATAGAAGGATCTGATCATTCCATGATGATATAGATGCAAAAAGATGGTGATCACAGGTTTTTGGTGATTTAAATAAGTTCGAGTATTTTTCCAAATAATTAAACAAGATATAGACAAAATAAACATGAGTAATTATTCGGGTCAGATTTAGGGTCCAAAGATGCCAAATTCATGATCCTTGCATTTTTCTAATCAAAATGGAGTATTCATTCGTATTTTTCTGACACTCCTACTATTTTTTACGAATTTCTCAAGATTAGGTCCTAACTGAATTTTCGAGTTAATAATCGAAACTAGAAAAAGTGTTGACCGTTGGATGATCAGATCCAACGGCCAAGATCACGCATGCATATATTGCAAAGGTTTGAGGTGGACATCAGACTTCTTACTTGGTGAGTTGTGGTTTGTCCACTTGTATTGATGTGGACTCCCGTGATTGGTCCAACTAAGCTCGAGCGGGCCCTTCTCTTCTTTCTCTGCGCTACAACGCAGGTTGCCAGGTCCAACTCCGGCGAGCTTGTGCGATGGTTGTTCTTGTCCTTCCGTGAAAATGAGGCTGATATCACCTTTGCGAGGGAGATCCGAGCTCAGGAGCCTAGAGTTCAGTTCGTAGCTCCCCGTGGGACGCCGGGTCGGCTAGAAGACCGGTGCATTGTACCACTTGCGGCGGAGGGAGATCGAAGGGGGAGTAGCGGGTGAGGAAACCCATCGTTGAGGCGCTGGTTGGGTGGAGTGGAGTGCTTCGGAGCTCGGGGAGCACTCAATTGCGGACGAGGAGGTCGGGAGCAGCTTGCCCAGCAGCTTGCTCAGCAGCTCGACGGCGGTGAGGTGGAAAGCTTGAGCTCGGGGGAGAGGGATGCTCGTTCCAGGTAGATTGAGGGTAGAAAGGCGTCAAAGGGAGGTTGAGGAGTGATTTGGTGAGCTTAAATAGAATGGAGGGTGAAGGAGGGGAGAATGCCTAAAAGGGTTCGGTGGCAGTTTGAGAAGGGGTCTCACCGGCGAGGTCGTGGAGGGGTTGTGGTCATTTTTGGAGGTCGTGTGAGGGGTCAGCGGGTTCGTGAAGGTGAGGTCGAGGCATTGCCTCGACTAGTTTCTCACAAAGTGGGTCAAAATGAGGAGGAGAGGTCAAGGTTGTGGACTCGTGGTTGTGGCCACGACATTCCGAATTGAGCTGAGGTTAGAGACGACTCTCTGGCCGTCTGATCCGTCTCGGATGCCATCTGATGGTCGGGATGATTCCTTGAATTCAGTCTGTGTATCGCTGACTGAGGCTCCGCGTGACAGGGTAAAAATACCCTTGAAATGATCAAAACATTGGGTTACATAATGATGTGATTTAAAAGGGAAAGAAACATTGTGAAATCTTTGAAAATTCGTAGAGAGTGATAAGAATGTCCAATTGACACGAAATTTGGACCATAGATTCACCACAACATACCCCACATGTTGGTAAAGTTTGGGCTTGAAATTCCAATCTTTGAGTGATCAATTATTCTTTAGGATAGTTAGGGTTTTGAAATATATTGAAGATTAAAGGAACAAAGTATATAAGCATTAGAAAACTCACTTTATCACATGCTACTAACCTTAAAAAGAAATTTTGTCCTCAAAATTAAACTGGATGAAAGAGGTGAGGAAAACATTGCTCCATGTATGCTCGTAGCTCCCAGGTAGCATCTTCTACACCGTGATGGTTCCACTGTACCTTCACCATCGGGAATCTTTGTAGGTTGTTCTGGATAAGAGAGATTCTCTCGCAACTCAAGCGGCTTGCGGTTCAGCACATGACTATCATCCTTCATATACTTCTTTAAGTTGGATACATGAAAGACATTGTGCATCATGTTGTACTGTGGAGGAAGAGCAAGCCAATAAGCACATTCACCAATGCGCTCCAGAACTTCAAAAGGACCCACATATCTCGGACTAAGCTTCCCCTTGTTCTTGGCTATGGCACGGATAGGTCTGATCTTCAAGAATACATAGTCACCATCATTAAACTGTCTGTCAGACCTGTGTGCATCTGCATATGACTTCTGACGATCCTGAGCCCGTTTCAACCTCTGCTTGATCAAGGACACCTTATCAGCATATAATTGTAACTCCTCAGACTCTAGCATCTTCCTTTCTTCGACTTCATCCCAATGGAGAGGGGATCTACATGGCCTACCATAGAGAGCTTCATAGGGTGGCATATCAATACTAGATTGATAGCTATTATTGTAAGCGAACTCTGCTAATGGAAGGTAGTAATCCCAAGATCCTCCCCAATCTAAGACACATGCTCTGAGAAGATCTTCTAAGATTTGGATAGTGCGTTCTGACTAGCCATCAGTTTGGGGATGATATGCTGTGATGAAATTCAACTGTGTACCCAGCTCATTCTGCACCTGCTTCCATAACTGTGATGTAACCTTTGGATCTTGATCTGAAACTATAGAAACTGGTACTCCATGCAGCCGTACAATCTCCTTAATATACAACTCAGCAAGTTCCGGAACCTTGGTTGTAGTCCACATAGGTAAGAAATGTGCAGACTTGGTCAACCGATCTACTATGACCCAAACCGCATCATGACCCTTCCTGGTCCTGGGTAGTCCCACCACGAAATCTGTGGTGATATTCTCCCATTTCCACTCGGGAATTGGTAAGGGTTGCAATAGACCACTGGGATGTTGGTGCTCGGCCTTAATCTGCTGGCAAGTGAAACACTTAGAGATAAACTCAGCGATATCGTTCTTCATACCTCTCCACCAAAAGTGTCTCTGTAGGTCCTTATGCATCTTAGTAGATCCAGGATGTATGAAATACTTAGACCCATGTGCCTCTTGCAGGATACACTTCTTAACCTCCGACTCTTCATGTACCCACATCCGGTGCTTGTACCTTAGTCCACCGTCCATACCAACAGATAGATGTGTTTGGGTCTTTGCCACAAGAGCTGTCATCTCCTCCAAGCTAGGGCTGTTCTTTTAAGATATCAGGAGTTTAGAAAGAAGGCTAGGAATAATATTGATATTTGCCAAAATAATAGAGCTAGATTCTTCTTGAGATGACCCAGAAGATGAAGGTTCTAGATGCATTGATGCAGAAATTAATTTCTTATGACTAAGAGCATCAGCTACAACATTGGCTTTGCCTGGATGATATGCAATAGTGAAGTCATAATCTTTGAGATACTCCAACCATCTCCTCTGTCGAATATTGAGATCTTTCTGAGTCAAGAGGTATTTGAGACTTTTGTGGTCCGTGAATATATCAAAAGTAGCACCATATAGATAATGTCTCTAGATTTTGAGAGCATAGACAATGGCAGCTAATTCCAAATCGTGAGTGGGATAATTGACCTCATTAGGTTTTAATTGTCTAGAGGCATAGGCAACAACTTTACCATTTTGCATGAGGGCACAACCCAATCCCATCTTAGAAGCATCAGAAAATATTACAAAGCCATCATTACCAGAAGGTAAGGTTAAAACTGGGGTAGAAGTCAAGAGAGATTTCAATTCTTGGAAACTAGCTTCACACTCAGGAGTCCAAACGAATTTGGCATCTTTTCTGGTAAGTTTAGTCATGGGTAGGGCTATTTTACTTAAATTAAGGATGAAACGACGGTAATAGTCGGCTAGGCCAAGGAAGCTATGAATTTCAAAAGCATTGGTAGGGGCTTTCCAATCAAGGATAGCTAGAACTTTGGCAGGGTCAACAGAAATTTTCCCACCCGAAATGACATGGCCAAGAAACATGACTTGGTCAATCCAAAACTCACATTTAGATAATTTAGCATACAATTTATGGGCTCTCAAAACATCAAGGACTTTCTGGAGGTGTTCACGATGTTGATCAACAGAATTTGAATATACAAGAATATCATCAATGAAGACCACAACAAAGCTGTCAAGGAATGGTTGGAAGACAATATTCATCAGATTCATAAACACTCCAGGAGCATTAGTCAAGCCAAACGGCATCACCATGAATTCATAACGTCCATATCGAGTTCTGAAAGTTGTCTTTGGAATATTACAATCTTTTACTCGTAATTGATGATAACCTGATCTAAGGTCAATCTTGGAGAACACAGTGGCAGTACGAAGCTGGTCATACAAGTCATCAATTCTTGGGAGGGGATATTTATTTTTAATGGTGGCTTGGTTGATCATGCGATAATCAATACACACTCGCATTGACCCATCTTTCTTTTTAACAAAAAGAACAGGATCACCCCAAGGAGAAGTACTAGGACGGATGAAGCCTTTATCAAGAAGTTCCTCTAGTTGTTTCTTGAGCTCTACAAGCTCGGCAGGTGCCATCCTATAAGGTGCCTTAGAGACTGGTGCGGTGCCCGGTTCTAACTCAATTGAGAACTCAATCTCACGATCTGGAGGCAGCCCTGGAAGCTCCTCAGGAAAAACATCTGGGTAATCTCTCACCACATCTAAGCTCTCTATAGGTCTCACCTTAGGATCAGGCATGGATATAACAGCAAGATAGGCTCTACATCCTTTGGCTATCAAAGTTTCCGCTTTAAGAGAAGAAATAATCGTATTTTGGTTTCTTTCTTTTCTCCCAGAGATGGTCAAAGGTTTAGAATTGGGTGCACAAAAGACTACTTTCTTGCCTCAGCAATCAAGCATAGCAAAGTTGGAAAAGAGCCAATCCATCCCCAAAATTAAATCAAAATCCTCCATATCAATAAGAACGAAAGCAGATTGAAATTTATGACCACCAAAAGAAAAAGGCAAGGTTTTGGTTTTCTGAAGAGAAGTATAAATTTTTCCACTGGGAGTTGTTACATCCAAGATATAACCTAGATATTTTATCTCTAACTTGAGCATGGAAGCAAGATTTCTAGATATGAAGATATATGTTGATCCTGAATCGAATAGGGCCACAACGGGATGATCTTGGAGACATATCATACCTACATTATGATTTTATATGAGATCATGGTTTTCAAGGATTTATCACAATAAAGAATTATTGACATTATTACCTTCAATCATATGGTTGTCATTGGCCTTAGTTTCCTCTGCATCAATCGCAAAGACTCGACCCTGACGATGTTCTGGCTGGGCCTGGACTATAGGGATAGCTGGCTGAGCAGGTGGAGCTCCAGGCTGAGGTAATGGGGCAGGACGGTTCTGAGGTGCCCCTGGACCAGATTTGGGCAATTATACCTCATATGCCCTTCATTCTTGCAGTAGTAACACGCTGGTTTTTCGAACTTGCATCTCCCTGGATGTGAGTTTCCACAGTTTTTGCACTTGTTAGAACCCGATGAATGCCCCCGGTGTGGTCCATCTCGGCCTCCCCGGTTTGGTCCTCCTCGGTGTGATTGACTTCGATGGTGATTTCCTCCTCCTCTTCCCATGTCATAGCAGTTAGGCTTATTCTTATCATTTTCCTTCTCCTTGCCCTTGGTGACGGATGCATCGGTTAGACCTAGGTATCCCAAGCTTGGTGTTTTGCTCTTCCTTAAGGTTCTTTCTTGGGTAAGGGCATTGTTGATGGCAGCTTCAAAGGTAGGATGGGTGGAGGTGCAAAGGTGAACTTTGATTTCTTGGTTGAGGCCATCTATGAAGTGTTCAATCTTTTCGTCTTCATCAAGGTTGCGAGCATGATGCTCTAGGAGTCTAAAGGCCCTAACATAGTCAGCAACATATAGGTTTCCTTGGGTGAGGTTATTGAACTGTTTCTTCTTCTCCTTCCTCGCTAATATGGGCATGAAACGGTTGGTAAAGATCCCCTTAAACTCTTCCCAACCTATGGGGGCATCTGGAAGTGCTCGTGTATGGTAATAGTTTTCCCACCACAACTTCGCGGACCCCCTAAGTTGGTAGGTAGCAAAGGTGACCTTATCTTCCTCAGGACACTTAAGGGCTCTAAAGGCATTTTCAACAGATATGATCCATGCATCAGCTTTATCTAGGACTTCACCTAAGTATTCACCATGAAAGGTTTCGGGTTTGAGTTTATGGAAGTCACTAATGGTGGTTTCATGGTTGGTCTTAGAGGATGAGGCACTACTGTTGGTTTCTTTTAGGGCTAGGGCATGCATGCATTCCAACATCACCTTCTTTTATTCTTCCCAATTGCCTACAGCCTTGGTCTTACTAGGGCGTGATTGAGATTCATCACCAGAGCCATCACTAGATCTTGTTCTCTTGGACCTAGTTTTTGGAGGCATCTGCAAGTTCGTACAAAAGATACTTTAGAGATTTATTTGAGATAGATCATAATGAAACCAATAAAGATTTAGCAATCATGGCATGTATTTTTCGAAAAAAAAATTCATGTCTTTTAGTTGTTCCCCTTTCTCCTAATCTACCCACATAATAGAGATAGTATCTCATTGATCATGGTCATGAGAGAGAAAGTAGATGAGAATCCTAGTGTATATTATTCACTAAATAGGTTGGTTGGGGGTAGTCCTTAATTGAGAAAAGGTGAGAGGAAAGATCTTTCTAAGGTAAGGGTACCCACTTTAACAATAATTGTGTTAGCCAGGCAGATAGCTTGCGGCGGGAACCCTCGCACCGTGAAAATGGATGGGGAGAGTGATTATGTCAGAACCTTCCGCAAGGTACCCTTCTAGACACCTCGGCAATTTACTACTAAATGTGGGTTACCCTAGCTCTAGGTAAGGTTACTAATTATTTGGTACACCTATATTGATTCATGTGCCTGCTCTAATACCATCTGTCATGGGTTAACAACCTAACTCCACTGTACACCTCAGGTGCCAACATAAGGTGTACAATAGAGTTAAAGTTGCCCGTCCCTGAGTGGATCAAACACATGAATATATAAATGCACCAAATAAAAAGCTTCCATACATAAACCAAATTGTTCATTACATAGGGGCCCGAAGGCATAGGAGTACTACAGAAGAAACTTAATACATGAGAAACTAATTACAGGAGAAAAGAACATAATCTAAGAGTCCCATTTAGCTTTAGCATCCCCATGATAGATCTAATTTTTCTGAGCCAGCATATAGAGTAGCAACATCATCTTCCCTTCAACATGAGCATCATAAGCAGAAGGTGCCTATAAAACATATGCAATTGGTACGCGTCAGCACAATATATAAATATATTGTACTGAGTATGCCTCCACATCATTTGATTTACCTCTTTTATACTTGGAAAAAAGGATAAAATTAAACTTGGCAGTAATAAGCAATTACAAGTATATAACAATATTAAGACCGAATTATTAACAAATGTGAACATGTAACTTTTAAGTATATTTTCCATCATACTTCTCGTGCGTCTGCCACCAAGGCTTTGACATCTTCAGGCCTTATGATCTACTCTCGAGGAGTTTGTGATCAATATACAAACACCATATGATTTGCCACCCAATGACTTGTGACCATTATACATGTGCTCTACCACCAAGTGGTTTAGGATCTATCTTATGATGGAGCATCTATATTATATTTGCAGGTGTTCAAGGTATACACAAGAAATTCAGAAGAAGCATCAAACCATACATATAGCAATTCATTCAAGCATCATACAAATTACATTCATTTCATTCAATATCTCATGCCAAGTGTTTTACTACTCATAGCTCTCAAGCATTACATATAGTAAGCCAACAAGAGGTAATGTCATACCTTCTACTCAGAAGTGGGGAGTCCAGAGATGCTCCTCACTGGTACCTTTGATTTCCTGAAATTATTGGAGATTTGGTATTTATTAGATGTATTGTTCAAATTACCCTTATTCTAAAGAGTATATAAAAAGGCCCTTTTATAGCTTTGGAGTCATGAGAGTTGAGTGCGAATCTTAGAGTATGAATTTGATTCCAAGATTATTATTGTCACATCAGAGTATATTCATAAAGTCAGAATCATGGTTTATAGATCATATTAATTAATTATGCACATTTTGGTGGGTCAAGATAGGGAAAGGAGTGATAAATAGGTTTTATTGATAATTGAGCCATAATAGAAGGATCTGATCATTCCATGATGATATAGATGCAAAAAGATGATGATCACGGGTTTTGGTGATTTAAATATGTTCGAGTATTTTTCCAAATAATTAAACAAGATATAGACAAAATAAACATGAGTAATTATTCGGGTCAGATTTAGGGTCCAAAGATGCCAGATTCATGATCCTTGCATTTTTCTGATCAAAATGGAGTATTCATTCGTATTTTTCTGACACTCCTACTATTTTTTACGAATTTCTCAAGATTAGGTCCTAACTGAATTTTTGAGTTAATAATCGAAACTAGAAAAAGTGTGGACCGTTGGATGATCAGATCCAACGGCCAATATCACGCATGCATATATTGCAAAGGTTTGAGGTGGACATCGGACTGCTTACTTGGCGAGTTGTGGTTTGTCCACTTGTATTGACGTGGACTCCCGTGATTGGTCCAACTAAGCTCAAGCGGGCCCTTCTCTTCTTTCTCTGCGCTGCAACGCAGGTTGCCAGGTCCAACTCCGGCGAGCTTGTGCGATGGTTGTGCTTGTCCTTGCGCAAAAATGAGGCTAAGATCACCTTCGCGAGGGAGATCCGTGCTCAGGCAGCTAGAGTTCAGGTAGTAGCTCCCCGTGGGATGCCGGGTCGGCTAGAAGACCGGCGAGTTGTACCACTTGCTTCGGAGGGAGATCGAAGGGGGAGTAGAGAGTGAGGAAACCCGTCGTTGAGGCATCATTTGGGTGGAGTGGAGTGCTTCGGAGCTCGAGGAGCACTCAATTGCGGACGAGGAGGTCGGGAGCAGCTTGCCCAGTAGCTCGACGGCGGCGAGGTGGAAAGCTTGAGCTCGGGGGAGAGGGATGCTCGTTCCAGGTAGATTGAAGGTAGAAAGGCGTCAAAGGGAGGTTGAGGAGCGATTTGGTGAGCTTAAATAGAATGGAGGGTGAAGGAGGGGAGAATGCCCAAAAGGGTTCGACGGCAGTTTGAGAAGGGGTCTCACCGGCGAGGTCGTGGAGGGGTTGTGGTCGTTTTTGGAGGTCGTGCGAGGGGTCAGTGGGTTCGTGAAGGTGAAGTGGAGGCGTTGCCTTGACTAGTTTCTCGCAAAGTGGGTCAAAACGAGGAGGAGAGGTCAAGGTTGTGGACTCGTGGCTGTGGCCACGACATTCCGAATTGAGCGGAGGTTAGAGACGACTCTCTGGTCGTCTGATCCGTCTCGGATGCCATCGGATGGTCGGGATGATTCCTTGAATTTAGTCTGTGGATCGCTGGCTGAGGCTCCGCGTGACAGGGTAAAAATACCCTTGAAATGATCAAAACATTGGGTTACATAATGATGCGATTTAAAAGGGAAAGAAACATTGTGAAATCTTTGAAAATTCGTAGAGAGGGTTGTGAATGTCCAATTGACATGAAATTTGGACCATAGCTTCACCACAACATACCCCACATGTTGGTAAAGTTTGGGCTCGAAATTTCAATATTTGAGTGATCAATTATTCTTTAGGAGAGTTAGGGTTTTGAAATATATTAAAGATTAAAGGAACAAAGTATATAAGCATTAGAAAACTCACTTTATCACAAATAGTATAATTGTTGAGGACCTAGATGCAAATTACCCATGTTAGTTTTGCAAATTCATTTTATTATTGCTCTCTCATACATGACTTATATAAAGAAAATGTTTTTTTGTATATCTATGCTCTTTTGTTTAGAAAATTGAAATGAATGCTCTTATTTTCTCTCTTTTATGATGATTAGTGGATTACATGTAAAATTTGCTTGCTTTATGACCTCCAGCACATTAATTGAGGAGAAATAATATTTTAGTGCACGTTTCCATACCTTGTAATTCTTATTTGAGAAATTAATAGCTTTATATGCACTAATCATGGTCATTTAAATGTACATTATGATTTTTGCCATATTAGGCCTAAAACGTGTACAAGCATTAAATATAATTAAATGGGAACGTTCTAGACACTCTAATGCACCTATGGTCAAAATTTGGGCTCATTTGACCCATGTTTGGACCCTCTAAGCAATTAAAGGAGATTTGAATATAGATGGACCAAGATTTGAATATCATTTCATTAATGCAAGCAATTAACCTATGGTTCATTTTATTTGTGTTGTCACATGTTACCCAAGTCTTGCTCATGTTTTGTGGGTCATCAACACCATTCGATCAGTGATCAACGGTTGATCCTTTGTCTTCTACCTTTGCTTGTTCCGCGATCAACAACTGTTTTAACTGCTTTGAATGCTCACCCTTGATCTCCTCTATTACTCGACGATTTGGCATCATTTCTTTGCCAAAGAATGTGACTCATCTCCCCGATCCGAATGAGCCCTAGCCCTCCCCCTCTCGCTCTCTATCTCGCACCCCCTTGCATAGACGGCCTTCTAGCCTCCTTCGCCGCCACCTAAACACTTCAAGAGCATCACTGGCCCCCAAGCTGCACTCCTCCACCCTCAATTTCTCCTTTGGCTCCCTCAACAGCCTCGGCGTACTCCTCCTCCTTCTCTGGTGACTGAAGCTTCTCCCTCACTCCTCCGACTCCTCTGACCAAATCGCTCTTACGGTGAGCATCCTCAGAACCTAAGATTCATTTTTACTTTCTCAGTTTGCCTTGAATTCGCCCCAATCGACAAGTCCTACAGCAACCTACAACCTCCTATTCAACCTTGGTTTGGTTTCTCGTCGTCGACCTTGCCCAGTGGTCCTCTGACCATGGAAATGGTTGCTTCGACTCCGACGTGCCTCAAGGAATGCTTTTATGACCTCAGTAGGTGATTTCTCATTAGATTCTGGTACCTGACCGCCACCCCTACTTCAAGCCGCCATTCTTTGTTTCTCGCCCACGGTGGCCTTCCGGTTGTCCTTGCTTCAGGTGACGCTAACCGCACCTCCGTTATGGCTCTGCATGATGCCCCGGATCATTTTTTATTGTGAGTCATTGCTGATAGGTTGGGTTCAAGGTCTAGATCCTTAGCTTTTGACCCCTGTCCTCAGCTCTAGCCATGGCCAGGACACGTTTTCGAGTTCCTATGCTCTCCCAACCCCGAGCTTCGGCTCGCTGCTTTCACCTTCTCATCACGAACTCGATCGAAGTGTTTCTACTCTCGGGTGCAGCAAGCCAAGGTCCTTGCCCATGCCTGAGAAGCTCGCCCATGGCATTGGAGCCATGGCTCACGCTGTGTGAGCGAGGAGAAATCCAGGTCCTGAAATGACCTTGGTACCCCTGTCAGTGTAATTCGATGATTTAAACTACAAAGGGTATTTTAGGGTTTTCACTTGTCCTCCCTTCTTTGATCGTGAGTCCTCAGTGGCAAGCCTTCTCGCTAGTTGGCCAAGCTTGATTGGTCCAGCTCAGAAGTCGGTCCACTGGTTTGGATTGAGTTTTATCTATGTGGCTTTTCCCTGAATTTTCATTGGTCTATTCTTTGTAAATTCGTAGTAAATCGCTCAACGCTCAGAAAAATGAGAAAAAATATGTTTTGGAAAGGGTTTTCGATGAGGAATCCAATTTTATGATTTTATCAACTGATGTTTCTATTTGCACATCTCAATATTTATATGGACAAATTAGGGTTTAATGTTGTATAATGAAGGATAATTATGCTATTTTTAGGTGATTAAGAGAACCCAATCAGACAAACCAGGTTTGACTTAGGTGATTCAGCTCAAGGTAAGTGGGCCATGCCCTTGGCATAGATAATAATTGATTTTTTGAATGTTTATGATTTATGTTAAGAACTTAATGTTAAAGTCATGACTAATGCATGTTTTCTTCAAGTATGTGGTCATTGGATGTCGATTGCTATTATTTAAGTCTAAATGTAGAAATCACATTAATGTTATGAATTATGATTAAGGTACATGAAACCAAGATTAAGAGGGAAGAAATTCCCATTCATGCTTAAGAGGGAAGAAATTCCCATCATGGTTCATGGGGAGAAATCCCAATTATGTTCAAGAGGGAGTATTCCCATTAAGATCAAGTCTAAGTCATTAAGAAGATAATTAAGTCTAAGAAAGATCGTGGTTAAGGGAATTTGATTTAGATTTATATGCACCTTGTTATGGGCTTTCCGAGCATTATGGCCTTTCCGAGCAATTATGGGCTTTCCGAGCATTATGGGCTCCTTATGGGGCATTAAGAGAGGAGCATATACTTCTTGTCAAATTCTTCATGTAAAATATTCCAAGAAATGATTAATGTTAATGCATGTTCATGTTTATGTGAAATCATCTTATATGTTATTTTCATGTCTTATGACATGCCAATGCCGCTTACTTACCATGAATGTTTTTCCTTTGCATGGCCGGGGACAAGATGTCCGCAGAAGTTGGAGCTAAAGGGAAGGAATAAGCTTAAGGAGTTCTAAGAATCCAAGGATCTAAGAAGTTTTTTCCTGGTGGGACGTCCATCTATGGAGATCCTATCTTTTACATGTCATCTAGTTTATGTTTAGCATACCTTTAGAATCATGGTGTAGTTTTCTTTCCAGGAACTTATGTATGAATCTATGTTTCAATAATGCCAAGTGTTATTTATTTCTTGATATGAGATAATGTATGTGACAACCCTCCCTGAAATGCCAAGTACCCCACATTATGGATAATGTTGGGGATTAGGTTGTGCTTCCGCTGGTTATGTATGAAACCCTAGGGAGGGGTGTTACAGAGATCGTACAACAAGGAGATGTAAATATTTGTAGAGTACCAACTAAGAACAATGTTAATGATCCCTTGATAAAAGCACTTTTGTAGCAGAAGCATGATAGGCATGTTAGATCACTTGGAATATGATTCATGGGTGATTGGATCTAAGTGCAAGTGGGAGTTTGTTGGTATGTATGCCAGAGAGCCAATCATATGGTGATTGTAACAACATAACTTGTAAATAATTTGATTATTAATAAAAGTAAGCTTCCAATTTATTTTGTTTTATTCAATTATGAGATAATGAAGTAACATTATAAATGTCTAGAGAATGATATTACTCGATAACGTATGTCTTCAAGTATGTTGCTTGAACAATGAGATCATACAGATGTTAAGAGTATGCATTCTCATTATGTCCCTAGTCAGATTTTGTTGTGGAAGGTTGATAGACAGCAATAATACACAAGACTAGAGTGTATGTTGGTCGATGACATAATCTCATTAGTCATGATATGGAGATATCAAACCAAGCACACATGTACTTATTAGAGGATGGTGTATCAGACATACACACCATGAGAGTAACATATGGAAACCATTGCTATGGTGGTCATAGTTAACTCTCATAGTGTAGGTGGTGATTGTGGTCCTTAGACCTGAAGTCACTACACTCATCACATGTCGTTCGGTATGCTTTGACATCATCAAATGTAATCAAGAATAAGGGTTACAATAAAGGTGATGATTGGGTGACTGTGACACATGGGGACTGACTGTGAGTGATGTAGATGGGATTTGTCCTATGGGAGTATGATATCCTAGGCCTCTTGGATTAGCGAGACTGAGAAATGCATGGCCATGCGCATGTGAGTCAATATGTGATATTGAGCTTACATATATCTCATACAGTCTGCTATAGTAAGGAACATAGATTGAATGTTGAAAAAGATGACAGGTCCATGCCTTGAGTTTGATGTGGTCTTTTATCACACTAACCAATTCACTCGGGGTAGAAATCCCAGAGTTTTTAACCAGAACTTATGCAATAATACCACCCGCAAGCGGACAGGTCTTATCATAGTATAGTTAAGGATCAAATCCCAAGGGACAACATTTTTAAGAATCGTTGCTAGTCTAATCTAGCTCAAGTAAGACTAATATTTAGAACAAAGGTTAATTTGAGTTTAACTAAACTAAGTGCAAGAAAAGTAAAGTACATGATTAAAGTTGAATCTAGATTAATGATGAAGATCATGGGGGTGGTCCCGAGTTTCACCACCACTACACATGCAAACATATCCAATCACAAACATCTAGGCAAGATCTAACTATCCAAATAGAACTACTGTGAACCCTCTCAGAAGGATGTTTAGGTTTGCGTAAGCATCACCTTAGGCATCTGATTTCTCGTCGCCATCTGGATCATGCACTTACGGTTCCAAAGATACAGATATCCAACTGAAGTTGTAGCCCTCTATTAGGATGTTTAGGCACACATAAGCGTCACCGTGGGATAGATGGCTTGTCCCCTCACGGATCATACACTTACAACCTCAGGGAATCCCATCTAATTTCTTGTCAGGGAGTCAACCACGTTAATAAACATTTGAACCTACATATTGAAGTTCTCTCAACATAGGAAAGAACAAGATAAATGCAAGCAGGTGATCAATCCACAAGCACACATCGACGATTAACAACGAAATGAAAAGTTACATACATGCCATAGAATGTTTAATGAAAAGTCATATAAGCATGGGCAGCGGGGCTAGTCCCCGCACCGCAGTGAAATGGAACTACTCACTCATGATGCGAAAAGCAAAAAGAACAAGAGAGAGGGAAGATTATGCCATGAGCATGATGTATAAGATGGTCATATCTTGGTGAAGATACGATCTTCTATGCCACGTTAGAGCAGATCTGGACGAGGAGGAAGAACCACCAAGGCAGACTGGATAGACCTTCTCTCTCCACCTTCCTTCTCTTCTCGTCGTTCTTACTCATAGCAGGAGGAGCAATCTTTGGATGTTTATGAAGCGTGGATGCACGTAGATGGATTGTAGAGAAGAGTGATGGATCAGGATCCCTTTCCAGGGATTGAGCCTGTATTCAGGTAGCCTAGCAGCGTCTCGAATCTAATGCCCAAGTGAGGACCCCTCTGCTTCTATTTATAGGCATGGGTGGGGTCTCACATGGTTTGGAAATCGAGAGCCATACTCACTGTCTTTCTTCTCACGGTTTGGCTTTTCTCGGTTCTGGATGACCGAACAAACCTTTCAGTCTTGCGTCTCAGCGGCCTTCACGGTCTTGGATGATCATTGCCCTTATGATCTTGCAAACCAATCTACCTCTCACAATCTTGCAGACTCAATCAGCATCCTCAGGGTCTGGGACATCGCTAGTACCTTAGGAACCACTAGGGTTGTTTACGGTTTGGAGACCGCTAAGACTCCTTCTCGATTTTGAGACCGATCAGAGTCTTCACGGTCTTGGAGACCTGGAAACCGATCAGGGATCTTCACAGTCCTGTATGATCATCTTTCACGGTTTGGAATCGTGAGTCTCTCTTCACAATTTGGGAAACCGAGAGGCTTCCTCGCGGTTTGGGAAACCAAGTAGCACCCTCGCGGTCTTAAAGACCGCTTGTGTCTTCACGGTTTTGGAGACCGTAAGCAAGTCAGAGCAGAGGAGATGCGAGGAGGACCGCAATGGCTATGAGGGGTCGGAGAAGGTGCAGATCACTATCAGTGATAGAGGAGGGTCGCAATCGGTGATAGGAGGTGGTGATCACAGTTGTTGTCGATCACGGTTAGTGGTGAAGAGTAGGATGGAGGTGGATGCATGGTCACAGTTAGGGAGGTAGAAGACCGCGGACAGGAAGCAGTGGTGCTGAAGATCACGATCGGTGGAGAAAGGCATTGCGGTCGCGGTGTGAGAGTGGAGGACCCCAAGTTGTGGTTAGGAGAGATCGTGACCAGGTGTTGGTGAAGTTGAAGAGAAGATCACTATTTAGGGTTGTGAAGATTGTGATGTGGGAGAAGTGAGGTCTATTGTAGGTCTCGACAGGGGTGAAGAGGACACGGGTGGAGGTAGACAGCGATCGGTGTAGGGCGTTGCCGCTCCTTATGGTCTTGAGATCGTAAGAGTTCTCACGGTCTTGAGACTGTGAGCAGGAGATCGTGTGAGGGTGCAAGACCGTGTAGGCAGATGAAGGAGAGGCATCGATCCACAATATGATGGTGTAGAAAGCTTGCAGTCTTGAGAGATGGCACCCTTGCGGTTTGGAGATCGCGACATCCTCCATGCAGTTTCGAGACCATGGCCAGCTCCATTCGGTCTTGAGGGTCAGGGAGTCCTCACGGTCTTGAGACTATGGCACCCTCTATTCGGTCTTGAGACCGTGAGAGGAGGTGGAGTGCCAAAATCGTGTGGATGCATATCGAATGGGAAGATCGTGTGGGCAGGTGATGGTGGTTGCTGGTGGAGAGGAAGATGTCGATGAAGGTGGAAGTAGAAGGAGGATCCACCAAAGTAGCAATTTAGGGTTTGGGCCCAGACGAAGATCCAACCTCATCATGACCTACATGATCTGCATGAAATTCATATAAACCCTAGTCAATAAGCAAGATTGCAATTTGTAAGATTTAGGAGATAAAATCGAATGTATTGAGTTAAATTGGCCCAAAATGGTGATTGAAACCATGATGAATATGCATTCATCAAAACACCCCGAACTTAAACGTTGCTCATCCTTGAGTAACACAAAATCTAAAATAGTCGCCAAATGAATACTTTTGAATCATGTGATTGCCTCCTCTTCACATCACGATTGTTTCCTTTCTGCTCAGTATAACTAAGCATCTCAACTTCCTAAGATCACTGAACACATCTTCCCATATCTTCGTTCTTGAGTTTGTTTTCCAACATCACTTCTTCCTCACCTTTTCCAACAGTAAGCATTTATAAGAGTTTCGTAAGAGTCTAGAGATACCCACAGAACAACAAGTGTGCACCTGATCTGACACTGGTGTTTTTCAGGATAGGGGAGTCATTTGTTGTGCCTTTAGATGGAAAAAGGAGTGAAGGGTGGTATGGAAGGAAATTTTATATCTCTCCTGTATTCGACTCGAGATTTATTATATGGTTGCAATTTCATTGATTTCATTTTTTGTATGAATCTTTCCTCTATTTGACTTGAGATTGCATTTTTTTGTGTGCACATTGGCATCTTTTCTTGGTGGTACGCCCATATTAAATAGCGAGGGGTATGGAAGAAGTGGATATAGAGAGAGGTGGTGTGCCACCCCGAACTTAGGGTTTGGCACTATTTTGGCTTTTTTTGTTTCTTTTTTATGGACAGAGGGATACAAAGATGATAGAAGAAGTTTAGAAGAGAGTTCAGATTAGAATGCTACTTGATTTACAATTCAGTGCATCGGGTCGTTCTCTTTATCATACTCTGCTCAAATAATGATTTGATGAGGATCTGTTGGAGATTCCATGCTATTGTTCCACTATTCAGTTAGGAATCATGACATGTTTGATCCCTATCAGTTCGACATACACTTGCCATTTTTGCATAAGGATCATGATGTTAGGATTCATAAGCTTCACAAGATGATTTCAATCAATATGATAGTTTTTAGAAAATGGCCCTTTTGAGGATCTGCTTCGAATAAGGAGGGTATAATGATTCAAAAAGTGTAGAGAGAGAAACTAGCAGGCTAGGTAATGGCTTTTATTGAAATAGAAAGAATCAAAACTTCATCAAGTTTCTATACAATTTCTTTGAAAACTTAAGAAAAATGAAAATTTCGATCAAAAATGCAACGATGAAATCTTAAGTCTGAAATATATGGGTGTGGGTGGAAAGTAAAGTATGTACCACCCACCCTCCACCCCAAACTTAGAAATTTTCTCGTCCCGAGCAAACTCTTAATCCGAGATGGAGGGGAAAATTCATGTCGGTTGGACCACCAGATGTGGTTGCGTTCCAATCAGCGTGCGTCCTTCATCTGAAAATCTCAAAAATGAAGACTAATCAGGCCTTAAGATAGCATCTCGCGATGTGATTTTTATTCATTGCAAAACTTTCTAAAAAGTAAAAACAAAATTAAGGAAATTTTCTAATTCAAAATTAAAAGTAGAAACGAAATTATAAATCGGGTTGCCTCCCGACAAGCGCCTTTGTTTTACATCGATGGCTCGACGTGAATCCTTCAATTTTCTGGTGGATACGCTGGATTGGTAAGATCCAGCATTGCTTTGGTGCCTATTTTGACTGAGGTGAAATATCTCTTTAAGCGTTGGCCATTAGCCACAAATTCTCCTGACTGTTCACTCCATAAAACAAAAGCACCATGCGGGTACATGCTTTTGACAATGTAAGGTCCAGACCAGTGAGAACGGAGTTTCCCTGGGAATAACCTCAGTCTTGAGTTGAACAGCAAAACTTGGTCTCCCACTTGTATGTCCTTTCTTTTCAGATGACCATCTTGCCAAAGTTTCGTACGTTCTTTGTAGATCCATGCATTCTCATAAGCTGTCATCTAGAGTTCATCCAACTCTTGAAGTTGTAGAATACTGGCTTGTCTAGCTTTCTTCATGTCAAAATTTAGTTGTTTGATTGCCCACCAAGCTTTGTGTTTGAGTACTACAAGTAGGTGGCATGATTTTCCATAGATCAATCGAAATGGTGTGGTTCCAAGGGGAGTTTTAAAAGCAGTTCGGTAGGCCCACAAGGCATCATTAATTTTTACGGACCAATCTTTTCGGTTGCGGCCTACTATCTTTTTCAAAATAGCCTTGAGTTGACGGTTAGAAACCTCTACCTGTCCACTTGTTTGTGGATGGTAGGGGGAGGCCACTTTGTGTGTTACACTGTATTTCCTCAATAATGCTTCAAAACTTCTTTCTCAAAAATGAGAGCCTCTGTCAGATATCACGGTGTGTGGGACTCTGAAATGGGGAAAAATAATATCCTTGAACATCTTGATGACATGTTTTGAATCGTTCGTGATGGTTGGTATGACCTCTACCCATTTTGAGACGTAATCCACCGTGACTAGGATGTAGGAAAATCCATGTGAGGATGGGAATGGACCCATATAGTCCACTCCCCAAACATCAAATGTCTCAACTTCTTGCCACAGCTTGAGTGGCATCTCATCTCTTTTCATAATGTAACCAGTTGTCTGACATTTGTCACATGATAGAACAAAGTTGTAGGAGTCTTTGGATATGGTCAGCCAAAAGAAACCACGTTATAAGACCTTCAAAGCAGTTTTCTTAGAACTCATATTGTAAGGACCCTGACCTTCATTTTGGGCTTACCCTGTTTGCTTTGCCTAAACCTTGTGTTTAGATGCTTGCTAATCACCTCAAATGGTGATTAGGGTTTGTTTGTGCTTTGTTGAGAGTTGGAGGTGCAACTTGAAAATAACCCAAGTTTTAGGATTGATGTGCAAGTTTGACACCTTGAGAGATGTTTCTCTCTCTCTCCTTGCATCCTCTAGGGTTGAGAGGATGGGTTGGGCTCGTTGTTTGAGTAGCTTTGGGCTTTTTTTTTCCTTGTTGAGCCTTGTTTGGGCTTTGCCTAGCTTTGTTGGGCCTTGTATCAGGCAAGGGTGAGCTTGGTGCCTTGTGTTGGCCATGGTGTATCGGCCAGGTGGTTGTGTCAGGCAAGTGGTGTGTCGCCCATGAGGTGTATCGGCCAAGTGACCTTCTTTGACCTAGCATCATTTGTGTCACCCCCCTTGTGGACACTTGTTGCTTGTTGCTTACATGTGGCAAAAGCTTTGGACATGTGGTGGTGGGCGAGATAGTAGGTGGCTTTACCCCATGGACAAGTGTCCCTAGGTTCGGCGACACCTTACCTTAGTATCCCCTTCACCCTCTTCTATATATGTCTCTCCTTTCTCTTGCTTGGGATCCCTTTAGTTACTTATTTGCCTTCCTTTTTCTTGGTGGATGATACCTCTCCTTGGTAGAGCTTGGTGGCCGATCTCCTTGGTGGAGTCTTCTTCTTCCTCTAGTGGTGGCCGAACCCTAGAGTGTGTCTTCCTTCTCTTCTTGTGGTGAGCATCTCCCCCTCTTTCCTTGGCACCTTCTTCTCCTTCTTGCTTATTATTTGGCCATGGTGGTTATAAGCTTTGTTTTTCTTCTTGTGGTGGTTAAAGGTGGTGCTTGGAGCTTGGAATCTTGGTGCTAGGAGCTTGGATCTTGCTTAAGGCGGGTTACATAACTCCTAACCCTAGCTATACTACTTATTTTTCATGTTGCATGTTTATATGTCATCTTGATCGGCCATGCATCTTGTTAGATATGTTTCTTGCCCTAGTATGTACCCTTTTATCTTGTAATATATATAGTGGTCATGTTGTTGATGTGTTCTTAGACCTTGTGGCCAAACCTTGAGTTTAGGGTCCCTTGGGCAAAACCCCTTTCTCTCCAATTTGGTTTTGAGAAGTGTGTTCGAGCTCTAGTGGTGTAGGCAAAATCCCTCTCACTTGGTTATTGAGAGGTGAGTCTATGCTCTAGTTGTTTGGGCAATACCCTTCTCTCACCATGGATTAGAGAGGTGAGCCTTGGATTGACGTTGACCTACTAAAGGTTGGAATCTTGACCGATAAGGGGATGATCCACCTTGTTTCCCGATATGTGATGGAGGTTGTGCAAAACCCCTCTCTCTCGGTTGTTGATAGGTGAGACAACTCTCTTGATCTATTAGGGTTTGATGATGGTGATCTTGAGGTTGATGATGAACAAACTGATAAGGTCCTTGTGCCTTGCACGATACCCCTTTGTGATGGTTTGCCCGATACCCCTCTCCTAGGGTTGAGTCTTGGGTGATAGGCTAAGAAGCGTTCTTTGTCCCTTTTGCCCGATATGAACTCGTCTTAGTTGGTTCTTGTGGGTATTATGCCTTTGGTCGACATGATGTGTGGTAGAAATCTTCATTTTGTGCCTTGGGCGATATGGGTTGGTTTTGGTGTTGCCCGATATGGTGCTTGGGTGGTGGAACCCTAGTTAGGTGCCCTAGTGTTGACTGATATGTGGTGTCTGCCTTGTGGGGAGATAGGTTACCTTGGGTGCCATGGTTTCATTTGTTAGTTGTGTGCTTGTTGGGTGATACAGTGGTAACCTTGGGCGACATAGCCTTAGACGATATAGTTGTGGATGACATGACCTTACTGGTTGCCCGACATAAAACCCTAACCCGTTATGGGAGATAGGGGTGATGGCCGATATGTGACGCCCATATGTTGCCCGATATCATCTTACACCTGGTTTCCCGATATCCATGGGTGCACGACACAACTCTTGGCCCCTGGTTGCATGATATCCCTTGTGCATGGGCGCATGTTATGCTGGTGACCGATATGGGTGGCTTAGTGCCTTAGGGTTTTGATGCCCTAGCCGATAGAGCTTTGGTGAGGGATATGACCCTATCTGATACCTCCTTGGGTGAGGAATGGTGCTACCCGCCACACCTTTGGTGAGGGTAGGCGGTACCTTTGGTGAGGGTTATGCCTAGCTCAGAAGCTTAGGTTGATGAGTTTGTTATCTTATGCCCGCACCTTTGTGGTTGATGAGTTATGAATGATAGGTTGTGACCAGTGATATGTTTGATACCTAAAGTTGGTGCTAAGTAAGATGATAAGATACATGTTTATGTTCATAAGATAAAGGCATAGTGGATGCTCATGGTTTGATAACAATAATGTAATTTGTCTACAGATACAACTTGTGCTTCATGTAACTATGATCATGGATGTTGTTCCAATCATGTACCTTCAACCCTAATAGCATGATAATCATAAAGATCTATGTTTGGTGATTCATTTATCTCTCTTGATATGCATACTAACCATGCAGGTGAATCAAATGAATTCATAAGCCAGGTAAGAGCCATGAGGTATATGTGTTTTGAATAACATTGAATGGTGATAATCCTTGTTGATGAGATAACATGTATCCCCAGTATGATGTAAAAAGGTTTGTTGACCTGATAAAGGTTGAGTGCCTAGTTGAGGTGTTATCCTCTGATGTTGAGATAAGGGATTGCTATCCCATGGTGATGATGTAAGCCTTGAGAGGCAGTGGCATTCTGTGATGAGGGATTGAGATCCCATTGTAATAATGTAACTCAATGATGTTTATGTTTTACAACTTGGTTGCCTCAACAATCCACTTAAAATATACTAATTAATTACAGTGGAACATATCATGTAGTTTTCCCTGGTCATAGATCCATCATCGTCAGTAGTTGGTGATGGTGAAATGGATATGTTGTTGTTTTGGTTGTTATGTAGTAGAGTCTTAGAGTCATCCCTATACTCTCAGGTCCTTGGAGGTGTTTTGACGATATTTTACGATGAATAGCTGATGTAGCTTTGTATATCCTATTGTTGGCCTGATGTGGCCCGTTATGTATGTATAAACAGGTGATGAACTCTGGTGCTGACATTACAACCGGTTCCTATAGGCTTTGGATAAATATCAAGGCTTGTAAATATTTATATAACATCTTTTCCTTACAGGATAAGAATATGGATGTAATAGTTATCTTTTATCTGCTTTCCACAATTGGTTTTAATTAACCCATGTTTTCGGTAATATGTGATTTATGGTGGTTCCGCATGTTTTTCACGTGGCATCTCATTTTCTGTGTGATGACGAGACGTCACACATATGGCCTCCAACTGGGCCTGAGTGACATTGCTCTAAAATAAGTTGAGCTTTCTCCTCAGCGATACAACATCTGTAGAAACCATCAGCACATAGCTTGAACAAGTACGGTTCATCCCAGTGATACTGCTTCACACCATGCATGAATTTCTTCAGTGCATTTCCAATGCATTCAGGGTGGATGACACCAACGGCAAGGTAGTTCACATAGTCTGAATACCAAGGTGTAGCTTCTGAGACTTTCATGAGTTGGTCGTCTGGAAGAGAATCGTTAATCAGGATCTTCTCAGTTTTCAGACTGTGGATGCAACTAAGGTGGTCTGCTACAACATTATTTGTATCTTTCTTATCTCTTATCTCCAGATCAAATTCTTGGAATAGGAGAATCCATCTAATCAACATGGGCTTTGCATCTTTCTTCGCCAGGAGGTAACGGATAGCGACATGATCTGTGTAGAAAATGACTTTAGAACCAATGAGGTAGGATCTGAATTTGTCAAAGGCATACACGACTGCAAGGAGTTCCTTCTCAGTAGTTGCATAATTCCTCTGAGCTTTGTCGAGGGTCTTCGATGCATAGTAGATCACATAATGTTTCTTCTCTATACTTTGGCCTAATACAACACCCACAGCATAATCACTGGCATCACACGTAATTTCAAATGGGTGATCCCAATCGGGAGCTCTAATGATGGGTGTTGTTGTAAGGGCATGCTTCAGGTTGTTGAAACTCTTCACACATTCTTCATCAAAATGGAAATTAGCGTCCTTTAGCAAAAAATTTGTCATCAGCTTGGTTATCTTGGAGAAACCCTCTATAAACCATATGTAAAAACTTGCATGACCAAGAAACGCACAAACTTCTCTTACATTTGTCAGGATAGCAAGTTTGTAAATCACTTCAATTTTTGCTCTGTCTACTTCGATCCCTCTACTGCTGACTCTATGGCCAAGGATAACGCCTTCCTTTACCATAAAGTGACACTTCTCCCAGTTTAACACAAGATGTGCTTCTTCACACCGTTTAAGGATAAGGGAGAGGTGCTTCAGACACGAGTCGTATGAATCTCCATATATGGAAAAATACTCCATAAAAACGTCCATTATAGTTTCAATGAGACCAGCGAATATAGCTGCCATGTAATGCTAGAAAGTTGTAGGCGCATTACAGAGACCGAACGACATCCTTCTAAAGGCATGTGTTCCAAACGGGTAAGTAAAAGTTGTTTTCTCTTGGTCATCTAGATGTATAGGAATTTGATATAATCTAGAGTAACCATCGAGATAGCAGAAATATTATTGGTGAGCCAGCCGCTCTAAGACTTGGTCAAGAAAAGGCATCAGGAAATGATCCTTACATGTTGCCTTGTTCAACTTCCTGTAATCAATACACATCCTCCACCCGGTGATTGTTCGTGTAGGGATGAGTTCATCATTTTCATTATGTATAACAGTAGTGCCACCTTTCTTTGGGACTACATGCACCGGACTTACCCATGGTGAGTCAGATATAGGATAGATGATCCATGTAGTAAGCAATTTGATAACTTCACGGCAGACTACTTCTTTCATGTTTGGATTAAGCTTCCTTTAATGTTCGACAGTCGGCTTGTGGTCTTCCATCATGGGGATTTTTTGCATGCAAAGCTCTTGACTGACCCCAGTGAGATCACTCATCTTGTAGTCGATGGCTTTTCTTCTTTCCTTTAATTCCGTCAGGAGTTTATCTTCTTGCTCGATTGTTAGATTGGAATTTATAATAACTGGGCAGACCTTGAGATCATCTAAAAAGACGTACTTTAATCCCACAGTTAGGGGTTTCATTTCAGGGGCTTCTAGTTTCTCACACGGTTCTTCAGTAACATTTACAACCTTGAGTTCCTCAAATTTAGCTTTAGGATCTTCTCCAGCAGTGTTGAGGTAGAGAACACAATTTTTCACTTAGTTATCAACTGAACTATCTGCATTTGGATTAGTCAGAGCCACTCCTAAAGGATCTTCTTCTTCATAATCCTCTTGTGTGAGGAGTGATATCTTCTCTATGCAATCAATCAAGTAGACTTCTTTTGCATACTTGGTCTTCGCATACTTTCAAAAACTTTGAACTCGAGAGTTTCTTTACTCAGTCAAAGGAGCAAGGTTCCTGCTTCAACATCAATCAGAGCTCTTGCAGTGGCAAGGAATGGACAGCCAAATATGAGAGTGTATTTGGCATCTTCTTTTATGTCCATGATGACAAAGTCACACAGAACATAGGAATCTTTCCCTACCTTGACAAGTACATCCTCAATAACTCCCAAGGGGAGAGTTACACTATTATCTGCAAGTTGTATGGTCATGCCGGTTGGGAGAAGCTCAGCAAATCCTAGCCTTTTGCAAAGGCTAAGTGGCATGATGGAGATACTAGCACCAAGACCAGCCAATCCCTTTTTACATGAAGAGTCACTGATATGGCACAAAATCCCAAAAGATCCTGGGTATTTTTGCTTCTTGGGCATCTTGCTCTAGATGATATCAGATGTGGTTGTTGCTAACTTCATTGTCTCATACTCTTCGGTTATATACTTCCTTGTGAGGAGAGACTTTAAGTACTTTGTCCATGCTGGTATTTCAGCCAGCGCATCAAGAAAGGGTATATCAGCATGGAGTTTCTTCATAGCTTCTTTGAACTTGTTGAATCGAGTGTCAAGCTTTGTCTGCCTCAAATGAGCTAGGAAAGGAGGGCGAGTCTTGTACAGTGGAATGTCTGGCTCAGGTGTTTCTTCAGCTTCTGTAGCGGTAGGTTCTTCAGAACTTGCCTTGTCTGTTTTATCAGCAGTTACTACCCTTTTTGATTGAGATTCAGGTGTTGGAGAGTCTTGGACAACCACAGAGTCACCCTCGTCAGTAATAATCACAGGTGTCTTGATAAAAAGATCAGAATAATATTTTACGGACCTGGTGGTGACAACCTTCAGTTGTTCAGGGTGCTAAGGATTGTTCTCTGATTGGCCAACAAAGGTTCCAGTAGGTAGCTTCATGCTAGTTGTAAGTTGATCTAGTTGGGATTCAATGGCCTTCTAATGGGCTTGCTGGTTAGCTATCATAGTCTGTTGCGACTGTAACATCTTCTCAATGGCTGTCATCTTGTCATCCAGAGAGACAAGACTGGCTTGTTGTCCTTTTTGTTGATAAGGGACTTGGTTTGGATTCTGGAACTGAGAAATGTTCTAATAATTGTTGTAGTTCCTGTTTGGGAAGTTGCCTCTAAAGTTTCCTTGATTTCTGAAGTTTTGTTGTTGGTTGTACTGGAATCCCAGTGGAATTTGTTGTTGGTTGTTTGAACCATACTAAAAACCATGATGGTTCCTATTCTAAATCAGATTGTAATATCCTTGACCAGGGATGGTGTTGATAGCATTAAGGTTTTCCATTTGGCCATTATCTCCTTGGCCATAAATGTTTCTTAGAACAACATCATAGAGAACATTGCATGCCTTTGCATGCTTCGTAGAACAATGAAGCTGACTTGATTTGTTCTTGTTGTTGTGGGAGTGAGCGTCTTCTTTCATAGACAGCAAGAGATTATTCGAGATGGTCTTGTTTGGCAACTAAGAGCTTGAGGGATTCAGTGATAGACTTGTATTCAGGAATAGCTTCAGCCATATCTACCTTCAACACTCCTTTACCTACAGATCTACCCCAATTAGCTTGATTTTTATCTCCAAGGGTGACAACCTTCCATGCACTGTCATAACTCTAACGCATGAAGTTTCCTCCAGATGAGGAGTCTAAGAACCTTTTGATGTCATCGTCCACATCCATATAGAAGATCTCGATGAGTTGATTCTTAAGAATGCCATGGTGTGAACACTTACGTAGAAGCTCTTTGTATCTTTCCCATGCTTCAGTAAGGGATTCTCCAGGGACCTGAGTGAACTGTGTTATTCGACCCCTAATTTCATAAATGAGAGAAGGAGGATAGAACTTTTCCAGAAAAACATTTTGAAGTTGTTCCCAAGTGGTGATGGGTTCACATTGTAAGGAGTTGTACCAACTCATATCTCTATTGACAAGAGAGTATTTGAAGAGATGGAGTCGGATGGCATCGTCGGATACTCCATTTTGCTTTGTCACAGCACATAGATCAATAAATCTCAGAAGATGTTCCTGACTATCTTCTCCTTGCTTACCATAGAATGGGTTGTTTTGAAGCAAGGTGACCCAATGTGCCCGGATCTCAAAATTTGGAGCGTTTATAGGAGGAGGTTGTACTGGGTGATGAACGTCAGTAGCTTTAGGGATTGAGAACTCCCTAAGGTCCTTTCGCAGTTCTGCTGCTTGCGCTGCTGCTTGTGCTGCTTGGATTTCTTCTTGAACTACAGCTCGGGCTTCTTGCATGAGCCTTTCTCTTTGCGCATTAAGGGCTTGAGCTACTCTTCGGGCTATTTCCACCTCTTGGGCCATTCTTGCTTGGTTCTCTCTATTCTGATGATGAAAGGTTTTGTTTATCTCAGGGTCAAATCTAGTAGAGAGTCTGAAACTGTTCGAGCAGTGCATGCACTAGTCTTTGGGGGTACCTGGGATGGAAAGATCTTTCGAAAGTAAGATTGACAGAGTAGAACCAAATTCAAGTAGATGATCGATTGTATCAAAAGAAAAGGTAAATCCTAGATTAGCCTCAAAAGAACTAGATTTGACTAGCTGATTCCATTGTCCCCGACAACGGCGCCAGAATTTGATGTGGTCTTTTATCGCACTAACAAATTCACTCGGGGTAGAAATCCCAGAGTTTTTAACCAAAACTTGTGCAATAATACCATCCGCAACCAGACGGGTCTTATCGTAGTATAGTTAAGGATCGAATCCCAATGGACTACGTTTTTAAGAATCTTTGCTAGTCTAGTCTAGCTCAAGTAAGACTAATATTTAGAACAAAGGTTAATTTGAGTTTAACTAAACTAAGTGCAAGAAAAGTAAAGTACAAGATTAAAGTTGAATCTAGATTAATGATGAAGATCATTGGGGTGGTCCCGGGTTTCACCACCACTACACATGCAAACACATCCAATCACAAACATCCATGCAAGATCTAACTATCCAAATAGAATTGTTGTGAACCCTCTCAGAAGGATGTTTAGGTTCGCGTAAGCATCACCTTAGGCATCAGATTTCTCGTCGCCATACGGATCATGCCTTACGGTTCCAAAGATACAGATATCCAACTAAAGTTGTGGCCCTCCGTTAGGATGTTTAGGCACATAGAAGATTCACCGTGGGATAGATGGCTTGTCCCCTCACGGATCATACACTTACGACCTTAGGAAATCCCATATGATTTCTCGTCAGGGAGTCAACCGCATTAATCGACATTCAAACCTACATATTGAAGTTCTTGGAACATAGGAAAGAACAAGATAAATGCAAGCAGGTGATCAATCTACAAGCACACATCGACGATTAACAACAAAATGAAAATTACATACATGCCATAGAATGTTTAATGAAAAGTCATATAAGCATGGACAGCGGAGCTAGTCCCCGCACCCCAGCAAAATGAAACTACTCGCTCATGATGCGAGAAGCAAAAAGAACAAGAGAGAGGGAAGATTCTGCCATGAGCATGATGCAGAAGATGGTCACAACTTGGTGAAGATACGGTCTTCTATGCCACGTCGGAGAAAATCTAGACGAGGAGGAAGAACCACCAAGGCAGACTGGACAAACCTTCTCTCTCCACCTTCCTTCTCTTCTCGTCGTTCTTGCTTGCAACAAGAGGAGCAATATTTGGATGCGTATGAAGCATGGATGCATGTAGATGGATCATGGAGAAGAGTGATGGATCGGGATCCCTTTCCAGGGGTCGGCCTTGTGTTCAGGCAGCCTGGTGGTGTCTCAGATCCGATGCCCAAGTGAGGACCCCTCTGGTTCTATTTATAGGCATGGGTGGGGTCTCACATGGTTTAGAAACTGAGATACATACCCACGGTCTTTCTTCTCACGGTTTGGCTTCTCTTGGTTCTAGACGACCGAATAGATCTTTCGGTCTTGCGTCTCAGCTGCCTTCACAGTCTTGGACGATCATCGCCCTTACGATCTTGCAAACCGATCTACCTCTCACAATCTTACAGACTCGATCAGCGTCCTCAAGGTCTTGGACACCGCTAGTACCTTAGGAACCACTAGTGTTCTTTATGGTTTGGAGACCGTTAAGACTCCTTCTCGGTTTTGAGACCGATCAGAGTCTTCACGGTCTTGGAGACCTAGAAACCGATCTGGGATCTTCACGGTCCTGGATGACCATCTTTCACGATTTGGAATTGTGAGTCTCTCTTCATGGTTTAGGAAACCGAGAGGCTTCCTCACGGTTTGGGAAACTGAGTAGCACCCTCATGATCTTGAAGACCGCTTGTGTCTTCACAGTTTCAATGACCACAAGCAGGTCAGAGCAGAGGAGATGCGAGGAGGACCACAATGGCTGTGAGGGGTCAGAGAAGGTGCAGATCGCTATCGGTGATGGAGGAGGGTCACAATTGGTGATGGAAGGTGGTGATCACAGTTGTTGTCGATCGCGGTTAGTGGTGAAGAGAAGGCTGAAGGTGGATGCATGGTCACAGTTAGGGAGGCAAAAGACCGCAGACAGGAAGCGGTAGTGTTTAAGATCGCGATTGGTGGAGAAAGGCACTACGGTCGTGGTGTGAGCATTGAGGACCCCAGGTTGCAGTTTGGAGAGATTGCGACCAGGTGTTGGTAAAGTCGAAGAGTAGATCACTATTTAGGGTTGTGAAGATCGCAATGTGGGAGAAGTGAGGTCTGTTGCAGGTCTTGGCGGAGGTGAAGAGGAGGACACGGGTGGAGGTAGACAGCGATCGGTGTAGGGTGTTGTCACTCCTTACGGTCTTGAGATCGTGAGAGTTCTCACGGTCTTGAGACCGTGAGGAGGAGATCAAGTGAGGGCGCAAGACCGTGTAGGTAGACAAAGGAGAGGCGTCGATCCATGATCTGATGGTGTAGAAAGCTCGTGGTCTTAAGAGATGGCGCCATCACGGTTTGGAGATCGCGACGTCCTCCATGTGGTTTCGAGACCGTGGTCAGCTCCATTTGGTCTTGAGGGTCAGGGAGTCCCCACGGTCTTGAGACCATGGCACCCTCCATTTGGTCTTGAGACCGTGAGAGGAGGTGAAGTGCCAAAACCGTGAGGATGCAGATCGAATGGGCAGACTGTGTGGGTAGGTGATGGTCGTTGCTGGTAGAGAGGAAGATGTCGATGAAGGTGGAAGTAGAAGGAGGAGCCACCAAGGTGGTGATCTAGGGTTTGGGCCCAGACGAAGATCCAACCTCATCGTGATCTGCATGATCTACATGAAATTCATATAAACCCTAGTCAATAAGCAAGATTGAAATTTGTAAGATTTAGGAGATAAAATCGAATGTATTGAGTTGAGTTGGGCCCAAAATGACGATTGAAACCATGATGAATATGCATTCATCAGAGTTCAATCTGGATATCAGAGATAAAGGAACTATACAAACACTGTAACACCATACATAGACTATAGGTTGAAGTTGTTATGTAACTTGCCATTTACTTGGGTAGCAATAATGTATGACTAGGCACTGCTCATTGCTTGTGATGTCATAACTAGTTATGGACATTCACTGCCAACGTAATATGGGACCTATAGGGTCACACACATAGGTCTTAACTTAGAAGAGAAACTTGATCTTGAATGATGATTCAGTTGATTATTAAAGTGTTTAGGTATTTAATTCAAGCCACAAATCAATTGACTAGACTCCCAACGGATCCACTCGTGTGATGAAAAAACTGTTTGGAGTGCCAGGTTGATTTTATATTGAATTGGCTGAGTTATGTATGAATCAGTAAACCAACCAATCAACTCACTAGGTGAACCGATGGGCTCAGGTTGGATGAGATGACCAGTTCACCTAGTGAACCGATCAGCTCGATCAAGCCAACCAAATGTTCTGGTGATTTTCCCAAATTTGTGAGAAAAAGTTGATCATTTCACTTACTAAATTCGATTGGTGCAAGGAATTAATGTTTGACATTAATTGGAAATGAATTGCCAAATTCATATGCAATTAGGAAACAAGCAAAATGATAGGTTCGGTTGCCAACCGACTGGTTTGGTGCTTACAAGTTGTAAAATTCATGATCTTCTTATCCTTTTCACTCCCGCATAGATTGGAAACCCAGACCATAACCCCTCATATAAATAGAGGTGTACTGGGGGCTACCCAGAACACAACTCAATTGCTTCTGACAATTATTGTCCTATTTGGTTGTGGTAACCAATTGAGATCATGAGCAAGTCCTACCCGATAAAGGGAGGGATAATAAGGGAGAAACAATTGTGGGAGAGCAAGTTGGTGACTAGTACACTAATGAGAGGGACAACTCCTTTCTGTCCATTCTGGTAGGACGACATGAGTTCTAGGTGGTCTGTGTGGACTTCTCTAGAGGATAGGTGGCTTTTACCCATCACTAAGGAGAACAACGTCAGCCAAAAATCACTCGAGAGATTAGGAGACACTGCAGACGACATTCAAGTTTGTTGTCTGTAGAGGAGCCACAGACAAGTCCCAGTGCAACTAGAAGACAGATGTACATCTACAAAGACGAGGAGATGTCACTGGACTTGCTCCAGGACCAGATATATCCTTGAAACCATCCTTCCCATCACATAGTTATTGATGTGATCTGCTAGTTTATGGAGAATATGGTAGCATTTTTATGTTTTAGTTGTCTGTTTTGTTGCCATATTTCCCTACATGAAGCACATTTGGATTGCACTTGAAAGATTTATGTGGGTTGTGTCTCATGTTACATGGGGTGTGGTTGTTGCATGTAATATCGGAGGCTCTGTGTGGACTTAGAAGATGATCAGAAATGTAGTGGTGTGACTTGTCATCTCTGACTACAAAACTCACATATATATTGTATTTATGGATTCTTGAATTGCTACATCTAGAAACAAGAAGCAAAGTGGCAGTGTGGGTAAGAGATGGAAGGGTCATTGTAACAGGCACACTTTTCACTATCCCCAATTAAGAAAGGACCCTAAAGTTGAGAGCCATTACCTAAAATACCAAGATGCAAATTTAGTAAATAATAAATAATAGCATATAATTTCCATTATTTCACAAATATTGTTTGCAAAATATATAATGATGCTTCTCTAAGGAGTTACATAAACTTTCAACATGAGAACTATTACTTATGAGAAGAAGCATCAATCTAATCCTCCTTAGATATGAAATGATTTTGATTCACCATGTCCTCGTACTTCATATATGGTAGTTACCTAAAATGCCAACAATCCAAAATGCGGTTAGCATATTTCTATTATGTACATGTTGCAACCAAAATATGTGCATGTAGGTGTAACAACATAACAACCATATCAACAAATATCATTAAATAATCGGACACACATTTCATGTTATAACTTCTCAACCCATAATTTCTCAATCTTATGGTATACCCTCTCGATGGGGGTAATCTCTATGGAATATGCTCTCTTTGGGGATAATCTCTATGGCATACCTTCTCACTGTGGGTAATCTCTATGGTATACCCTCTTGTTGGGGGTAATCTCTAATATATGCCCTTCGTTGGGGGTAATCTCAATGGCATACCATATTGTTGGGGGTAATCTCCATTATGACTATCTTTCCCTACATCCAACCATCTTGAGATAGTGTCTTGGCCTTTGAGCAAGTTATGTGCATATAAGGTGATACACATGGGGCCTTATAGTTTGTAGGAAGTAAAAAACAACCAAGTAGGTTAATGATAATTCATTTGTGAAACTTTGGAAAATATCAAAATACGACAAGAGAGGTTATTCATAAGTAACCACACACCTCATATTCCATGTATGAACCATGAAACATGTAATTCTAGCATATATCCAAACATCCAAGCATTCAACGTAATCAGCCAACGTTATCTGCATGTATGTATACTCTAATGTGTCACCAATCATATTCAAAACATTCTAATCCAACATATGTCCCAAACTAGGGTTTAGGGTTGTCTCAGATTGAGATAACGAATAAGGGTACCACACCCTAATTCCATGGTATCATGATTCATTATGTTTATACACTCATATTAGTCATTAGATGAGACCCTAATTATCCAATTAAGCTTTTATGTCATTAAGAGAAACTACATTGAATTATGTAACTCAAGATCATAATGAAAAAGCAGACTAGGTTCTAAAACTAACTATCATATTTATGACTTAGAACCATAAATTATGATTATTATTATCCAGAATGTATCAAGGACTCGAGTTCTCATCAAATTGAACATATTAGGGTATTATTAACATTTAGCCAGATCAGGTGCATTAAGATCATAGTAAGATGTGCATTGGTTTCATAACCCTAATTCATCATCATCATTACCATCATCATATTAGATTCTTATTATAATCAGCAACATCAATTTATATGGCAAAGTAAATGTTTTATTATACTCAACATGTTAATTTTCAATTCTAAGGTTCTCATGTATTGATCATTGATTAATCATATATCTTCTATAATTTTGAACTACGATGATAATTAGGTCTCAAACATATAGATTTTACTCATTCTCCTGATCAATTTGCATCTATGGTTTGTCTTAATATGATCATCCTATCAATTTCTATAATTATTACAAAATAAACATTAATAAGCCAATTGGAGATCGTAGTTCGCTACGAGTCTTCATATGTAGAGTACACTGCATATGATCAGGGCATAATCTAAAATATGATAATATAAGTTTTAAAGAGTTTCTTATAAGTAAGAAAGGCTAAGAAAGATTCGAGTATAGTTTCCAAACAATTATTCTTTGTATGTTTCTGAATTATTAGTTCTCTTTGAAATTTACCAAGCATGCTCATATATTAATTTGCTCTTGTTGACATCTAGAGTATCCTGCCATATTTATGATTGTCAATGATCAATCTCTTTAAAGCTTACTACTATTATAATTGATATCAGTTGCTCAAAAGTATATCTGTAATTATATCAGTGCTTTAGACTATTTCTTTGAAGTACTCATTCACTGAGCAAGAAGGCTCACAACTCTACTCAAAATTTTTAGGGAAATCACATGGACTTGAAGAAGGTCATTGCATCAGAGTAGATCTGCCACAAGAGTCAAGTATGAGTATAGTTAAGTTCATTCGGTCCTTGTCACTCTAGGTCCTTGTAAAGAAATAAGAGAGAGTTTTAAATGATGATGTATAACATTATTCCTCTTTTAGCAATATATGCGAATCAGCAAGTCTTATGTACTTAAAAGTATGAAGAACGTAATGAATGTTCATACATGCATTTTTATTGTTGAAATCAAATTAGAGAAATCAATGTTTAGATTCCCTTGTAAAATTAGTTTATGTGGTTCAATGCGAGAAAACAAAGAGTTTGAAAAAGAAGAAAAAGTTAAGGGTGATATTTGTATTACGTTAAATCATCAATTTATGCCCTAATCTCACAATTAATGGTAATTGTGAGATCGGGGTGTAACAACTTGGTATCAGAGGTTAGGCTGAGTCGTCAGGGACCATTAGGATAGAAAGTTAGAGTCATAAGTGTGGCATATAGGAGATGTTATGATGTTAGCTCTAGGGATTTGAGTATTTGGATATCCCGACCCAGTATTTGGGTACTTGGATCAACTAGTATCGAGCTACTTTGTCTATTCTTTCATGTATACCCTGGCCATGTATACAGTGGAAGGATGGTCTAGAGAGGAACCCTAGAAATATTAGTGTTAGAAACAAGATAAGTAACATGAATTAAGAGCATAAATATAAAATGAGATAGAATTTTCATTTCATATTGTTGTTTTATTGGAGATGAATAGAAAAGCTCTTATATGTTTGAATTCAAATATTCAGTATTTTGAAATATATATGGGTCTTTAAGTTTTGTTGTACAGTATGCAGTTGTAGCATTTATTGATTACATTCTTTGTATCAAGTAGACTAGAAATGATCATTGAATGAGCTTTCCTAAGTGGATAAGTTTTCTTCCACACATTTGAGATGAATAGGAGTGGAGTAATCCTGAGTAGCTCTTGGCTTCAGGACTGCAGGTTCGGTCTGGTTCGGCTGGCAGGATGCATTACTGGGATCTAATGACTCCTATTAGTAACATAACAAGAGTAAATTCTGGATATATTAGATCCAAGTTCTAGTATGAATGTATATACTCTAAGATTTTGAAGTATAAGGGAAAGACTGGGATAACTAAGAATCAATTGGAACTGATATCTAAGATCCAACTTTGGGGCCTCATATGAGAAACCCTTAATTGGGAATAAAGGAACACGACATAAGGTTCAGATTAAGTTTAATTATTAGTATTATATGAACTCTAAATATGAAATATGGAAAAGATATGAGAAAAGTATGTAAGGGGCCAAGATAGTAAGAATCAATCATGAGGAATGGATTATATAATCGAGTATAATGTTTTTTATTTACTCCAAAGAAAAGGGAAAATATAAGAAAAGAGCTAAGTATACAATAAGTACATAGAAGTGAAGAGTCTTTAGAAGAGTTAAAGTGAAGAGAACTAGATGAGCATGTAAATCATAAAACTAGGATAAGAAACTTAGTTGAAACAAAGAGAAATGTTGGAAATAATGAGCTTGATCAAGGAATGAGGGTTATGATATAATTGAGAGCATGGAATATATACCTTTAGTAATAAGTTTAATACATTCATCCTTACTGCCTTTGGATTCTAAGTCTCTATAGAACAACAAACTAGTTTCTAAAAGAAGAACAAAAGTGTAGCTAAATAAATGAATAAGTCATACAAAGGTAGACTATATTCAGGAAGGAAAAACTTGATTGAAAGAGAAACTATGTTTCACTCATGCATGAGCCATTTGATTTAAAATGAAGTAAATATAATGTATTAAACATGAGGTGATACTAGTAGAGAGATTATTGATTTAGAATTTCAACTTCACATTAGTAGAAGGGTAAAAGGAAATATATGCAACATGGTATACATGATCATACACATAAAAGAAGCAACATGATCATAAGAGAAAACTAGAAGTTAAAGATGACATGTGGAATAGTAGTATATGATAAGGGGATTATGGAAAGTAAAGAAGGGTTTGAAACATAATGGAGTAATATATATTATAAAAGAAAAAGGTTGTGAGATTCAAGAAAGTGCTAATTAGTCAAGTATCCCTATTGATAATTAATTAAACCTACACATGAGAAATATATTATTGAATGTTTGAAGATGATAATTCTATGTCTCAAAATCATCTTCTCTTTCATATCTTCCTTAATGAGAGCAATGTGGGAATTAAGTGATAAGAAAATGAATCATATATGATGCATAACCACCGTGGTAGAGACATCTAGTGAATGTAATAATGATACACAATATGATGATGAAACCCTAGCAGGGTAATTGAGAATGTAATCTATTTGAATGGCTAAGTAAGAGAAAGGAAATTCAATCAATAAGATAAAGAAGACTTTAGTAAAACTTGTGAGATCCAAAGTTTGAATTTCAAATTAAGAGAGTAAAGTCACATCACAATAACGTCATGCTACTGGTAAGGACCAAACTCTAGAATGTTTAGAGTTGTAGTAGTTCAAGGGATGTCAATAGTGATTTGACCTTGAATACTAGCATCTCTATAAAATAAGATCATGAGATTTGCACTATGAGAAGTAAACTAACACTGATAGTAATCCAGGGTTAGGTTGATAAACAATATGGAAATGATTCGGAATAAAGAGTAAGATATTAATTTGAAATGTAGCAAGTGTGTTTTTGAACAAAAGGAGAAATACAATATGAGTGAAGTGTGATATGAAATAAATTCTTGCAGTGATAGCAAGAATGATGAATAATCTATTTGTACCTTATATGTTTCAATTTTAGGAATGTTTAATCTACATGATTAAAATGAGAAGGATAAGTAGAAAAAAGTAAGTAGTAGTGAATGAGGAGAGAGATAAGAGAAAATAATGGTTTTTAGTAATATGTGAATTTGTTTTTAGAAGTATAATTTGTTGAAGGTATATTAAGGGATTTGAATTGGTTCTACGTATGATTTCAGTGTACATGTGCAAGCAATATGTTAATTAAAGGTGTCTGATAGTCATCTTAGTATTGTACAATTATGGTATGGTGATATGGGTTGAATAATGATGGAACAAATGAAGGGTTACCCTGAATAAGGTAGTCTTACCTATTCACTCATATGAATAGAAGGGATGATAACCATATTGTATTTATATGTAACCCTAATGAGGTATAGCTTGGTATACCTAGCTTTAATATAACTAAGTGATGGTAATTGGGTATGAATAGTCCTTGAATGACTAATACAATCATGGAGTACTTTGTTACTATTGTTGAAACCCTAGTATGCTATAACCTGATGGTTACACCTTGAATTATGTGTGGGTCCATACTTGAGAATAATATGGAATGTGATGGTAATGCTTCTCCTTATGAATCCATGATGCAATGGGGATGCCGTGAGTAGTATTGTACAATTGTTGTTGAATCTAGTCTTCCAACTCGTGACTGCTTTGCTATTTGAGTAGCACAATAGTAATATTCAAAAGAACATGGTGAACTCTCTTTTGTGACTTAGAGGTAATACATAACAATAGTACATATTGAGCCGTATGAATTGAGATAGTTGGATCAGACTATCAATGTTGAGGTAACACCTCAAGAGTATGAAAATATTGAAATGGTTGTTTCTCTCTCTTCTATGATTGATTGATAACCTCCCATTTTGTGATGTTATCTTATTAGTTTTCCTTAGTTTTCCATACTCTTTCTTACATAAATCAGATAGAATCATTAACTTTTTACCTTATTGCTGACACATCAATAGATTAAGTTTTCTCTTCTTTATCCTTGCAGAAAAACACAAAAAAATTACAAAAGCCCCAAACGATCCCCAGACCGTTTGAGTCCAAACGATCCCCAGACCGTTTGAGTCCAAACGGTCCCGAGACCGCATGAAGGCTAAACAGTCCCGAGACTGCATGAAGGCCAAACGGTCCCGAGACTGCATGAAGGCCAAATGGTCTCGAGACCGCATGAAGGCCAAACGGTCCCGAGACCGCATGAAGGCTAAACGGTTTTAAGACCGCATAAGGTCAAATGGTCTCGAGACCGCATAAAACCAAATGATCCGGAAGACTGCATGGAGGCAAGGGCAAACGGGTTCAGGGCCCAAATGAGTTCAAGACCGTTTGGACCTCACTTAAGGCCTATAAATAAGACCTCAAGGGTCCTCCACGAAGAACAAGTTTTTCAGACGTCCAAAGGCTGCCTCAATCACTCCAGAGCAAATTCGACTTCCATCCTCCGCCCAGGGGCTGCCGGTTTGAGACCCACACTACATCTCGAAGTTGTTTTCTCTCTCTCTGCCAAAGAAGGTGGGAAGAGGGAGATCTTGTCATCGCACAACCTGTGAAGCTGGTGGATCGTTTCTCTCTCTCTAAGGGGTTGACTTTCCTCTCTCCTTTATGGGGATGATGCACTCTCTCCCTCTTGTTTCCTCCTTCTTTGTCCTAGTTATGAGCGAGTAGTGTCTCTCACTAGGGTGCGGGGAGTAGCCCCGCTACCCATGCTTTCATATCATGTAAATGTAATCCATAGTTTGCAATATAGAGTTTTTATCTTCTCAGTTCAACATCAAACGTTTAATGAATGCTTGTTGCTTGATCACCAACTTGTGTTATCTTTTATCTTTTAGTATGAATTGTCTACGTTTGTACTATTAGATTTGAAACTCGTTTGTATGTTGGTTCTTGGTGCATGTATCCACCATGCATTTGTTTCGGTATCTAGAAGTGTATCTCAAGGAGTGGAGTAAACTCACTATCGTCTGTTGCACTTTCATACTATGAAATGGAATCAGTTGACACATGGAAGTGCAACCTTGGTAAGTTGAGGAACACACTTCGAGAGGGGAATGATGCAAAGTAAGTGACCATTTGTTCGGGAATGGCTGGCATTGCAACATTCCTGCACTTCTCGTAGTTAGCTACCCGAAAGGAAGCTAAGTCTACAAAGATACTAACTGACTAGACTCTTTCTGCAGGTTATGTTTTGCTTTGCATGTGTTGATCCGTGTGTTGTGGCAGTGAAAAACTGATCACACCCTAGTGACTCTTATCACAGTTTAACTTGCTTTCTTTACTTTGCATGTTCTTAGTTTAAAACAATAAAACCAACCTTCTGATTTAAGTACCTCCTATTAAGTGACTAAGTGAAATTCCAACATTTTCCATCTTGTTGCTTGCAACAAGACCGTTGTCCCGTGGATTCGACCCTTAACTATACTACGATAAGACTTCCACGTATCTCAACATACGTGGGTGGAGTTCTCTATCTAGTGTAAGCAAGGCTAAACCTAAGGATTTACCGTCTTTAGGATTTTTTTAGTTGGTGCACGCAATTCCACGCAAGTGGAAGCTCCATCAAAAAATGGCGTCGTTGCCGGGGACAACAGAACGTTTTAATTTTATCTAGTATCTTGCTAGTTGGTTAGGGTTTTACACTTTCTTTTAATCATTAAACCATATCTTCTTAAAATTCATTATATCTCTGCCATCATTTAAAAAGGTGTTTTCTTCTCTCTACTCAGGTAGAAAACGTGTATGCAACCAGTGCATAACCCCAGATTCTCCCCTAATCCAGAGTATGACTCTGAGGTAGAGAGAAGCTTCCACCGTCGCATTCGACTCAATCGCCAAAGGGCCAGGCAAATGGCTGAAGATCAATGCCAGGCTGCTTTGGTGATGGAGAGGGTCAACGCCGCCATCGCCGCTCAAAGGGCACAACTCATCGCTGATACTCGTGCCCAGATTCAAGTGGAGATTTGTGCGGAAGAACAGGCCCGCATTAGAGCTGAAAATGAAGCAGCAACCCAAGCTGCCCAGTTGGAGTTAAGGAACAAACAACTGAGGGACTACGCTGTCCTGAAGAACTATGAGGATAACCACCCGGCCCGACCTCCGATTATCAATATCCCCAACTTCGAGATTCGAACACATTGGATCCAGATCATGCAAGGCATCTCTTTCTCTGGAGGTTCTGGAGATGATTGCATGGATCATCTGAAAAGGTTTAAGGCACTGTGCCGCCTAGTTCCGCAAGCTGGAGTAGCTTTTGATGCGATAATGCTTCACCTGTTCCATTTCACTCTGTCTGGGAGGGCCCTGAGTTGGTATAACTCACTTGATAGAGAACCTATAATAACCACATGGGCTCCCCTAGAGGAAAAGTTCTTAGAGAAGTTCTTCCCGCCCTCACTGACTTATGAGATCAGAGGGCAGATCAATCACTTCTCTCAGTTACCTGGAGAATCCCTTTCTGAAGCATGGGAAAGGTTTAAAGAACTTTTGCGGAAATGCCCCCATCATGGAATCTCCCAGAACCAACTAATAGAAACCTTCTATCGGGGAGTGAGCGATGATATTAAACAGTTTTTAGATTCCTCATCTGGAGGAAACTTCATGAGAAAGAATTATGAGGACGCCTGGAAGATTGTTACACTCGAAGCTGAAAACCAGTCCAACTGGGGACGGTCAGCCGGTAAAGGTGTTCTCAAGGTTTACAAAGCTGAAGAATCCATAGAAATGAAGGAGATAGCTGAAGCCTTGAAAACCATAGTTCACAAACAACAAGCTCTCGAGACTTCTCTAGGAGAGATTGATAAGAAGAAAACTCCTCTAGTTCAACAAGTCAAGGTCGTCACAGGATCCTGTGAGGCTTGTCATGCTTCTGACCATCTGACCCTTTCGTGTGGTATGCTTTATAATGTGATGATGGATCTGCATCCACCACCACAATAATATGAACCCATTACTGATCAGTCTGAAGATTAGCTTCCAGAACAAGTCAACTCCATCCACTCTATCCCTGGACAAGTCTACTACAATCCCAATCAACCAAGGAATCACCCTAGATTCCAATATGGGAACCATGCTGGAACTGCAAATCCACAGCATCAGACGCGGGGGGACTTGCTAGTAGGTTACCACCTGGATTCCCAAACAATTTTAACCAAAATCAAGGGAACTCTAGGAATAACTTCCCTAGGGCTAACTACCCCAGAAATCAATCGGCTTACTATCAGTATACGCATCCTTCACTCCACCCACAGCTGCACACTCAGCAACCTCAACTAACGCTGCCTACACAGCAACCTCAGCAAGGGAAACAACCAATTACTCTGAAAAATGCTCCTGCCCAATCGGAAGATGAAATATCCTTGATAAGGCAAATGTTACAATCGCAGCAAACTATGCTTGCTAACCAACAGGCTCAGCAGAAAGCAGTTGAAGCTCAACTTGCTCAGATCGTTGCACAATTAAAGCCCCCAGCATGTACGTTTGTTGGGCAGCCTGAATCAAATCCTAAGCATGGACAGAACAGGCATGAACAGTTGAATGTTGTCACCACCAGATCTGGACGCACTCTTCATGAGACTACCAAGATCACTCTGGATAATGATGATACACCCGCTTTTATGACAAATGAAAGCCCGCTACAAGGAATAGAGAAGCCCGCAAAGGGCACAAAGGGCAAAGATAAAGACCAAGTGTCCGCAGAACCTGAAGTTTTGCAATATAAACCAAGAATCCCGTATCTAGGTAGACTGTGAGAAACAAAGATGGACACCAGGTTTCAAAATTTCAAAGAGGCGATGAAGAAACTGTACATCGATATTCCGCTCCTTGACACTCTTTCCGAGGTGCCGGCATGGGGAAAATATCTAAAAACCTTGCTATCAAGAAAGTATATCACCGAGGAGCAAGAAACTGTCAAGTTCGCTCAGACCACTTCTGACATCATCCTAAACAAAATGCCGAAAAAGAAGAAGGACCCAGGTTCCTTCGGAATTCAATGTTGCATTGGAAATGCATCTACAAAGAAAGGATTAGCTGACCTTGGGGCCAGCATATCCATTATGCTTTACTCAATGTGTAAACGTCTCGGTTTCACCTAATTGCTGCCTACGGCAATGACTATTCAATTAGCTGACTCCACCATAACCGCACCTCTGGGAATCATTGAAGACATTCCAGTAAGGATAGGCAAGGATGCCTACGTTCCATGCGATTTCATTATCATGGATATTAAAGAAGACTTGAGATACCCGATCATTTTCGGCAGACCTTTCCTCGCTACCGCCAGGGCGCTGATCGACGTCGAAGCTGGTACCATCATTCTTAGGCTCGGAAAAGAAGCAATTCAATTCCGAGTCCTTAATAGCATGAAAGGCCCTAGTATCCAAGAGGAGGTTTTTCTTCTTGACGCAATACAACAGATGTCTCAGTTAGAAATATCTGAGCCTGCTAACGAACTAGAAAATTTCCTAATCAATCCGGATGTTGAATTCTCTGCAAACGAACTAGTTCAACAGTGTCTGCAACATCTAGAAAAGGCCGAAGAAGCATCAACGACCACTTTTGAAGAACTTAAAGTTGCTACCATTATAGAAGCAGTTGAGCCACCAAAAGCCCCTGAAATGAAGACTTTACCCACAGGGCTTAAACATGTTTTCTTAGATAAGGAAAAACTATGCCCGATCATCATCAGCTCTACCCTTACAAAAGATCAGGAAGAAAAGCTCCTGGATGAGCTGAAGAAGCATAAAAGGGTCATTGGATATAAGATAACTGACCTAACGGGCATAAACCCAGCTCTGTGTATGCATAGACTTCCTATGGTTGAAGAATTCAAACCCTCTCGTGAACATCAAAGAAAACTGAATCCTAATCTGAAGGAGGTAGTTCGTCTGGAGGTCCTTAAATTACTCAAAGCCGGCATGATCTATCCTATTTCTGACTCCCAGTGGGTCAGCCCTGTCCAGGTCGTTCCAAAAAAAGGGGGCACTACTGTAGTGCTCAACGACAAAAATGAGTTAGTGCCTACCAGGACGGTAACAGGATGGTGAATGTGTATTGATTATAGGAAGTTGAACAAAGTTACAAGGAAAGACCACTACCCTCTACCTTTCCTTGATGAAGTCCTGGAACGCCTAGCTCACCAAAAATATTTTTGTTATCTCGATGGTTACTCCAGGTTCTATCAAATACCCATACACCCGGAGGACCAGGAAAAAACCACCTTCACCTGTCCCTTTGGGACGTATGCATTTATAAGAATGCCGTTCGAGTTATGTAATGCACCCGCCACTTTCCAATGATGTATGTCTTCCATCTTCGCCGATTTAACAGAATCCGTCATGGAAGTATTTATGGACGATTTCTCAGTTTACGAAGATTCCTTCGACAACTGTTTAATCAATCTTGGACAAGTTCTACAACGCTGTGAGGAAACGAACCTTATCTTGAATTGGGAGAAATGCCATTTCATGGTAACAGAAGGTGTCGTCCTCAGACACAGGGTAAGCGATAGGGAAATTGAGGTTGACAAAACAAAGATCGATGTTATCTCAAAGTTGTCACCTCCAAAGGACATAAGAGGAGTTCGAGCTTTCCTGGGTCATGCAGGATTCTATAGAAGATTCATCAAAGATTTCTCGAAGATAGCTAAACCCATGACCCAACTCCTGACCAAAGATGCTGAGTTCATATTCAATCAGGAGTGTATGCAAAGTTTCTCCACCCTTAAGGATGCGTTAATCTCCGCACCTATTCTAAGAGCTCCAGATTGGTCGCAGCCCTTCGAAATCATGTGCGACGCAAGTGATTATGCCATAGGGGCTGTTTTAGGACAGCGAATTGATAAGAAACCCTATGTTATCTACTACGCATCCAAAATGCTAGACGAAGCACAGAAAAACTATACCACCACGGAGAAAGAGTTTTTGGCTATCATCTACGCGTTTGAAAAATTCCGCTCTTATCTGATTGGTTCTAAAGTCATCATTTATACCGACCATTCTGCCATTCGATACCTGATTCAGAAACAGGATGCCAAACCCAGGCTTATCCGCTGGGTGCTAATGCTTCAGGAATTCGACTTGGAGATCAAAGATAAAAGTGGTGTGGAGAATGTTGTGTCCGATCACCTCAGCCGGATCGAGGTTGAAGAAAAAGATAAAATCCCTATCCGAGATTCTCTTCCTGATGATCAGCTTATGAAGGCCACTCATGGTTTCCCTTGGTATGCTGATATCGTTAATTATCTAGCCACAGGGATTATCCACCCATCTGCTTCCTACCAGGACAAAAGGAAGTTCCTTCATGACCTAAAACATTATTACTGGGACGAACCCTACTTATTCCACCTTTGTGCCGACGGACTTTTCTGTCGCTGCCTGCCAGAAGAAGAAATAACCCCGGTCCTAGAACATTGCCATTCCGGACCCACAGGGGGGGCACATGAGTGCTAAGAAAACCTCTCTAAAAGTTTTACAATCTGGTTTCTTCTGGCCTACTATAGCAAAAGATTCCTACGACTTTGTGAAAGCCTGCAACAAATGCCAATTTACTGGTAACATATCAAAAAGAGACGAAATGCCCCTCACTATGTGGCAGGAAATTGAGATTTTTTGCTCCTGGTTATCAATGAAGATTTCATTCAGCATGTGTTCTGTGATGACAACTCTGTTGCCAAAAAGCTTGGTGACCAGCCTACGGTCGCCTCCATCCCGTGTTCTATCCATAGCATTTACTACTTCTTTTTCTAGGAATGTGAAGAATTCCGTTGTAGGTTCAACATAGGAGGTTTCAGCGACAAAGCAGAGTCGGGATAGATTTGAGTTATCAAGCAGTGTGAGGATTCTATTGTGAATCCCCATCTTCATAAGTATGCTGGGGCATATATATTTTGTTGTTTTCAGAGTTTGTTTGATGGATGGAAGGGTATGGATGTGAAGGTTTTCTGGTGGTGGTGTTGTGGTGGTGATGGGAGGAAAGATAGGGACGGTGATGGTGGCCGGAGTGGTGGTGGTGGTTGATGGAATCAAACCTGCTAGGGTTTGCTCCCTAGTGGTGGTTGGGTGAACCTGCTTTCGTGCCCTCTTCGTAGGTTGTGGTGCGGAGGTGGTTGCCTGAGCCTTTCGCTTTCCCTTTGATTTTGTTGTAGGGGATTCTGCCTCAGGTGTAGGTTCGTATTATGAGCCTTCATCGTCATCAGAAGATAGTTCTTCCACTTCCTCTTCAGGTGCCTTTGCTAGGCATTTGTTGATCCGGTCAATTTCGCATAGTACTTCCATGATCTTGACATTTTGTGGAGCCTTCCCAGTCTTGTTGTAGTTTTCAATGACCTGTTGGAGCTTGACACGGGCTTCTCGGAGTTGCTCCTCAGTCCAGAAAGGGGCATCTTCAGTTCCTGTTGGTTGCTTTGCTGGTGATACCATTTCTGAAAGGTAGAAAATCATGGGTAAGAACAACATGTATAGAAAAGAATTGGATTTTTATTTGTGTTTATTTGGTTTTATGTATATTTTTTTTGTATTTTTAGAGATTATGGAAAGCAAAACGGTTTTAGGATCATTTGGTTCCAAACGGTTTGAAGACCGTTTGGGGCCAAACGGTTTGAAGACCGTTTGGTCCCAAACAGTTTGAAGACCGTTTGGTGCCAAACGGTTTGAAGACTGTTTGGTCCCAAACGGTTTGAAGACCGTTTGGTACCAAACGGTTCCTTTGTTTAAACGGTTGCAAGACTGTTTGGCACTAAGCGGTTTGGAGACCGTTTAGGGCCAAATGGTCCTTCGTCTAAACGGTTGCAAGGCCGTTCGGAGCAGACCGCCAGGAAGACGAACGGTTTGGTCGTTCGACGGCAAAGGACGGTGGGAGGGAGGCCGAGGCTTGCCCGTCGGCGGCGGCGATGGCAACAGTGGCAGAGATATCCGCGAGAAGCTAGTTCTACCTGCAGTTGATGGTGAAGGTGACGACGGTGGCGGGAGAGAAGCTGGAGGAGAGAGACGAGGGGCGAGTAGAGAAGCGGAGCCGTGCGAAGACGACAGCAAGGTTTCTGGCGGTGACGAAGACGGTGGTGGGCGTCGGAGGTGGCGATGGGCTATTCGAGAGAGCGATGGTACGCACGGGAGAGATGAGAAACTAGAATGAAACAGTGAGAGCGAAAAAAAATCGAGATTCTAGAAGAAAGGAAGGAGGGCTTGGGTGGTATTTATAGGAAACAGGGGTTTGACCTGATAAAAAACCTAGGTCAAACGGTTTAGCGACCGTTTGGACTCCAAACGGTTTCAAGACCATTCGGTTCCAAATGGGTTGAAGACCGTTTGGTCCCAAACGATTTCGAGACCAGTTGGCTTCAAACGGTTTCAAGACCATTTGGTTCCAAACGGGTTGAAGACCGTTTGGTCCCAAACGGTTTCGAGACCATTTGGTCCCAAACGGTTTCGAGACTGGTTGGCTTCAAACGGTTTGAAGACCGTTTGGTCCCAAACGGTTTGAAGACCGTTTGGTCCCAAACGGTTTCGAGACCAAACGGTTTCAGGACCGTTTAGTAAGGTTAAGGTCGAACGGATAAAAGTAAAATTATGAGATTTTTTTGTATATTTTCATTTTATTATTTTTTTATGTTTGTTTTGGTTATATGAATTGTTATACTTTCAGAAAATAAATCTATGGTAACCTAAAAAGACAGAAGATAAAAGAAGAAACTCAGATCTTGGGTTGCCTCCCAAGTACCACCTGGGTTTTACGTCGCTGGCTCGACGAATCTTTGATGTTGTGGGGTCTTTAATTTCAATGGTCTGTCTCGGCCTTTTATCTTCCGGAGTGTAGTATCTTTTTAAACGGTGACCGTTGACCGTCCTTTCTCCTCCGTTATTGTCTATAATAATGGCAGCTCCAGTTGGTAAATATATTTTATAGTGAAGGGCCCCGACCATTTTGTTCTAAGTTTTCCGGGAAATAACCTGAGCTTGGAGTTGAAAAGGAGCACTTTGTCGCTAATGGCGATATCTTTTCTCTTGAGATGACCATCGTGCCACATTTTTGTTTGCTCCTTATAGATTCTAGCACCGTGGTAGGCAGTCATTCGGAGTTCTTCTAACTCCTGCAGGTGGAGTTGTCTATGCTCTCTTGCACTTTTAAGATTGAAGTTTAATTGTTTGATGGCCCACTAGGCTTTATGTTCCAGCTCTACTGGCAGGTGATAGGACTTCCCGTACACCAAACGGAACGGGGTTGTTCCGATTGGTGTTTTATATGCAGTTCGGTATGCCCAAAGGGCATCAGGAAGTTTGGTGGACCAAACGGTGCGGTTTCTGTTCACCGTCTTTTCAAGAATCACTTTTAATTGTCTATTAGATACCTCTACCTGACCACTAGTCTGTGTATGGTAAGGCATGGCGACTTTGTGATTTACTTCGTACTTTTTCAATAAGGCTTCAAAACTTCATTTCAAGAAATGGGCCCTTTCCCTTCATCCTATGGCTTCTCCTACATCTTGGTCGCGGTGGACTACGTCTCAAAGTGGGTCAAAGCTGTACCCACTGTGTCCAGTGATTCCAAGCATGTTATTAAATTGTTTAAAGATATTATTTTCCCAAGATTTGGAGTTCCAAGAACCGTCATATCAGATGGTGGGACCCATTTCTTAGAACAAAGTTTTGAAGCCTTACTGAAAAAGTACGGAGTAAATCACAAAGTCGCCACGTCTTACCATCCACAGACTAGTGGTCAGGTAGAGGTATCTAATAGACAATTAAAAGCGATTCTTGAAAAGACGGTGAACAGAAACCGCACCGATTGGTCCACCAAACTTCCTAATGCCCTTTGGGCATACCGAACTGCATATAAAACACCAATCGGAACAACCCCGTTTTGTTTGGTGTACGGGAAGTCTTGTCACCTGCTAGTAGAGCTGGAACATAAAGCCTGGTGAGCCATCAAACAATTAAACTTCGATCTTAAAAGTGCAGGAGAGCATAGACAACTCCAGCTGTAGGAGTTAGAAGAACTCTGAATGACTACCTACCACAGTTCCAGAATCTATAAGGAGCAAACAAAAATGTGGCACGATGGTCATCTCAAGAGAAAATATATTGCCATTGGCGACAAAGTGCTCCTTTTCAACTCCAAGCTCAGGTTATTTCCCGTAAAACTTAGAACAAAATGGTCCGAGCCCTTCACTATAAAACATATTTACCCAACTGGAGCTGCCATTATTATAGACAACAACGGAGGAGAAAGGACGGTCAACAGTCACCGTTTAAAAAGATACTACACTCCGGAAGATAAAAGGCCGAGACAGACCATTGAAATTAAAGACCCCACAACATCAACATAACAACATCAAAGATTCATCGAGCCAGCGACGTAAAACCCAGGCGCTACTTGGGAGGCAACCCAAGATCTGCGTTTCTTCTTTTATCTTCTGTCTTTTTAGGTTACCATAGATTTATTTTTTGAAAGTATAACAATTCATATAACTAAAACAAACATAAAAAATAATAAAATGAAAATATACAAAAAAATCTCATAATTTTACTTTTGTCCGTTCAACCTTAACCTTACCAAACGGTCCTGAAACCGTTTGGTCTCGAAACCGTTTGGGACCAAACGGTCTTCAAACCGTTTGAATCCAACCGGTCTTGAAACCATTTGGGACCAAATGGTCTCGAAACCGTTTGGGACCAAACGGTCTTCAACCCGTTTGATACCAAACGGTCTTGAAACCGTTTGAAGCCAACCGGTCTCGAAACCGTTTGAGACCAAACAGTCTTCAACCCGTTTGGAACCAAACGGTCTTGAAACCGTTTGGAGTCCAAACGGTTGCTAAACCGTTTGACCTAGGTTTTTTATCAGGTCAAACCCCTATTTCCTATCAATAACACCCCAAGCCCTCCTTCCTTTCTTCTAGAATCTCAATTTTTTTTCCGCTCTCACTCTTTCATTCCAGTTTCTCATCTCTCCCGCGCGTACCATCGCTCTCTCGAACAGCCCATCGCCACCTCTGGCTCCCACCACCGTCTTCGTCACCGCCAGAAACCTCGCCGTCGTCTTCGTGCAGGTCCGCTTCTCTACTCGCCCCTCGTCGCTCTCCTCCAGCTTCTCTCCCACCACCATCATCACCTTCACCATCAACTACATGTAGAACTAGCTTCTTGCGGATATCTCTGCCGTTGTTGCCATCGCCGCCGCTGACGGGCGAGCCTCGGCCTCCCTCCCACCGTCCTTTGCCATCGAACGACCAAACCGTTCGTCTTCCTGGCGGTCTGCTCCGAACGGCCTTGCAACTGTTTAGACGAAGGACCGTTTGGCCCTAAATGGTCTCCAAACCGCTTAGTGCCAAACGGTCTTGCAACCATTTAAACAAAGGACCGTTTGGTGCCAAACGGTCTTCAAACCGTTTGGGACCAAACGGTCTTCAAACTGATTGGGACCAAACGGTCTTCAAACCGTTTGGCACCAAACGGTCTTCAAACCATTTGGAACCAAACGATCTTGAAACCGTTTTGCTTTCCATAATCTCTAAAAATACAAAAATATATACATACATAAAACCAAATAAACACAAATAAAAATCCAATTCTTTTCTATACATGTTGTTCTTACCCATGATTTTCTACCTTTCAGAAATGGCATCACCAGCAAAGCAACCAACAGGAACCGAAGATGCCCCTTTCTGGACTGAGGAGCAACTCCGAGAAGACCGTGCCAAGCTCCAACAGGTCATTGAAAACTACAACAAGACTGGGAAGGCTCCACAAAATGTCAAGATCATGGAAGTACTATGCGAAATTGATCGGATCAACAAATGCCTAGCAGAGGCACCTGAAGAGGAAGTGGAAGAACTATCTTCCGATGACGATGAAGGCTCAGAATACGAACCTACACCTGAGGCAGAATCCCCTACAAAAAAATCAAAGGGAAAGCGAAAGGCTCAGACAACCACCTCCGCACCACAACCTACGAAGAGGGCACGAAAGCAGGTTCACCCAACCACCGCTAGGGAGCAAACCCTAGAAGGTTTGATTCCATCAACCACCACCACTCCGGCCACCATCACCGTCCCTATCTTTCCTCCCATCACCACCATAGCACCACCACCAGAAAACCTTCACATCCATACCCTTCCATCCATCAAACAAACTCTGAAAACAACAAAATATATATGCCCCAGCATACTTATGAAGATGGGGATTTACAATAGAATCCTCACACTGCTTGATAACTCAAATCTATCCCGACTCTGCTTTGTCGCTGAAACCTCCTATGTTGAACCTACAATGGAATTCTTCACATTCCTAGAAAAAGAAGCAGTAAATGCTATGGATAGAACACGGGATGGAGGCGACCGTCGGCTGGTCACCAAGCTTTTCGGCAACAGAGTTGTCATCACAGAACACATGCTGAATGAAATCTTCATTGATAACCAGGAGCAACTAAAGAAAACCACGGCTGTTTCCATAGACAACCCACAGTTCAACAAAAACAACTTCTGGAAATCTTTAACGGGGATACTAATTTATGAGGCAAAAACATGCAAAGCCTCAAACATTCAATCGGGTTTTGTGCGCACACTTCACAAAATCCTTGCCGGTGCACTTTTCCCCAGGTCAGAAGGAGGAAATGTAATCATATCAGACCTCTTTGTTATCTAGTCCATCCTAAATGGGATGCCACTCAACATTGGACGTCTTATGATCCAAAAACTATCAGCTTTCGCCCTGGGGAAAGAAATTTTCATGGGTGGTCATATCACATCTATTATCAAATACCTTAAGATGGATAGATTTCTACCAAGATGCACACAAACAAAGGGCGACATCCTTACCAATGAACAAAATTTAAAGAACTCCTTCATCATAAAAGAAAAGGATGGCTAGCTACATTATGTCTTCTGCCCTGCAGCAAAATCTTTCAAAATGCTGATCCCACTACCAGAACTTGCTGATTATGACAAGAACAAGCTCCTATTCTTAGATGACGAGCTTGCAAAACTCATATCTTCGGTCAAAATCGCCGAAAAGAAAGCAACAGTGGGACAGACGGAGCTCAGCATAACAGTCCCGGCAGAAAAACCAACAAAAATTCCTACCAAACGACCTTCCAGAAGGCTTTTGCAGGCACAAGAGCTGTCAGGGACGCCAACATCAAAACCCCACCCAGAATCAGAACCCACCCCCCAGAGGAACAAATCACCACCTCATCACTAGACTCTTTCATAATGAGTCTAAATGTTGAACTTACTTCCACCACCACCCCACCATCCGCCATCCCACCACCCCTCATTCCACCGCCCACCACCCAACCATCCACCACCCCACCATCCTCCATTTTTCAACAATCAACCACTCTTCCACCATCTTCCACATCACCCTTCTCCACAACTATACCATCACCCCCACACTTCTTCACTTCGGGCACCTCATTATCCACTGCAACGCCCGAATTCACCTCCTTCACCTCCACCATCTTTCCATCAACATTCCCGGACACACTATTCTCTCTGGGTATGTCACCTCCCTTTTCATCCGCTACCACCCCGACACCGCTGGTGACCCCTTCCATAGTCACCACGCAGTTCGTGGGACCGCCAGTAGTGTGTTTTCCGCACGACACTACCACCACCATCCCACCCCGACCCCAGCCGCCCACCCTTCAATAACTGGGGTCCCTTCTGCTAACGTCGGTGAGGAATTTGGACGTCAATTCGACACCATCCGAAACCTCCTCACCGACCCTTCTAACATATTAAATTCTATTTTTTCTTGTGTGCAGGGTTTAACAAAACAAGTCACCAAGATTGATGAGCAGAACCATGCCATGCCAAGCATCCTCCAAGGAATCCAGCAACGACAGGACATAGTGGCCAAGCAAGTCGATCATATCAACGACCACTGCACACCCTTGTCTGAGGTGGTCCATGGAGTAAAACGCCAGCATGAAGCGTTGGCGAAGCAGGTCAATAGGATCTCTACGCAGACTCAACCTCTGTCGGAGACCCTCCGTGAGCTCAAGCAGCAACAAAAAGTCTTCAGCACGTGCTTGGATGACATCAGCACAACCCTCACACAGCTCAATAATCGCCAAGAGGAGTCATCCAATACTGAACTCAATCAGCTAAGAGCTCAGGTGACTGACCTTGCAGCACGACTCCTCTCTGCTGAAGGACGCTACTCCGATCTGAAGGAAACCCACGACGCACTGCTCAAGACACACGGGCATGTGCAAGTGGCATATGACGAACTACAATCCATCCATCGTCTGTGCAAAAAGGCAGCACACAAGAAAACAACAGACAAATCAGCAGCGGATGAAGAAGAAGACGATGAAGATGTGAATGAAGATTCTAATTCCTCGGCTGACTCCAACAATAGTATCTCCTCAGATGATGATTCTGATGGCCCAGACAATGTTGGGGAGGGCCCCAGCCGAGGAGCACAACAAGAACAACAGAAAGATCACCAAGAAGGTGATACAGATCCCAAATCCCTTGCTCACAATGAGCACGTAAACATATCTTATGGGGACCAATTCCTAGACTACTCCACCATGGGATCTTTGGGGGAGGCTGCAAAAGAAGTAGCTTTTGCTGAGTTCCACCAGTGTCTAATGGGAACCAGCACCAATCTACCACCAACAATAGCTCAACAAGTTTTTGCACCTGAACCCTCGGTGCCCTTCCCCTCAGATCAAGAAGAATCCGAACAAGTACAACTAGATACAGACGAAGACCTAGATACTCCTTCTGATTCTAACAAAGATGAAGCTCTGCAACAATACAGGGATGATTCAGAGCAGCCTTCTTCACCTCCTCCTCAAGAGCTACCCCCACCACCACCTCTACCTCACAAGATGTACGACTTAGATATGGCGGCCATCTCCACCTTAGATGCACAGGATATTTTCATCCTAAACACTATAGTATATGATGCAAAAGAAGGGGGAGATGTTATCTACATCAACACAACGACTCAACGCAAGTTGACACGCGAAGATTTCTGCTCAATTCTCCGACCTCAATCTACGGTGAAGATGGCGATCTTCCGTGCACTCCTTTCAAATTCTATTGAGATCTACAGAAGCTCCAAGCGACAGCAACCAGTTCTCAACGCCTCACCCGCTCTGGGTTTGTGCTTATTGTACAAAGAACTACAGCACTAATCCATTGAGAGGTTGCACAGGGGGATCGCAAGAAAAGCTAGATATATAACCGTGCCATTCCAAGTTTCTAGTCACTGGTTGCTCATGATTGTGGACATTGTCGCCCGCGACGCCAAAGTGTACAATTTCTGTGTCAGTGATCTAAAGGTCGATATAATTAACTTCGCTGCAATTGAAGCCGGGGAGGCAAGATGCATCCCTTTCCAGCTTCTTAAACTCATCTGGGCCGCATGCCCGTCTCTCCGCCAGGGTTGGAGCCAACCCTGGTTCCAAATAATTAACCCACTTTCCCAAGCTGCCGAAGGCTCTGGGGACAGCGCTTTTTACGTCATTCGACACATACTAGCGCCAAATCAACAAGTTCCCTTCACAGAGATCATGAATGAAGATTTTCACTCCCTGTGAGGGCGTTACGCCATGGAACTTATCTGCGATAGAAGGTTCTTCAACGACCCTACTATGGCAACAGATGACATCCCTCGCTACCTCTTTTCAGCAATCCAACATCCGAAAAGGAGACCCTTCAGACAAACACTACAGGAGTTGGAAAGAGACAAGCAGCCGGCCAAGGTCCCCGAAAAAAGTAGATGGTATCCTTACGACTTCGATCTGGCCCAAGATAAAGGACAAATAGATTTGATAACGGGGGCAGCCATCAAGAGATCCCCATCACAAATGGTTCCCCTATCTGCCATCGAACCATCATTTCCCAATTTTGATCTAGAAGCCTGCAAGAGTCTTTCAGACAATGAACTTTGACTTATTATGTCAAGGATCTATGCCGAAAATGAAGATCTTGTCTTTATATATGAAGATATCATAGTTATAGCATATTGCCTCCGAGAAACCATGCAACTTAAAGGTTCTCTTTCAGTAAGTTTGATGACTGCTTATCAATACTTACTCGGACGGAGGCATCCCACAGTATACATGGTGTCAGCTTACCTGAAGGATGATCTCTTAGGGTTGAAGAACTTCTGAACAACGGAGACACTCATCTCCTATCTTCAACATACAACTCCAAAGTTCATCATGCTTCCTTTCCTTCATCAAGAACATTGGATGCTACTGGCAACTAACCTACATGAAGGAACAACAATAATTTACAACAGTTCCGACAGCCAGTATGATCCAGAGCAAAGAGTATACACTACTACACCAAGGATGCCAACGGAGGAGGTGGCAAAGGAGTGCGCTGACAAATTACACGATCTTTTGAGTCGGCACACACAGGCGTATGATAAAGAACACTTCAAACCCCCAACCTTCAGCCACAAGTGCCCCCAGCAAATTTGCCAATCCAATGGCTATGGCTTCCACGTCCTCTACTGGATGTACACCATTTTGGTCCTCCAGAAACCAGTAGAGGACATGACATATGTGGATTACCACGCCCTCTGTGGAAAGTTTGCAGCAACTCTTCTACGAACTCATGGAGTGAATAAAGGACTCACAGAAGCCTAATGCCCTTGTCAATGCGCTTCTCAACCTATCACTTTGACACTCTGAGGACAGAGTGAATGATAAGTTAGGGGGGAGTACATTCGACAAGGGCGAGGTATCATTTTTCAATCCTTCTCCAACTCTACTCTCTCCTTTCTCTCATTTTTTCCCCCTGCATAAAACTTGCATTTCACATTAAAATAAATCATGTGCATAATAAGTAACACCCCTTTTGGAAAGGACATCCCCTGCTAACTTAGAATCCAAATTTTCCTCAAAAGCAATAACAAGATTAGCTTATAGGCATATAATGGCGAATTAATAAATTACATTCACTTTTGGTTTTTATGCTTTTACTTTGGACTCTTCACAGGTCAATATCAAGGCAGAAATAAGCCAAGCTCTCAAGGATGAGAGGGGCATCAGGAAACTTCCAAATCAAGAAGTTCCGCAAGTGGACCAAAAAAAAGTGCATGTTGAAAAACTCTAAGAACAGCTTTCCTCTCTTTAAAATAAAAGAGGCTTGGCCGCCCAAAATAATTTCCCGAACAAAACCCCAAATCCCAAGCCAGCGAGTCTTCGAATAAAAGCCAGAGAGTCGAATAAAATTATGAGAGTTGTGCCATAAATAAGGATATATATAAAGAACCAATGAAGATCTCACCCGGCCGGCACATTCAGCTGCCCTCACAAAGGCAGATGTGTCGTGTCCGGTAGTAAAATCCTAAGGTATCTAAATATATAAAAGGCTTATAAAGGACTCACCCGGCCGGTACATTCAGTTGCCCTCACAAAGGCAGATGTGTCGTGCCCGGTAGTGAGATCCTAAAAGCATAGACAACCCCTCCCCCACTTGAAGGGGGAGTTACACTTCAAGCCTTTAGCCAACCCTCATACCCCCTCTAGCTTCCAGTAGGTCCTTCATAGAGGTATAAAGCTGATTAGAGTCAACAACATGCACAGAATAAAGGTGGTCCCGATGTGAGCTACGAGATACGGAAGAAACCTGAGACCCAAGCAACTCTCGAAACCTGAAAGAGTTAAGGCAAGCAATAAGACCCGATATGACCTTAGGAGAAATTAGGTTGAGAATTGAAGCAAAAGTATGGAAATCCTAATTAAATAAAATTGCCTCGCCATTACATGCCTCAGCTCTATCTAACTTGAGGACAAGCTAGACTCTAAGTTGGGGGGGTGATAACCTCCCATTTTGTGATGTTATCTTATTAGTTTTCCTTAGTTTTCCATACTCTTTCTTACATAAATCAGATAGAATCATTAACTTTTTACCTTATTGCTGACACATCAATAGATTAACTTTTCTCTTCTTTATCCTTGCAGAAAAACACAAAACAATTATAAAAGCCCCAAACGATCCCCAGACCGTTTGAGTCCAAACGGTCCCAAGACCATTTGAGGCCAAACGGGTCCCAAGACCGTTTGAGGCCAAACGGTCCCGAGACCGCATGAAGGCTAAACGGTCCCGAGACCGCATGAAGGCCAAACGGTCCCGAGACCGCATGAAGGCCAAACGGTCCCGAGACCGCATGAAGGCCAAACGGTCCCGAGACCGCATGAAGGCCAAACGGTCTCAAGACCGCATAAGGTCAAACGGTCTCGAGACCGCATAAAACCAAACGATACGGAAGACCGCATGGAGGCAAGGGCAAACGGGTTTAGGGCCCAAATGGGTTCAAGACCGTTTGGACCTCACTTAAGGCCTATAAATAAGACCTCAAGGGTCCTCCATGAAGAACAAGTTTTTCAGACGTCCAAAGGCTGCCTCAATCACTCCAGAGCAAATCTGACTTCCATCCTCCGCCCAGGGGCTGCCGGTCTGAGACCCACACTACATCTCAAAGTTATTTTCTCTCTCTCTGCCAAAGAAGGTGGGAAGAGGGAGATCTCGTCATCGCGCAACCAGTGAAGCTGGTGGAGTAGCCCCGCTACTAGGGTGCGGGTAGTCTCTCTCACTAGGGTGCGGGGAGTAGCCCCGCTACCCATGCTTTTATATCATGTAAATGTAATCCATAGTTTGCAATATAGAGTTTTTATCTTCTCAGTTCAACATCAAACGTTTAATGAATGCTTGTTGCTTGATCACCAACTTGTGTTATCTTTTATCTAGTATGAATTGTCTACGTTTGTACTATTAGATTTGAAACTCGTTTGTATGTTGGTTCTTATTGCATGTATCCACCATGCATTTGTTTCGGTATCTAGAAGTGTATCTCAAGGAGTGGAGTAAACTCACTATCGTCTGTTGCACTTTCATACTATGAAATGGAATCAGTTGACGCATGGAAGTGCAACCTTGGTAAGTCGAGGAACACACTTCGAGAGGGGAATGATGCAAAGTAAGTGACCATTTGTTCGGGAATGGCTGGCATTACAACATTCCTTCACTTCTCGTAGTTAGCTACCCAAAAGGAAGCTAAGTCTACAAAGATACTAACTGACTAGACTCTTTCTGCAGGTTATGTTTTTCTTTGCATGTGTTGATCCGTGTGTAGTGGCGGTGAAAAACCGATCACACCCTAGTGACTCTTATCATAGTTTAACTTGCTTTCTTTACTTTGCATGTTCTTAGTTTAAAACAACAAAACCAACCTTCTGATTTAAGTACCTCTTATTAAGTGACTAAGTGAAATTCCAACGTTTTCCATCTTGTTGCTTGCAACAAGACCGTTGTCCCGTGGATTCGACCCTTAACTATACTATGATAAGACTTCCACGTATCTCAACATACGTGGGTGGAGTTCTCTATGTAAGCAAGGCTAAACCTAAGGATTTACCATCTTTAGGATTTTTTTAGTTGGTGCATGCAATTCCACGCAAGTGGAAGCTCCATCATTGATTGTGGCATAGAGAATTTGTTTGTTATCATTGAGAACTGTTTTAACATGTTGTGATTAGAAAAGAAATAAAGGACGTAACGTTGAAAACTACATTCAAGTATAAAATACAAGAATGTAATGATGTAAGATTTCACAATCTTAAAATAAACTTTGAATATACTTTGTTTGCATATTTATGTTTTGGGGACGAAACTTTTTAAGGGGGTGAGAATTGTAATGACCACATTTGTGCTTAATTGGTAAACTAGGGTTTACCTGAATGATTAAATGCTTGATTAGATTGAACATCGTTTAGACTTGATTAATGACAGTAGGTCAATTGTGATGTTTTAAACCTAATAAGAAACTCTAACTATGATTTTAGTTTGAAGAATTAGGGTTTGAGAAATGTAAACCCTAATCGGAAACAATTAGGGTTTTGATAGTACATGAATATGGAATTTGATCAGGATAACAATGTGGTAAATAATTTTTCATATTTTCTAAAAATTTTGTATTTAATTAAATTTTGTATATGATATGTATAACTCAATCATGCATATTGGAGAAAATTTTTAGAATATTTGAGTGTTCTTTGAATGTGGTTCTCGGTCGAACTGTACTTCAACCAAAATGCTGACAAAGTGTTTTTAGCAGTGCAGTGTTTTATTTTTAGTTATTTATTGCTAACTCCAAATGATCTGAAATTTTATATAGAGATCTGAAACTCAATCATAAATAACATGTAAAATTTTCATAATTTTTGGATGTTCTTAGACCTTATCAGTAGATAAATTACAGTAATATTTTTATGACAGAAAATTCAGCTGAAATAAGAGAAAGTATAGTGAGGGGTCAGTGTGCAATTGACCCAAGCAGCTCAATTGCTCTATATGGTCAACGTAACACACAAGTAGCTCTCATAATTCATGATTCAATCTAGTGAAATGAAATCCTATAGAGAGAGAGAGAGAGTTAGGGTTTGAGAGGAGAAAGTGATGGAGATGTTGACCTAGGGTTTTACAGTTCGAGGAATGATGAAATCATGTAAGTTTAGCCTCTTTGGATATAGTTTCATGGTGAATCTTCTCTCACATGCCAAAATTCCATCCCTCCTCTAATTTGATCCAAAATGGTGTCAAAACTTCCCCTTTTCTCACTCTTTCTTCATAATCCCTCATTTTTAGGGTTTCCGAGTTGAAAGGAAGAAGAATCGGGTGAATTGTTAGGGATTTGATATGAGATCGAGATTTTCAGGGACGAGCAGCGTTTTAAGGTGTTTTCACACCTTAGGGTGAGTGGGAACTTTCTTTAAATAGTATATTGCATGAAAATTGGTTAAATCATCCATCATCCATAATCTTTAATTGCTTAGTATGCGACTATAAACCCTGAATTGTGTGTTTGATCTAAGTTGTTGCAAAATAATAAGAAATGGATTCTTCCTCTATTTGGATGAATTTCAGATGATAAAATCATATTAGAAATATATACAATACATCCTAATGAGAATTTCCTAAGTATTCGCAGAGGTTATAAAAGTAAACTGAAATATAGGGAATTTGTCTATGACTGAAATTGTTGTATAATTAAATAGAGAAATTTGTTTATCTGGATCCCCTTGGTTATGAATGGTTGTTTATCTGAATTCATAGTACATATATGTCAGATAATATCTTGGATTTCATTTAAAGTGAATAGAGTTTGTTTGATATCTCAGTAAAGAGGGTGAAACCCTAGATGCGAGGAAAGTTGGATATTTGCGAATAGATATCATGAAACCCATTTGGACGAATTTTCTTGACATGATAGACTTTATTTATTCAATTTTAATTTTGATGCATGTTATCTCAGTGAATGGAATGGAAACCCAAATTCAGCTCAGTTCCAAGGTTTCATACATATATTGATTTTATAGGATTTATTGATAGTAGTCTTTATTTAGTGAATGTTTATGTCGCATGAAATACTTATGAGAGCCATGTGATAAGTGAATGAGGTAAATGAAACCCTAAGAATAGGATGTTAAATGAATCAAGTATTTTGATATCAATATTCTCAATATGAGATGTGGTGATGCACAACTCAAGATTTGGGTTGAGGTGCACGTTTTCTAAGAAAGTACAAATAATTTACAGGTGCAAATGACGATTACTCATATGTCAAGTAACTAACTCTTATCAGTGTATTAAGAAGTTCAATTGCATGATTCTAGTGTATATAGTATCAAGTGGACATGTATTCTATTATTTAAAAATTTTAGTCCGCCTGCAGGTATAAAATGTTGATTTCTCAGTATATTACAGTGTTTTGAGTATATTGCTCTGCCAAGTTTAGAATGATATACATGTTGTGTTATAAACTTCAAATAAATAGACACGGTACCATAGAGATACCATATTCAAGTATAAGTAAGGGAAAAGATACAATATAGTAAGAGCTTTCCAAGAATAATAAAATAATAGACTTAAGAGCCATGAACACCGTAGATTCCCTATGAGAGTTCTGTGTCGTAGGGATGAAATGACCTAACCCTGACAGTGTCTAGCATACGGGGGTCGGAACGTACTAATAGGTGGTACGGGGGATGAAGCCCTAGTGGAAGTCACGTTAAAATACAAAATGTAGTGTCCAACATCAACCAGAGATCCTAGTGGCACTAGAGTACAGTAAAGCCAATAGGTGGCTTGACTCTCCACCTGTGTGCTCAGGTTAGAGGAGGAGTCTAGTTTTTATGGCATAATAGGTGTGCCGAGGCCAGAGAGCCATTTTCCTGTTGCAGACCAGCGACGTAGTCGGGCTTAACATTCCCAGGTGTGTCAGCTAAGTCTTGTACGGTGAGATCGTAGTTCACTACGAGTCTTCATATGTAGAGTACACTGCATATGATCAGGGCATAAGCTAAAGTATGATAATATAAGTTTTAAAGAGTTTCTTATAAGTAAGAAAGGCTAAGAAAGATTCGAGTACAGTTTCCCAACAATTATTCTTTGTATGTTTCTGAATTATTAGTTCTCTTTGAAATTTATCAAGCATGCTCATATATTGATTTGCTCTTGTTGATATCTAGAGTATCCTGCCATATTTATGATTGTCAATGATCAATCTCTTTAAAGCTTACTACTATTATAATTGATATCAGTTGCTCAAAAGTAAATCTGTAATTATATCAGTGCTTTAGACTGTTTCTTTGAAGTACTCATTCACTGAGCGAGTAGGCTCACCCCTCTACTCAAAATTTTTAGGGAAATCACATAGACTTGAAGAAGGTTATTGCATCAGAGTAGATCTGCCATAAGAGTTAAGTCTGAGTATAGTTAAGTTCAGTCGGTCCTTGTCACTCTAGGTCCTTGTAAAGAAATAAGAGAGAGTTGTAAATGATGATGTATAACATTATTCTTCTTTTATCAATATATGTGAATCAGCAAGTCTTATGTGCTTAAAAGTATGAAAAACATAATGAATGTTCATACATGCATTTTTACTGTTGAAATCAAATTAGAGAAATCAATGTTTAGATTCCCTTGTAAAGTTAGTTTATGTGGTTCAATGCGAGAAAACAAAGAGTTTGAAAAAGAAGAAAAAGTTAAGGGTAATCTTTGTATTACATTAAATCCTCAAATGCCCTAATCTCATGATTAATGGTAATTGTGAGATTGGGGTGTAAAAATACCTTTCCCAACTTGTGATGACCTCCATTTTAGGCTTTTGTATCCAATATAGTAATTGAAGCTCATGAATTTTCTTAATTGGTAAATTCCAAGTTGAGGTGACATTTATGCATGGATGGGTACCTTTGACCCATAGATATGACCACAATTCCATTATAGAATACATACTTTTGTTAGGGACTTCTATGGACATGTAGATGCTTAGCATGTATTATTAGTCAATGTTGAGTATTCATGAAGTGAAGTGTCAATTGAAGCATAAATGGACTCAAATGATTTAATGATGAGCCTTGAGGTGTGATGTGATCAAAATATACAAGGTAAACTTGTTTAGTCAAGATTTGATGATTCATTGATTTGGATTTTAGGCTTATACAATCATTATCAGGTTGTTTGGAGAATTTATTTACATGAACGAATAGTAGGGTTTTGGTCTCAAAAACATGTTGGATGCGAGATTACATGATGGAGGAACCTAACTTGGTTGAGGTGTCACTGAGATTCGATGTAGGCGGGGCAATCACGGGATATTTTCTCACATATCACGATCTCCACAAAAGCCTCAATAACACACTTCACTCGCTGGAATCCTCTGCCTCCCCACAGTTGCACTCTCGTGTCCTTTCCTGAGCACAGACGAAACAGGTTGGAAGGAAAAGGAAGAAGTAGATGGCGAAGGTCACCGGGTTGGGCGGTGTAGCAAAAGGGCTCAGCGGTGGTTTCGAAGGTGAAGGATGGGTTCCGGGAGGAAATCTGAAGCTGTTGGAAGCCCCAGATGTCAAAATTGAGGTGGGAAACTAGTCCCCCCCTTTTCTTGGCGCCATGGCATCTGCCATGGCCGGAGCTCCCACTGATCCAGAGCTCCAGAGGAAAACCACCAGAGCCGACTAGCCGTGGAGGTCTACCTTGGATCAACGAAGCTAATGGTGCCCTTCATAGCAGACGAGGAAGATCGGGTAGCGAGGTAATGCTCGCCGGAGATCTCTCACGCGGTGGTGACCTACGGCGGCGGCCTCCTCAAGCTCACGAGGAGGAGGAGCATGCAGAGGGGCGACTGGACGGTGGCGTCGAGTGTGTCTGGAAGAAGCTGAGGGTAGCCTTAATGGTTGACGAGGAGGGCTTGGTCGTGCAAGATTGCTCGACGGAGGAGTTGCCTAGCGGCGACGCTCTGTTTCTGAGTCTCGCGAACAGATCGCGTTGAACAGGAGAATGAAAGAGGGGCGAGTGGTGTATCCAGACCGGGTCCGGTCTAGCAAAAGTAGAGAAGAACCAGGTCTAGATCACCAAACCGACCGGCCCGCCTCATGCAAGTGAAGCGCACCGTACGGGACACGTGGCGCATGGCGATTGGACGAAAAAGGTAAATCTTTAGTTAATATGTAGATCTTTCAAAATTCGTAGTAAATAGCTCGATGATCAGAAAAATACAAATAAGGTACCGAAATGCTCAGAATAATGTGTAGAACAATATGGAAGTAGAATATCAGACTTTTGATGCACTAATAATAGTGATATCATGTAAGATGTGTAATGCTTGTTTAATGGATAATAAATAGCAAATGATGACATAAAATCATGGAAAAATATGAGTAAGTCCATAATTATGTATAGAATGCATATGATGTCAGATATGGTCATGTTGATGTACGAAATTATGTAATTTTATTAATATGTCTAATTAGGGCTAATAACACTAAAGATGATGCAATTAATACATGCATGCTCAATAAATGATGAAATTTACAGAGTAAGCTCATATCTGTATTTGGAAACTCAGATTTAATTATGAGATCATGATGATGTATAGAATGCATGTTATATGAAGAGCACCCTTAATACATGTGATGTAACCCTAATATGGTTAATGAAAGTGACATAATGTTAAATATGTCCACATAATAATGTGACACATGAGTATATCTAGTTGATGAACTGTAATATGGAAAATGACATCAGTAAGATAAATATAAGGTAAGAATACAAGTAATCATGAGAATAACATAATGATCTAAGTAAACCCTAAAATGAACACGACTAGGGTTAAGATGATCAGAATCTGATGCTAGTATATGATTTTGTTATTAATCAGGTGTTGACCAGTTTATCTAGATGATATTATGTGAGGAATATCTGAACTCATGTACATGGATATAATTATATGACTAGATTTGCTGGATGTTAAATATATGTACTTGCTTTCTTGTATTTGAAATACATTGTTGGATGTAGATGTATGTATATTGCCAATTTTCTGCCTTGAACATAAAAGAACATAAATGAGGATAAATGAAATGTAGTTACTAGTGGTTCTCATTAAACTCCCTATTAGAGAGGGAAAGCTTTAATGTTGACTAGCACCTCCCTAGAGTACACGGTATACAGGGAGATCCCTAGAGTACAAGGTACACGGGGAAAGGCCCACCATTTATGTGATTATGTGCTAAGTCCACCATAGTAATGCATATTCATTCTAAATGTGGCTAATAACTTAGGATTACCTAATTTTCTGCCTTTAAGTAACATTTTCTTTCTCTTTTTCTTCAATTTCGAGTATATTATATGCCAGCATAGTATAGCTTTTAATTCCAGAGCTAGAATGGGATAAAAGAATAGGATGTGAGCAAGTTGTATAGGTTGTACCTATTGTCTAAGATCCTGCTAGCATACCTATTTATACTTGTGTAAAAATTATCTTTCAATATACAATTGTAATTCATGTTGTAAATATGTATGTTATTGTTGAGAAATGTTATGGTTGTATGTTCATGTATGCGTGTGTCGCTTTCGCATTACTCTCTGATATGATTAGATGATGTTTTCGGATTCTGACCTCTCATTCCCAATAGGGTATGGAGAAGTCAAAATCTGGGGACATTACACAACTTGTATCTAATTTTTGGGATTTATTGAGATAACTCTAACATACAAAACTTGCTCTTTAAGGATTTTTTAAAATTAATTATCCACATCATATGAAAGTGTTTTTTTTATCTCAAATTCTAGGATTATCTTAGCCTCCTCATTATCTTCAAGTACTCTAAAAGTAAGATCAAATTATCCTTATTTGATGCCTCGAAACATGTGTTGCAAACCATGGTGAGATAATTACTCCATTAATTATCTAAATCACAACTTATCTTACAATACTTTAGAAACTTGCTCATTATTCCATATTTATATATCACAAAGTCATTATTATTTATTTATGCACAAAATCTCTTATTTCTTAAACTTGTGCCACCAGAACCTATTTGCAAAGCAAACAATCTCATGGGCCTCACTTGGGCCATGGGTTGAACTCATACCACAAAGGGGATTATTATTCTATTAATTTTGAAATAATGAATTTTTCTTATCTAAATAAAGCCTTATATTAATTCAAATTTACAAAATTTGAGGATCTTACAACCTTTGAACTATGCCAACAACCAAAGAGTCACATCCAAATCTAAGTTGGAGAATAAGCTAAATGATGGAAGACAAACACTACTCTTGTGAATAGATCATTCTCGGTCATCAACACATTTCATCTCGTAGTATGAGTGCAACTATTACAGTTGGTGGGAGCACTCCCTAACAATGTCTCCTTCTCCATCTGACACAACTCTTGTGATTAAACCGTTCTCGGTCGTCAACACATTTCATCTCTTATTATCGAGGTGCAACTATTGCAGTTGGTGGGAGCACTTTCTAACAATGTCTCCCTCTCCATCCCTTTAACGTTTGTAGTTGTTGGGAAAACATTGCTCTACCAAATATAATATGTGATGTAGAGTTGACAAAATCATCTTTCATATAACATATATTTTAAAACTTATTCACTTATAAGGTTCTGAATATTCTCACATAGATTTTCAAACACATTAATGGATGTCAAAAAACAGACTAGGCAATTTGATATCAATTTTATTGCAACCGATCTCAATGAAGAATGCTTGCATGTAAATGTATAAAATGAGCACACATAAAAAGTTTTGAAGAGCACAAAAACCATTTAAAATGGAGCAAGTATTGAATTCATTTTGCATATGGACAAAGAATTCAAATTCATATGCATGCTTCAAATACATTTTGCAGAATTAATCGAATGGTCACCTGACAAACATATACATTTTGTAATTCTAGAAAATCACATATACAATTGTCTCGTAGTAATATCCAACATAATATATTAGACTATGATTTTTAATTGCAATATAGAAGCTAAACTAATTTAGCAAATTGTATGCAAATAATTATGAGTACTAATTATAAACATGTAATACAAATAGTTTTGATTTTAAATATTATTTTGGAAGTCGATGTCCAAAGTAAAAGTAAGTCCATTTCAATTTCTCTGACAACTCACATATTTTTGAGAATGTGTTTTCCACACAATGAGTTTTCTATCACGTGATTAAAAATAAGAATCAAAGATAATTTTATAACATGCTATATGTTGAAAGGAGTTATTTCGATGTTAATCGAAGTATTTTCTTTTAGTGGGTATAATATGAATTATTTAAGTACTAATTATGACCTGACAAAAAAATATTAGGTTTAAATTTTATCCATATGGTTTGGCTGTCAATTCATGTATTATGTCCCTTTCTTTTGATCACATAACATTTCACATTACTTATTTTCTTTTGTTGCTACTTTATGTATCGTTTTAGCAGTCACTCGACATATTGCAAAGAAGGGAAGATGTTTTGGTAATCACATGCTGCAGGTAGGAGAAAATCAACATATTGTTAATTGAGTTGTTCACTTTTATCACTTTGTATGTAATTTGTTAAAATCTAATTATGAATCTGAAGAAAAAAATGATTTTAAACTATCAATTTCGGATTTGAAAAGGATTTGGAAGCTGGTGCCCGAATTGAAAATAAGTGAGGTACAAGTTCTTAGACAATTAGAATATTTTTAACAATGTATTTTATATAATTTTTTTATGTGTCATTAAATATAAAATAAAAAACATATAAATAAAAGAAATTTTCTATTTGACAAAAAGAAATTCAATTGAAGTATACGTGCTACTTGTCTTATGCTAGTAAACAATAATGTATATGTTTATAAATTTCAAATGCGTCGTATTTATGCTAAATAGAAAATTATATGCTTAAGACGTGCTCCAAGCGAAGGTCATCAACCATCTTGGTTTTATGAACATCTTTAACCAAATCCATGAATGTGAAATGCCCTTGTAATAGTGTGATAATTATTTTTCAAAATTACTCCAACCAAAGAATCCCAGACCTCCTCCTCCAGATTCTCCCCGTCGGCTGCTGGACTCTATACCCACCGGTAGGCGACGGCCTTCAGGTGCCGGTGGTATACTCTACTTCCGGTAATTCGGCATTTCTCCTCGATTGCCGCTGTTCCTCCTTCCCCTTAGTCTTCTCCGCCCCCTCTTCCTTTTCCCCCCACTCCACGTCATTTCTTCCTCTCCCATTTATCTCCGAGCGTCGACGACTTCCTGCCGACGGCCCGTACTTCATTAGCAGGCCGTGATCAGGCGATAACAACAGGGAAACCAGGCGGTTTCACTTACTCACCAGGTTCCTCCTCCCCGGTGCTTCTGCTTCTTTGGTAACTACCGAGTGCTACTTTGTTTACTCCGAATGCTACTTTTGAACCGTTATTGTGTCACCTTAATAACCACCATTTTCTCTACGGATTCAACATCCTTTTAGGCAAAATTCTTCGATTTCTGCTCTATTGGTTTTGTTCTGTTCCAAGTCTAATTATTCGTACTCCAATCGGTCATCGTTCTCTAGTTTACTCTATTTCAAATTGAAATCCCCATCAAAAACCTCTTTCATTCATGGATGTCAAGCTACGATTATGTGGATGTACGTTTCTACGGAGAAGGTGTCTCTCGTTGGAACCACCTTCCTTACTTGTGGCTGATATAGTGTGAATGTCACTAGGAGAGGATGGTCTCATTTGGTTGCATGCTAAAGGGAGAAACGACAGAACAAAAGCTTTTGGTATGCTTACACCTCGCTATGGTAACCGACACTACGCAAAATAGTGCTCCCATCCTTGGCACGATGGCCCATGATCATTTTAGTGAAAAACACATCTCCAATTCAAATCAAGCCTGCAATTATGACATGCTTGGATGCCATGAGCTCCATTGATGCTGGAGCTTCATCACGTTGGACATGGCGACCTACAATTGTACAACTTCTCCATTAATCTTTTTGAGCAGTGGTCTGAGGGATCCTTCATGTGGAATACCACTACTCTCGCTCCAAGGACTAGCAAGAGACAACATTTATGGTTCAACCCCAGAATTGGCTCATTATCCTTCTAGTTACTTGCAACTCCCTTCTGGTGCTAAGCCCACCCACAGACTGTGCATTGTTGGGTGAACCAACACTCTTGCCACCATGGAATGGGTGGAGACTGATCCCGCTAATGCTGGGAATGGTGTTGTAGTATCAGCCTAAGGAGGGAGTGTTGTCTTCCTTTTGTTTTTTTGAAAAATATTTGAGTTGCAAGGGGAGGATTCTTGATGATTCATGGGATTGGATGGTCAAGAGACTTTTCTCCTTTGACAAAGCAATTAACATATTGTGTGATGAGATGGGACTCCAGCCCCTTTTCACTGGACTTAAGAAGAAACAATCAGACTGAGCAGTGTTTTGAAAAGCGGTAATCAGTGTACGGGCGGACGGGGCACCGAATAGAGTATATGCGGTATGCGGGAGTATAAGCGGGAGTATAATCGGTTTTGGATTTTTTTATTAAATTAATTATATATTTACATAAATTTATATATTGGCCATTATAAATGTATAAAATCACATCAAACCAAACACACACAAAACCAGAAGACTACAATAGTATATGAGAGAACACATAGTAACACATTGTTGCACATGACTGGTTGAACAAATAGTAACAACAAATATATGCTTACATAAAAGACAATTAAGTGACTTATTACTAATGACTTATAGCAAATAATAGCATATATATTGCTAATATGAAATTGCAAAAGTAGTATTTGAAATGGAGATGAATGGAAAACAGGGCAGTAATAAGGGACAAGTTCAATCTTAGATTAATAGTTGTCTTAAGGGGGAAATGGAGGAGTAATTAGAGGAGGCATCCATTTGCATCGAATAAATAATTAGAAACAATGACTATATTTGAGAAGAGACAAGACCAAATATGTAAAGAGGGTGAAGGGAATGTAAATGTAATGACCAACTATAGGTTTAAAAAAAAATCTGTAAAAAAAAAATCTGTAGCTATTGGATTTTAAAAAGCGGCCGATTAATTGTCGATTATACGTCCGATCGGCCAATTAATCGGTCCTGGACCGATTATAGGTCCGATTTGCTATGTACGGGACGGTAGGTACATCAAACCGATTATTCGGCCGATTAGACCGATTTTCTGAACACTGGGACTGAGGCAGGAATTATTTGTAAGTATGGATATGACATTGGCATTTTTCAAGGATCCATATCAGAAGGCAACATGCTTACCTGGGAATTTTTGTTGTGGTTTTTGTTTTGGAGGGCGGACAAGATAGAACTTAGTCTAACGCAGATTCTCTCTTGGAACATTTGAGGTTTAGGGACTGATGTGAAGTGCAAGGTGGCCTAGGAGTTGTCTTTTAAGGAGAGGTTTAATATCATATGCTTGCAAGAAACTTGGGTGGAGGAGTGGAATTTAGTGGACTGAGAGCGTATGAGGTTTGCTTAGGGAGGAAGGGGTGGCATGGGTCACTGTGGCTTTTGGCATGTATTATTATATCTGAAATACTCAGTTCATGAGGGGGGAGATTATATGTTCAGGGGAACATCCACTCACTTTTGGAATTTCTAGAAGTTGGCAACGAGGTTGCTTATTATTGGATGATCTAAAAAGAATACAATGGTCTCTCTTTTATAAGACAAGAGAGTGTACAATATTTAGAGATGAGCAATATGGGATAAAGAGAAGAAGAGAATAAAGAGGAATAAACAAATACACTAAGTAAAGAAAAGCAGTAAAGTGTATATACTAATACTCCCCCTCAAGCTGGAGCGTAGATGTCAATCATGCTCAGCTTGGATGTCATAGCAGTGAATCTCATCTTCGGAAGAATCTTGGTGAAGATGTCAGCCACCTGATCAGAAGTATGTATGTAGGGAGTAGATATCTGGCCAGATAAGACAGCTTCGCGAACAAAATGACAGTCAACCTCAACATGTTTTGTTCGCTCATGAAAAGTAGGATTACTGGCAATAAAAGTGGCAGCTTTGTTGTCACAATACATCGGAATAGGAGAAGAGTTAGTGTTAGCGGAACGGAAGAGTTACGTAAAACAGGAAAGCTGTGATCTGTGTGTTGCGCAAGGCAACGTGTGAGTTCCCAATAGGGCTCTCCTCTTTATTTATATAAAGGGGTAAATTGCACATAGGTACATCAGTAATGAAAAATAGAAAATAAAGACATAAAGAAAGATATATTAACACTCCCCCTCAAGCTGGAGTGTACACATTGTGGATGCCCAGCTTGCCACATAAATTCTGGAACACTGCTGGACCCAATGGCTTTGTCAAGATGTCAGCTAATTGATCCTCAGACTTGACATATGGTGTCACAACATTGCCATTCTTTATCTGATCTCTGATGAAGTGACAGTCAACTTCTATATGCTTTGTACGCTCATGGAAGACAGGATTCCTGGCAATATGTATAGCAGATTGATTGTCACACTTGAGTGTCATGGGAGATTGAATCGAAATCTTCAACTCAGATAAGACAGATTTGATCCATTGTAATTCACAACATGCATGTGCCATAGCACGGTATTCAACTTCAGTACTAGACCGCGCTACCACCTGTTGTTTCTTGCTTTTCCAAGTGATCAAATGGTCACCAAGGAAAGTGCAGTAGCCAGAAGTAGATCTTCTATCAATTTGATTGCCAGCCCAATCTGCATCTGCATAACCTGTAAGAACCAAAGGGGATGAGGAGCTCTTTGGTTTGTAGTAAGTGATTCCCTTTCCAGGTTCACTTTTCAGATATCTCAGAATCCTGCATACAACTGTCCAGTGTGACTGTCGTGGTGTGCACATATGTTGACTCACCACTCCTACAGCAAAAGAAATATCAGGTCTTGTTACAGTTAGATAGATTAACTTCCCAACTATTTTCCTGTAGTGTCCTGGATCTGAATACTCAGTGTCATCATCCATCTCCTTGGTGTGATAATCCATAGGAGTGGATACTGGCTTAGAATCAGTCATGCCTGTTTCCTGTAGCAAGTCCAGCACATACTTCCTCTGAGATAGGTTTATACCTGCATGGGATCTAAGAACCTCAATCCCTAGAAAATATCTCAATTTCCCCAGGTCCTTTGTGTGAAAGTGTTTTTGTAATCCTTCCTTCCCACGTGATATACCTGTAGAATCGCTGCCAGTAATCACAATATCATCAACATAGACAGCAATAATGATAGACCCACAAGAAGAGTTTGAATAAAATAGAGAGTGATCAGTCATGGAACGAGAGAAACCCATCTGTAAAACAACAACACTGAACTTGTCAAACCAAGCTCTAGGAGATTGCTTTAGCCCATATATAGCTTTCTTCAGTTTGCACACTTTCTGACACTCCCCCTGAGCAACAAAACCAGGTGGTTGCTCCATATATACCTCTTCTTGGAGATCACCATGAAGAAAAGCGTTCTTGACATCCAGCTGAAAAATAGGCCAGTCAAAGGTAGCAACAAGTGATATAAGGATCCGTACAGAGTTTAAACGAGCAACTGGAGAAAAAGTCTCAAAGAAGTCAACTCCATATGTCTGTGTGTAGCCTTTTGCTACCAATCTAGCCTTCAGCCTTTCAACAGATCCATCAGGGTTGTGTTTGACTGTGAAAACCCATCTGCAGCCCACAATTTTCTTTCCTGCAGGTAAGTCGACAAGATCCCATGTTCCATTGTCTAATAGAGCAGATATTTCCACCTGCATTGCCTGTTTCCAACCACTGTCCTTCATAGCATCTAAATGATTTCTTGGTGTCGTAATTGAGTCCATCCCAACAGTAAATGCACGAGCCTGTATAGATAAGTGGGACAAACAACATACATTTGATATGGGATGTCTAATAGTACATGAACGAATACCTTTCCTGACAGCAATAGGAACATCAAGGTCAGAAGCTTCTGCAGGAATCTCTTGAGTAGAAGACGATGGAGGAAGCTCAGAGACTGGTGTCGCTGCCTCATCTGGATTCTGTCTACCTCGCCTGTGATACACCTGTGGATAGGGCTGAATGACAGGTGCATCATCATGCTGCATGTCCTGAATAATAATGGGTGGCACTCCCTCACTTGGCACATGTGGTGCCACTCACTCACTTTGAATTGGGGGTGGCACTCTCTCACTCAATTGCTCCCCCTTGCTCATAGAATTTGCAAAATATGGAGTGGTTTCATGAAAAGTGACATCCTTAGAAACAAACATACGACGCAAACTAGGGCAATAACACTTGTAACCTTTACTCGTACCAGAGTACCCAAGGAACAAGGTTTTAACAGACCTAGGTGAAAGTTTGTCTTGTTTAGGATCAAAATTATGAACGAAGGATGTACAACCAAAAACCCGAAGAGGAACATGAAAAGGTGGATCCATAGGGCGTAAAACAGAGAAGGGAGTGCGCCCATGCAAAACGGAGGAGGGCTGTCTATTAATAAAAAAACATGCGGTGAGAAGGGCTTCAGACCAGAACCGTTTAGGCACATTTGATTCAAACATGAGGGATCGAGTAACATCCAAAAGATGGCGATTCTTTCTCTCAGCAACTCCATTCTGCATAGGGGTGTGAGGACAGGATGTATGATGAATCATCCCAACCGAACTACAAAATTCATTCATCGCTTTCTGAACATATTCAAGAGCATTGTCAGATTGAAAAGTCTTGATGTTGTAATTAAATTGAACTTGAATTTCTTTATGAAAATATTTAATGATGGAAAGCACAAACTCACGACTTTTCAACAAATAAATCCATGTCATGCGAGAGTAATCATCCACAAAGGAAATAAAATAGCTAAAGCCATTATAACTTTGGTTTTTAACAGGACCCCACACATCACTATGGACTAACTCAAACGGACTAGTAGCCCGATTATTGACACGAACATGATATGACAATCTATGATGTTTGCCCAACTGACACGATTGACACTCTAAAGAAGACAAATGAGCCAGATCTGGTTCCAACTTCTTCAGGCTCTCTAAGGATGGATGTCCATATCTGCAATGCCACAGCAAGGGGGAACCACTCATCATGACGGCTGAAACTGGAGCAGGAGGTGGATGGCGAGGTAGACAATCACCAGGGAAGAGGTAGAGATCACCTTTCCTAGGCCCCCCACCAATCATCTTCATACTCTTGAGATCCTGTAAAACAAAACAAGAGGGCCCGAATGGAACTGTGCATTTTACAGTGTCAATCAGCTTGGCAACAGAAAGCAAATTAAATGGAAATTCATGCACAAAATGAACAAATTTCAGATCAATATCTGGTGTAAGAGACACAGATCCACTAGCTACCACCTTCCTCACTGAACCATCTGCCAAGGTAACAGATGGATGAGGAATATATGAGTCAAGTGAACGGAGCAATCTCCTCATACCAGTCATGTGCTGGGATGCGCCAGAGTCAACCACCCAAGGATTTGCGGATCCGGAAGCCATAAAGGATGTAGCCTGATTACCCGTAGTAGACGCAAGGTTGGCTGCCGAAGAAGATGACACACCCATGTTCCAGTGCTGAGTTGCCTGAATAAATCTGTCGTATTCCTCCTGAGTAAGAGTGATGCCAGAAGTACTAGAACCCACAGCTGAAGATTCTGAAGTGGCACAGTTTGCAGCTCCAACAGGCGGGGCAGCAGGTCTCCCATGTTTCTTCCAGCATTTTTCTACAGTATGCCCAGGTTTGTCACAGAATGTGCATCTAGGACGAGTCCCACGTCCTCTGCCCAAGCCAGATCTGTCAGATGGTGCAGGTCGTCCTCCTCTTACTGCTGCTGCAATAGAAGCATGAGAATCTCCAGAAGGAACAACAGAAATAGAATCAGCAGACTCAAAGGTGGACTGCTGAATCCTAGAGTACGCTTCTGCAAGGCTTGGTAATTTGTCTGAAGCAAGGATCACACTTCTGGCCGAACCGAAGGAGGGGCTAAGTCCAGAGAGAAATTTAGCAGTGAACAGGTCGTCTCTATCTTTAATCTGCTCAACAACTGTCACTGGATGATATTAGCTCAGTTCTTGAGAAATAGCTTGAATCACACCAAAATACTCTTCAAGTGGCTTATCACCCTGTCTTTCCGCAAAAAGACGGTCATAAATCATAAACTGGTGAAGAGCATTCTTTTCTTGAGCATAATGTTGCTTCACGGCATCCCAAATCTCCTTGGCTGTAGAGTAGAACATGAACCTAGATGCAATTGTAGGTTCCATGCTGCCCCATAGCCAAGTCTTCACTAGGCTGTCCAGACGTTTCCACTCGGCATAGTCTTTGTCAGTGCTAGCTAGGGGTGCAGAATCAACGAACTTTGCCCTATCTCGGGACTCCAAGACGGTATGAACAACATTCATCCATAGCAGAAAATTCTTCCCGTTGAGTTTGATGGGAATAGGCGACACCTCTCCATAATAGGTGGACATCTTATTCTCCATAATGCAACGAGGATAGGTGACGGAGTGATACGCGTCACAAAGAAGGCTGGATTGACGGGAAGATATATGTCACGTGACGGAGAGATACACGTCACAACTGAAACTGGATAGAGGATGCGTTACTGACGCATCGACAGCCTTCAAGAGAGAGAGGTTCCTAATCACACATGAAGGAGATGTGATTAGGAAGGCACTTTGGAATAGACGAGACCTCCGATTAGGGCTTTAGATGGCCGTTTGATCAACCGGAAATCCCCAAACAGCAAATTCGGCTTCCGAAAATTAGCCGAAAAGTTGCTGAAAAAACGCCGAAAACGTAGACGGAGCTTCGGTTCTTGGCTGCCGGGCCTACGGTAGCATGGAGGAGACTACCGGAGGTCCAGAGGTAGTAGACGGGCGACGGAAGCCCTTAACTGACGGGCTGCAGCGCCGGCGGTGGCGTCTGCCCTGCCCCTGCCGCGCGGCGGCAGCGAGAGAAGGAGGCCGCTGCTGCGGCGGCGCCCTAGGTGGAGGGAGGCGTCGGCGGCGGCCCTGCTGGGATGGAGGAGGAAGGGCGGCGGCGCTGGAGAAGGGAGAAGCGGAAGCGGCCGATCAATACACTGCTCTTGATACCATGTTAGCGGAACATAAGAGTTACGTAAAACGGGAAAGCCGTGATCTGTGTGTTGCGCAAGGCAACGTGTGAGTTCCCAATAGGGCTCTCCTCTTTATTTATATAAAGGGGTAAATTGCACATAGGTACAGCAGTAATGAAAAATAGAAAATAAAGACATAAAGAAAGATATATTAACAATTAGAAATGCCAAAATCCTTCAGTAGGCTCCAAATCCAAAACAGCTCACAAGTAGTATGCGCCATGGCGCGATATTCAGCTTCAGCACTTGAGCGAGCAACCACAGTCTGTTTCTTGCTTCGCCAAGTAACAATATTTCCTCCTACAAAGGTACAGTAGCCAGAGGTGGAGCGTCGGTCGATTTTACTCCCGGCATAGTCAGAGTCGGAATATCCAACAAGCTTACAGTGACCAAGTTTTTTATATAGCAAACCTTTCCCAGGAGCACTCTTCAGATATTTGAGAATGTGGCAAACGACATCCCATTGACATTGATGGGGTTTATCCAGATATCTACTAACAAGCCCAACAGCAGAAGTAATATCAGCACGAGTAACAGTAAGATAAATGAGCTTGCCAACCATGCGGCGATACTGATGATGATCAGGATAGGCAGGAGAGTTCTCATCGTCCCAGTTAGTATTTGGATCCAGAGGAGTACTAGCAGGTTTAGCACCAAGAAGTCCTATGTCAGAAAGAAGATCCAGAACATATTTATGTTGAGACAAGCATAAACCAGAAGCAGATCTAGAGACTTCAATCCCAAGAAAGTAACGCAAAGTCCCAAGGTCTTTGGTGACAAAGTGTTTCTCCAGATAACACTTAGTAGCCTGAATACCGTCAAGATCACTCCCTGAGAGAATAATGTCATCAACATATACAATCAGAATAACAAGGCCAGCAGTAGTGTTTTTAATAAAGACAGAATGATCGGACTGGGAGCGTCGAAAAAGAAACTTCTGAAGAATGATACTTAGTTTATCAAACCAAGCACGGGGACTCTGTTTTAAACCATAGATAGCTTTCCGCAACCTATAGACTTTGGAGGACTCCCCCTGAAGCACAAATCCTGGAGGTTGTTGCATATAGACCTCCTCATGTAAATCCCCATACAAAAACACATTTTTCACATCCAGCTAGTACAAGGGCCAATCAGAATTAATAGCAACAGAAATAAGAATGCGTACAGAATTCAACCGAGCCACCGGTGAAAAAGTCTCAAAGTAGTCGACCCCATAAGTCTGCGTGTAGCCCTTGGAAACAAGTCTAGTCTTGAGGCGCTCAACTGTGCCATCCGGTTGATATTCAACAGTAAACACCCAATGACAGCCAACTGGAGAACAATCAGTAGGAGGATCGACTAACTGCCAAGTATTGCGATCAGTAAGAGCTTGCATTTCCGCTTCCATGGCCTGACGCCAAGCTGGATGTTTAAGAGCCTGAGAAGCATTTTAAGGAACAGAGACAGCAGAAAGAGCAGTAGTAAAATTTGCAAAATTAGTTCCCAAATGATCAGAAGTACAAAAATTACCAATAGGATGTTTAGTACAAGCTCTAGTTCCTTTCCTCAAACTAATAGGAACATCTAAGTCAGAGTATACCTGTGGTGGTGTTTGATCTGGCACGGAGGACAAGGACTCTGGAGGGGCCATAGAGGGAGTTGCTGTCTTCTGTCTTCGTTGATAAACTTTCAGAGGAGGACTTTCAGCAGGAGAAGCGGTATCATCAGTATCATCAATCGTAGGTAAAGGTGTCTTCATTAATAAATCCGATGTAAGGGCAGACCCGACAGAGGAGTAGAAAGGCATGTGCTCAAAGAAAACAACATCAGCAGATACAAACCATTTCTTTGACACGGGATCATAACAACAATACCCTTTCTGAGTGCGAGAGTACCCTAAAAAGACACACTTTATTGCTCTAGGATCAAGTTTGGTGAGACCAGGACGAAGATTTTTGACAAAACAGGTGCTCCCAAAGATACGAGGAGGAACAGAAAAGAGGGGCGCGTCCGGGTACAAGATTTGATAAGGGACTTGATTCCCAAGCACAGAGGACGGCATGCGGTTAATAAGGTAACATGCTGTGGAAACAACTTCAGGCCAAAAACATTGTGGGACATGGTAATGAAACAGTAAAGTGCGAGCAACTTCAAGGAGGTGTCGATTTTTGCGTTTGGCGACTCCATTTTGCTGTGGAGTGTAGGCACAAGAAGTTTGGTGTATGGTACCCTGTTTGCGACAAAAGTTGCTGACCGAGGCTTGCACGAATTCAAGGGCATTATTAGTGCAAATTTTTTTGATAGGTTTGGCAAACTGGGTATAGATCTCAGCAAAATAAGCAGTAATGGTATCAAGTATAGTAGATCTGTCCTTGAGCAAGAAAATCCAGGTAGTTCTAGAAAAATCATCAATAAAACTCAAAAAGTAGCGAAATCCAGAAATACTGGACACAGAACAAGGACCCCAAACATCAACATGAATAATATCAAATGGCTGCTTTGAACTAATACATGATTTCTTAGAAAAAGATGCTCGCGTCTGTTTGCCCAATTGGCAAGTCTCACAATGAAAAACAAAATCTAAAACATCAGGAAGTAAATGTTTCAATTTCGCTGTAGAAGGATGTCCTAGACGGTAGTGCCACTGGATGCCTGTCACAGAGGATGTCAGATATGCTGCGGTCTTTGGAACGTCCAAGTAATATAGCCCATCTGGTCCCTCATGGCTCGAACCAATCGTCGTCTTCGTGCGCAGATCCTGAAACACAACACCATCCGGGTAAAAGGTAATAGAGCAACGAAGACTTTTTACAGTTCTATTGACAGATAACAGATTTATAGGAAATTTCGGAACATAAAGAGTAGACCGCAGAGGCAGACAACCAGGAGTGCAGATATCACCAATGCCAGTAACAGGTGTCTTAGACCCATCAGCCAGTGTAACAGGAGATATAACAGAAGTATTATGTAAGTTAGAAAATAGCGCAGGATTTCCAGAGATATGGGATGTCGCACCCGAATCAATCACCCATGAATTTTTACCAGACTGGGTCAGAAGTGCAGCGCTCCCGTCAGTAGAGGTTTCAACAGAAGAAGCAAGATGAGCCTGAAGAAGTTTCTCAAACTCCGATCGGATCCAATCAGCAGAAGGAGCAACAGAGGTAGTGGTAGTCTCAGGTTGATCTGTAGTGACTTCGTTTGCCCAGGCTGGCTTGCCATGCTTGATCCAACAACAATCTTCATTGTGATTTGTGCGCTTGCAGAAAGTACAGAAGCGTAGTTCAGTAGTCTCAGTACCAGAGCCACGTCCAGGTGCAGAGGAGCGCCCGCGACCACGACCCCGTCCTCGACCGCGGCCACGAGAGGAGTCACCTGTGCGAACAACAAGGGCCGCTCCATCAGAAGTGTCAGGCAAAGACTGAGATACATAAGGTAGACGTTGAACACGTTTCAGAACATCTCGCAGTGTAGGCAGAGGATCACTCGAGAGAATCTGATCAACAACTCCGGCGAAGGAGGAGGGTAGACTAGCGAGGAACTGGACAAGCTGAAGTTCGTTCCGTTGACGCTGGATTTTAGTGATGTCGGCAGAAAGCGGATGGTACACCTGAAATTCATCCCAGAGAGCACAATAGTTATTGTAGTAGTCCTCGATAGAATCAATAGTAGAAAACTCTTGCTTGGCCAGCTGCTTGAAGATCTCAAACACCTTCTTTGGATTTTGCTGGTGAGAGTATATGTAGGAGAGCTGGTCCCACATATCCTTTGCAGTCTTCAGACGAAGGAGAGACTGGCTGATCTTTGGTTCGGCGCTGTTGACCATCCAGATCATAACACCATAGTCCTCCTTGGACCAGAGATCATAGGCCTGCTTGGTCTTGTCATCAGCATCAACAGTGGGAGCGTCCGGTCCCTTGGTCGATAGATGAGAATAGCGCCCTTGTGCTTTAACATAGAGTTCAAAGGAAGCTGCTCAGAGGTGATAGTTGGAGCCATCCAACTTCACAGTAGTAGCACACAGAGTATGCGGAAGATCCGGAGTCGCCATCGGAAGGTGCAGTCAGGGGCAGAAGCACAGGCGCAGCGAGCAGTAGTAGTCAGCAGTCAAAGGCAGAAGTCCAACACATGGACTAATAGTAGAAGGTAGAAGATCCACGCATGGATCTTAGAAAAACCCATGTAGGGGCAGCTGATGAAAAGAAAAATCTACGCCAACATGGAGGATCAGTCACTCCACCATGAGGCACAGGCAAACAGAGAGGATGAAGCCCGTTACTCCGTCAACGTGCCAGAACTGGAAAGTTACCGAGGCTGTCCGGAGATTTCGGAAAGAGAAACAGAGCTAGACGGAGGGGCCTGTGGTGGATTAGGCCACAAGGATGGGAAAAGGGAAGGAGGTTGGTGGAGAGATTGGATGGGAGGGTGGCGGTACTGTAGCAGTACTGTAGCGGCGGAAAAAAAGAAAGGTGGGGGTGGCGGCGGCTAGGGTTGGTGGAGAAGATGGCGGCTAGGGTTGGGGTGAGAGAGGGATTAGGTTTAAGGTGGATCGGCCCGCTCTGATACCATCTAGAAGTTGGCAACGAGATTGCTTATTATTGGATGATCTAAAAAGAATACAACGGTCTCTCTTTTATAAGACAAGAGGGTGTACAATATTTAGAGATGAGCAATATGGGATAAAGAGAAAAGAGAATAAAGAGAAATAAGCAAATACACTAAGTAAAGAAAAGCAGTAAAGTGTATATACTAATAGAATTCAAGCAGCTTTGTACGGGTTTTTCTATTAGATATTTTAGTGTACAGCCCCCAAATATACAGAGGTGAAGCAGGATTTCTTGAGGGAGTTGGTGACAGTATCACCATCAAAAAGCATTCATGGTGTATTGAAGAGGATTTTAATGTGGTGTTGGTTACAGAAGAATACTCTTCTGTTGTAGCATACTTTGCAGAATTTTCCTTAATTTAGGACACGTTAATGAGGTGTACATGGTCTAACGGATTTGGATTTAATATTCACTCAAATCTAGATAAAATTTTATACTGTGTATTGTCGGTCCATGATGTTCTTTGATTGCAAGATGACATGTTTTTCTTGGGTCACCTAAAGTCATATTTCTATTTTCGATGGATCTCTTTCCAAACTGAAGATGTAACTTATTAGACATGAACTTGCATCGGTAACTACATTCAAAATGTTTCTTTGAAGTGGTTCTCAACAGCTCCTAGACCCTTGTGTGAGGAATTGCCCAATTTTTATTTTACTCATCAAGATATCATACAAGTGACTAAGGTGGAGGTATTTAAACAAAAGAGAAGCAATGATATTTGTAGAGAGCTGAGCAAAAGCTTTTTATACATAGTATCAAAAGTTTGGAGCCGAGGAAAGAATTTTTCAATTAGATGAGGAATTGATACTTTATACCAAGTGAAGAAATCTTATGCTGATTACTATATAGATTAATTGGAAATTGCCAATCCATGGTAAAATGGCTGGGAGAGGGTGATAAAAGCATTGCTATTTTTGTCAAACAACTCTTAGCAAGAAAGGGGCTAATTATATTTGGAAAATCAAGGTGGTTGAGGAGTGGATATGTAAGGAAACAAATATCAAAACTTAAGAGAGGAAAACTTTCACTATGTTCTGTGACACTTCTTTTGAAAATGTTGGTCATATCTTCTTGCTGCGGTCTCACTCAAGAAAATGTTGTTCCCGAACTAGTTATACCTTCATCTGGCTTCCCCTAGGCTTCTATGTGTTGGTGGTCATCCTTTCTAATGTAGGAATAATCCTTAGCTCTCCGTTTATGGACTCGGCTTTTATAGCAGATTTGGAAGAAGAAGGATTTTAGAGTCTTCTGAGAGGGATTGTAGAGTCTTCAATCATTACTTCGATTCTATACATATTATTAGTAAGAAGGCTAGTTTCTATTTACTGGAAAGAAGCTTTAAGGAAGCAAGCAAGAGGGGTTATATTTACTATGATGATTGATGAGCTACTGTTGTAGTCTTGTAATCTCATATATTCTCTTCATTCATTCTAGATCTAATTAAAGTGAGATTCGGTTCCTTCAAAAAGAAACGATAGCTCTCTTTCTGTTGATCTTCACATTTAGGAATTGTTTAATACTTTCTTGTCTTTATCATTTTACATTTGTGAATATTTTTATAAAGAAAACAAAATTCTCAATGTGCAGTCTTATCTTACGAACTTCGAGTTTTTGTATTGTGTTTTAGTTTGTTAACTAAGAGTGGATACAAATTAATATGTTGAAGATTTTTTTCCGTCAAAAGGATATTAACCAACTAGTCATTAAGTAATTATCCAACTATCAACTTATTTTAAAGCAGTGGCCCTTTTAACATAGCCTACTGATTCCAGATTCTATTAACATAGCCCCTGGACGAACCTTACTGGGCGGTGAGCAATGTCTACTGATGCTGGAGTAGGAAAGAAGCTTCCTAAGCGCCTTGGAGGAATGGCGGAAGCCCTCTCCATAGCATCTGATCTTGGGTACCCGGTCTCCCCCTTTCAGGTGCATCTCACGTCAAATTTCTTTTCTGTTTCATTGAGTGATTTTTGATACTATTATTTGTGCATGTAATTTTCTTGTTCATTGTTGATAGATAATTCATACTCACTGATATTTCTTTGGTAGAGTACTCTGGAAAACGTCATATTCTCATTAAGGATCTAAAGGTTGAGTAACCACATAACCTACTTAACACCAATCACTGTGATACCTTTAGGGCTTGTGGCTTGAAGGCGGTACAGTGAAATCTGGAAAGCAAACATGTAAAGAGGAGAACTGTCCAATTTTTGTTTACTTTGTTATCTACTTGAAACAGACAAGATACAGATCATCTCCATGCTGTCATTTTGATTTAAACTGAATCCTAACAAATGAAGCTCAATTGACAATGTACCATAATTATCCAGGCTCCTGCTTGGGCTCAACCTAGACACGCCTAGGCCTCTGGGCTCTAGGTGGGCCACCTTAAATTGGGCGCCTAGGCTTTCATATAACTAATATGAATGTCTAAGGCCTTTTAGGCCCAAATTAAGACACTTAAGAGTTAAGACCATGTTAGCATGAATTAGGTTTGAATTTAGTCTAATTTGATCAAGTTTAGTTATTTTAGGGAAGAAATAGGTCTGATTTAGGCCAAATCAGATGTAATCTGGGCAGATTCAATCTGACTTGGGGCGGGGGAATTGGTCTGATTTGGAGAAAACATGTCTTATTTTGGGATTGGGTCCAATTTCGCCAAATTAGGGCTCATTTAGGTCAATGTAGGAGAAACTAGGGAAAGTTACGTCTGATTAGGTCATGTTATGCCAAAACAGATTTGAATAGACCAAATTAGCGCGGACTAGGCTAAATTAGGTCCAATGTAGATCATTGTAAGCCAAATTAAGGCCAAATATGTCTAACTTAGGTCATGACATGTGATGTAGGTGAAGTTATGATTGGTTAAGCTTTTAGGGATAACCAATACAAATGTATATAGTGATGCATATGTTTGAATTTAGATAAATGTGTATGCAAATTCATTTGTATATATGTACAAACATGAAGAACGCCTGGAAACGCCTAGGCTCCCTGGGCTTCCCTTGGGAGGGAAGAACCGCCTAGCCACCTAGACAAGTATGCAATGTACATCCAGTTCAGCCCAAACTAACATGCCCTTATGGTAGTTTTACACTAATAAAATGTACCACACCAGTTCTTTTTAATATATTAGTGCTACTGATTTAAAAGTGTCTGCTTAAGCAGTGTGCACCATTTTCTCCCCGCTTCAGCCTGCTCTATCCCGCTGCACAGCCAGCTTAAAACTGCTCAATCAAAATAAGGCCTGCCTTGGTCCATCAAAAAATCTATAGAAAATGAAAAACCGTTTGCATGATGCCCCTTGACATATCAGAATATAAATGTAAAAGAAACTGATTTCATTATAGTGTTCTCCCACCTTTACTAAACTTGTTCACCAGTTCTGTATGTACTGCTACTGCCTACCACCAGCTACAGACGTATGAATTTTATATCGAATCAATATTCTCCCTTAGGACCTATACCGATGTACCGTATAAGAGTATTGTGTTAGTATCTTGAAATACTATGAACCAGCATCACAGAACTACTATAAGAGTACTGCAAATCTGTAAGAATACTATGTAAATGATATAAAGTATAGACTATAGTATACATAAACTATCCTACTGTAATCGGCTATTTTATACAGAATAAACAACTGTATATGTGTTCTTATATAACTCCGCCTATGTTTTCATAATTTGTGCAAATGTAGCCGGTCCCAAGCCCGGTAAAGGAGGAGGGTTGGTGGTAGGTTGACAGCCAGCCATAAAAACTTTGTCACTCTTTCTATGACATGGATCCTTATAAAAATTTCGTTGGAGCGTCCCTACCTAGTGACGTGCTGCATCAGCACCCGGGTGCAGTGATAAATATGCAAGGGGTTTCGACACAGCGACGCCCGGTTGTGTTGAAGGACAAGAAAGAGTTTTGGATGTGTGGGAAGACAAGAAAAGATCGCTTGAGAAATGACTATATCAGGAATAAAGTGGGGGTGGCGAGCATTGGGGACAAGTTGCGCGAGGGCCGACTAAGATGGCATGGACATGTGCAACGCAGACCGACTAATGCGCCTATACGAAGCAATACTATTGAGGCAAGCACAATTAATAGAAGAAGAGGAATGCCTAAATTAACATGGGAAGAGCTTATAAAGAGAGATTTTGAATCTCTACATCTCAACCAGAATATGACCCATGATAGAGTTGAATGGAAAAGAAGGATCCATGTAGCCGACCCCAACGTAGTTGGGATTGAGGCTTAGTTGATGATGATGATGTTCTTATATGTGTTCACTGATATTTAGTGCACACATGCTAGAGTTTATTCTGTATAATATAGCCGGATACGATATAATAGTCTGTAGAAGCCAATCATGTATCATGCTTTTATATTATAAGTCCATAAGACTTTTTAAGTACTAATATTTTCATATTTAGTTTTACCTATCCTAACCTATGAATGTCATCTTCTTGCTTGGTTATTTAGTGGCTATTCAGTAATGCAGTGTCATGTAGTATTACAAAAATGCAACTCACACGTTGCTTAGGCTAGCTTTGTATTAAGACTTTGTACTCAATCTGGCTACAACTGTCTGCTTCTTCCTCTTTCAGGATACTAGATTTCCTCCCACAAAGACACAATAGCTAGATAGAGATTGTTTGTCAATGTTGGATCTTGCCCAATCAACATAAAACAACGTTGTACTTTCAAGCGACCATGATTTTGATACAAGAGATCCTTTCCAGGGGCTTTCGTCAAGTACCTCAATATGCACATTACAACCTTTAAGTGACTTGTACAAGGCTTATTCATAAATTGGCTCTCAACCCTAGTAGCAATTGCAATATCAGGTCTGGTACTGTCAAATAATTTAGCTTTCCAAGATGTCGTCTATATCTTCAAGGATCATCAAGCAACCACCCTGCTCCATGGAAAATTTGACTTTTAGATTCGTTAGAGTGTTAGTCTAATCCCTAGCGCATCCCTGGCTCTGTCAGCAAGTCTAGGACATACTTCCATTGTGAAATCGCCGTCCCAGATTTTGACTTGACAACTTCAATACTTAGAATATATTTAAGATTGCCCAAGTCTTTTGTGCAATGCCTTGTCTATCATCACTAGTAATCATAATGTCATCGACATATACCACTAGGAATATACAACTGTCTATTGTAGAAGACATAATAATCCATAGTACATCTCTGGAGCCCAAACTCAGAGCACTGCTAAGTCTACCACGCTAGGCACGAGGTGACTATTTCAGATCAAATTAAACAAAAACTTGTGAAGACAACACACTAGATCAAACGTCCCCTGATCAACGAACCCTAGTGGTCGCTCTGTATAAATCTCATACCCTATAGGAATACATTCCTAATATCAACTGATGTAAAGTCTATGAATGTATGGTAGCAAGAGACAAAAAGATAGGAACAAACGCCATCTTTGCCACTGGAGAAGAGGTCTTCGAATAATCCTCCCCATAAACTTGAGTCTAGCCCTTGGCTACTAATTGCACCCTAAGTTGATCAACTAATCCGTCTGCACCAACTTTGAGAGTGAAAACCCAATGACATTCAACCACAGACTTGCCCAGTGGGCAGTGAACAAGGGTTCATGTATGCTTTTGAGTTAGAGCTGCTATCTCTTCTTCTCCTGTTGGTTCCACTGAGGCATCCACTCTTGTAGCCCAATCTGGCGACCTTGGCCATGGTACAGGACATGGTCGTTTTGGCCCGTCAGGACCTGGATGTGGCCAACCCCCTACTAGACCGCGACATGGTTAGCCAGCCGCTGGACCAAGCAAAACAAGCACCACTCCTCCTGCCTCCTAGACCTTGTCATTGCTACTTCTATGGTCGGAATAATCACAGTGAGGATAGTTGTTGGGAGAAACATGACTGCCCCCAACACATGGGCCAATCACGCTTCTACCAACTACACTGAGGATGACTTATCCCAACCTTCAACTACTTCTGCGGATTGGGTTCAAGCTGAATTTAAAAAAACTTTTCCAAGAACGACTCCATCCTCCGACGCAGGCTTAACGCTCGGATGGTGACTCTGCCTTTCTAGCATACTCGATCCATTATGGTAAAAACAATTGGGTCATTGACTCTGGTGCTTCTACCCATATTTCTGGCAATTCGAAACTGTTCTCTAGATTAATTGCTTCTCCTTCTATTCTGCCTGTGATTGGTGCTGATGGCACTCAAACCCCAGTTCATGCGGTTGGTAATATTCACACTACAAACAATTTCTTGCTCAGAACGGCTTTGTATGTTCCCCGCTTCCCGCAAAATCTTCTTTGAGTTAGTAAAATTGTCAAACAATCTCAATGTTCTATTATGTTTGATCCGGATGGTTGTCTTTCCGGATCTCCGCACGAGGATGAGGATTAGTTCGGGCCATGAGAGACTAGATGGCTTATACTACCTTGATGCTCCACAAACTACTACTCTTCTGTCTTCGACTGTTTCTGGACTTGAATGGCACTACAGATTGGGACATCCATCAGTTTCCAAGCTCAAGCATATAATTCCTAATGTATCTGAAACTATGTTGAAATGTGAAGCATGCCAATTAGGAAAGCAAATTTGGTTTATTTTTTCTAGAAAAACAACACTAGCCTCAAAATTTGTTTTTGACATTGTCCATGCTGATATAAGGGAACCTTGTTTTGTCACAAGTATGTCTGGATTTCGTTACTTTATGACCTTTATCAATGACTTCTCTTGGTCTACTTGGTTGTGTTTACTTAAAGACATGACATATGTTCTTGATACTATCACTGTTTTCTTTTCTGAGATTAAGACTCAAATGTAATAAGCCTATCAAAATTTTAGAACTGACAATGCCCTTAAATTGATGCAACAATCCGTCAACAATTTTTGTAAAAACCTTGGCACCATTCATCAAACCTCTTGTTCTTACACTCCTTAGCAGAATGAGATTGCCGAACGCAAAAGTCACCATCTGCTTGAAGTAGCTAGAACCCTTATGCTTCACTATCGTGGCCCTAAATTTTTTTGGCCTGATGCTGTCTCCACCGCATGTTTATTAATCAACAACATGCCCTCATCTGTCTTGAAAAACCGAATTTCTCCTTTTCTCTCTACCACCTAGAAATTTTTGGCAATACTTGTTTTGTATGGAATCTTTAGCCTGGTGTAAGCAAACTTGATCCCATATCCACTAAATGCATCTTCTTGGGGTACTCAGGAATTCAGAAGGGTTACAAATGTTATGATCCTACAACTAAGAAATGACATGTTAGTGCGGATGTTGTTTTCTTTAAGGATACACCATATTTTTCTGCAATGGGTTCGTTGCTGATACACCACTTCCTGTTATCGTTGAGTCGGATTCCTCAAACTTCTGTTGTTCCTCTCCAAGTTTACCAAGACTTTGCAAGACTCCAAGTCCCTCTATGGCCCCTCAGCCAATCCCTCATCTTTGTCGGAAGATCACGATAGCAATCAGGTATACTCTGGTCTGAATACTCATATTAGCATAAAGAAAGGGGTGCTTTCTTGTACCTTACACCCTATCAACAATTTCTGTTCTAATATTAATCTTGGTATAAGTTTTGCAAACTTTGATGCTGCTCTTACGTGATTTGTGTTCCTCAAACTGTGACTGAGGCCCTAACACAACCTGCCTGGCGTCGTGCCATGCAAGTGGAAATGGAGGCTCTACACACAAAAACAACTTGGGACTTAGTTGATGCTCCTGCTAGTGTTTCTCCAGTCGGTTGTCGCTGGGTCTTTACTGTGAAATATCAACCCGATGGTACGGTTGAACGCCTTAAAGCTTGTCTTATTGCTAAAGGCTACACCCAAACCTATGGAGTGATTATTTTGAGACTTTCTCACCTGTAGCTCGACTTAATTCCGTACAAATTTTTATTTCTGTAGTTGTCAATAAAAGTTGGCCTCTTTTTCAACTTGACGTCAAAAATGCTTTCTTATATGAAGATCTGCATGAAGAAGTATATATGGAGCAACCTCCCAGGTTTGTTGCTCGGGGGAGTGTTCTAAAGTCTGTCGGCTTAACAAAGCAATTTATGGACTCAAACAGAGCCCAAGAGCGTGGTTTGATAAATTAAGTCAGATTCTTGCTAAACTTGACTTTCAACGCTCGCATTTTGACCACTCTGTGTTTATTAACAAAACTACTGAGGGACTTATTGTTCTGATAGTGTATGTGGACGATGTCATCCTTTCTAGGAGTGACCATCAGGGGGATACCAAGGAATATTTACAAAAACACTTCATTACTAAAGATCTAGGAAGATTGCGCTACTTTTTTGCGATTGAAGTATCTAATTCTTACTCTGGAGTCTGCTTATCTCGGCGCAAATATGAACTTGATCTTCTACAGGAGACTGGCATGATGGGTGCCAAACCATTCAACACACCTCTAGATCTCAATACCAATTCGGATGATGATTCTTCTCCCTCTTACCCTGACATTAAACGCTATAGAAGACTTATGGGCAAACATATTTTTTGGGAGATTGCCCCACTTTTTGGGATTGAAGTATCTCATTCTTACTCTGGAGTCTGCTTATCTCAACACAAATATGTACTTGATCTTCTACAGGAGACTGGCATGTTGGGTGCCAAACCATTCAACATACCTCTAGATCTCAATACCAATTGGGATGATGATTCTTCTCCTTACCCTGACATCAAGCGCTATAGAAGATTTGTGGGCAAACTTATTTATGTAACGTTACACGAGCAGATATCACTGCCGCTGTTGGACTTGTTAGTAGGTACCTTGATAAACCTCGACAATGTCATTTGGATGCTGTCTGCCACATTCTCAAATACTTAAAAAACTCGCTGGAAATGATATTCTATATAGAAACAATAGACACTGTAAAATTTTTGGTTTCTCTAACTTAGACTATGCTGGCAGTAGGGCTGATCGTAAATCTACTTCAGGTAACTGAACTTTTGTAGGTGGTAATCTTGTCACTTGGAGAAGCAAAAAACAGACTGTTGTGGCTGGATCTAGTGCTGAAGCTGAGTATCACGCCATGACACATATAACTTGTGAGCTAATGTGGATTCAAGGACTATTAAAAGAATTTGGAGTCTATGATCCTGCCCCGTTCCTATGCACCGTGATAATAAAACAACTACCTTCATTGGAAGTAACCCGACATTCCATGAGCGTACCAAACATATTAAGGTAGACTGTCAATTCGTTAGAGAGTCCATTCTGTCCAAGCGCATAGCCACTCCATACATCAAGACAGAAGATCATCTAGCTGACATCTTTACAAAATCACCAATGACAAGATTCCTTTCAATGGCGGACAAGCTGGGCATGCATGATATCTGTACTCCGGCTTGAGGTGGAGTGCTAATACATTTATTTTTATCTCTTTAGTGTCTTGTCTTTTGTCCCGTATTGGTGAACTCTGTATTGTGTGGACTCCTATCCTATATAAGGAGGGTGTCTATGCTTGAATTAGTTATCTGAATATTACAACCTTGTTCATTCACAGAGATAAAAGGCGGCAACATGAAAATGATAAATGTGGGAGCGAGTTCTCATATACCAATTAACACAAAACTAACTAACTAACGATAAACTTAGTTCCACTTCAACAACCAGAGGACTAACTCAATGCAAATATATTTTAATTGATTCATCATGTGGAGTATTTATTAGAAAAGAACACATATAATTCTACCTTAATGTCCAAATAAAAGTTAAGAAAGAGGATCTTTTTGAAGAATTGCATGATAAGCAACCTTGATTCTTACGCGGTAATCTTGTCCAAAAATATAATGTTTAGCAGGAACCGTGAAAGTTCTATCGGTCTCCTCTGCAGCAGCATATGCATAGAAGATTTGGTTGGCATCCAAACAAAAGCATTTTGATCCAGGTCTGAGTTAGATGCCCTACCTACACACCTCATGTCAATCAGAGTGCTTAAAAGGGGTTTAATCCAGAACGAGAGTAGAAAATATCTGGGTATTCCTTTGCTCAACTAGCTGAAAGTATGCCTCCCTAAACAAAATGGTGGAACTGGCCTTTCCTTCATCAGTTGTCAATACTAAAATGGCTCTGAGGATATAAAGAAGGGAAAGGTCTAGCGGTCAATGATAGATCTGAGAAATACATAGGGGAAGAGATGTCATTTCTTTTTGTGGAGAATCATGTGGCTCTTTTAATCCTTTTTTGTATGACTTCTTCCTTTTGTGTGGTGCGCTCAATGGTGACTGCCTAGGGATCTAATGTTTTCGAGATGGAAAAACAGTGGTTCAGTGCATCTCAGAGGGATTGCTACAGTACGGTCCCTGCTGGGAGAGGACCCGGAAGTTTCAAGAATCTCTTAAATTAAATCACACCAGATCTGCAGTGTAAGAAACAAACTCCAAAAAATTTAACCTCAATGAACCAGATGTCAATTTTCTTGTCCACACCAATTTCTCAAATCATCCACAGAGAAGTGTGGGCGTCACTCACCAGCTCTTATATAAAATGGCCTGGGAAGCTGCAGGCCTAATGTTTACCTGCCAGAACAAGTGTGGATCTCTAGCTCTCTACTGTTGCAGCAAACTGAGAATTTATTTATAATTCAATTCTCATGCTTTTCTGCCAACCCTTTGTAATCCGGAGTTTTTTATTAATTCAAGTTTTTATCTGGATCTTTTTGGAAAATTCTTTTCTCTTTTCCTTCCCACCACGTTTTAGTCAATATGGATTACAGAAGGAAGGTATATAACTAATTTGCTTCCACGTTGGACCAATTTCTGTCCTATCAACAAATTGCAAATCAGCATGATAGAAGAAGTTTTGTTTTCTATAAAAAAAGATGAATTTTAACCGTTGATGCAGTTTTGATAAAAAGAGGCAGTTACTTTCGCTGGAATGGCAGTATACCCCTATTTGTGACTAAACAGTTTTTCTGGCCTTTTTTTTGATCTTATAAATTCACAAGACTTTTATACAACAGAAAAAAAATCATTAATGTGTCTGGTAGACAATTTTTCTGTTTCATGCCTTTCCTGTATACAAAAAGTGGAGCTTAGATTTGTGTAAATGTGGTTGCCTAGCTTCTAGGACCATCCATTTTTTTAAATGTGAAGTAGTTGTTGCATATTGTGGTGCTGTTTCTTTCAGGCATCGTTTTGGTTACCTTTATCAGTATCTACTATTTCTAGGAAGACACTGCTTTACTCAATGACAACAGTGATGACTTGATAAGAGTCTTAAGGGATCTCACAACGGTGCAAAGGAACATTGCTAGTTTGCAAGTAGAGCTTCAAGGCCGAAAGGTGAATATGATCTTATCTTATGCATTAGCAAACATGTTTTGATTGTCCTCATAAAGGACAATTCCAACAATTACTATTGGAACTAATGTTCTCAGTTCTTTTACTTATATTTTTCTTTGTTAATTGCTTGTAATCGTGTTATTTCATGCTGTTCCCCTGGAACAATTTATCTCACTAGTCTTACGTAAGTTCCAAATTTTAAATTTTATTTCAGGATGACAAAAATGTGGCTCATTTAACTCATGTGAGTGAAATGGAAAAGAAATGTGAGTCTTTGGCAAGAATAACAACAATTTTGAAAGATGTTATTCAGAATAAGGTACTAGCTATGTTTCTTTCTTTTTCCTTTTGGAGGCATGTCTAGTTGGTTGGCTTCTAAATGAAATTACTTTGATAGGAAAATGCAATGTTTTAGAAAGCGGGAAGCGGGAGGCGTGCAGAGAGCACCTTGTGGCTGCTTGAGCGCCAAGCGGCCGCTCAGGCGGCCGCTTTTTGAAAAAGCGGATATTGAAATTCTTCTATAATTTGATAAAAAGATATACATATTTGTATATAAGTAATATATATATATATATATAGGGCGTTCATTCATTGCCCGTGCGGGTAGCCTGGATTTTCGCTACCCTGCAGCGAAAAAAGTAACTCTCCTGGCTAACAAAGTAACTCTGCTGTAAAAAAAGTAACTATGGTGTCAAAAAAGTAACTCTGCTGGCCAAAAAAGTAACTCTGTACAAAATATACAGCAGATATATATAAGGACGGGTTTTTTGATTTTGGAGGGGCAAATGATATTATTTTTGGCTAAATTTTTTTGGAGAGCTAGACAAAATAGTCCTCTACAATTGCGATTTTTTTTTTTGAAAAAAAGTGGTCGGAAGGGTGGGCGGGTAGCTACCCGCGCGGGCAATAAAGATGGGCCCATATATATATATATATATATATATATATATATATATATATATATATATATATATATATATATATATAGAGAGAGAGAGAGAGAGAGAGAGAGAGAGAGAGAGAGAGAGAGAGAGAGAGAGAGAGAGAGAGTCAGGCTAGAATACACTCGAGTGTACGGATTGCAGGAATACACTCAAGTGTGTTTGCATATCAAGACTATTTTTTGCAAAATGTAAACCATTGATCTTCACCGTCATACTATAACTAGGCTACATACAAATTTTGAGCCCATTTGGATGAGTGTAAGTCACTCATCCAAGGGCAACAAAATCGACGCGCGAAACTAATTTAAAATGCATAATTTTTGCGGTCTTCATAACATGAGCTATACATATCCAAATGTGCTCAAGTTTACGTATGAGTTGTTCACAAGATGTTTAAGAAGATCAACGGATTATATTTTCAAAAAAAAATATTGCATCATGAAAAACTACTTGAGTGTATTCCGCTCCGGATACACTCGAGTGTATTCTAGCCTGACTCTCTCTCTCTCTCTCTCTCTATATATATATATATATATATATAAGGAAGTTTTAGACTTATCTATACAGCCTACACAACAAAATAAAGCACCCAGATAGTTTTTAACACAGTTGTAATATGGTATTTGGGTATTACTAATACCCAAATTGTTTACTTTTACTGTAGTGAATATATTTATAACTATATATACTAAAATGCAGTCAGCAGTAGAAGATATATAATGTATTAATGTAGCTTATGCAGTAAACAAATAGAATTTATATAATGTTTTTCATTAATATCCAGTAAACAATAGAATATATATTACACTATAGAATGTATTAGTACATTATAGTTATATAAGGTAGAAAGGTAAAGAAATACAATTGGCAGTAGATAAGTAGATATTTATGTATGTATTATTGTATTATAAAATGTATTATACAGTAATGTTTCATATTAAACAATGTACAGAAGCAATGTATTACATTATTACAGACTTATAGTATTGCACATTATATTACATAGTAATACAGTCACTCATGCACATAGATAGATACTAGGAAAGTCAATATATAGTAGCAGCAACAACATTTGATTAGAAAAAAATGAAAAAAGAAAGCAATTGTACAAAAATCCAGCGCCTAAAATTTAGGTGGCCAAAAGCAGGCGCCCAAAACAAGGAATCAGGCGGGCAAATAGGCGGGCCGGGCGGGTTTAGGCGGCCGCTTAATGGGCTGCCGCCTGAGTGGCCGCTCAAGGCTGTAACCAGGCAGTTGAGCCTCCTGGCCGCTCAAGCGGCCGCTCAGGCGGGCGCCTGGGGCGCTTTTCAAAACATTGGGAAAATGCAAGTATCTAATTATAACATGTTAGAAACTTAGAATACATTTATAGCCTTACATCTTTGCATATTAAGAGTTACCTAAGTGCTTTCACACGAAAATGGTAAGTTGCTGTTTCATGGGGATAAAGGTGATCAATGCCTTACCAAATATACTGTAGAGTGAGCTGATATTGTTATCAAACCTATATGGGCCTACAAGGTACAACATATATTATTGTATGCTTTCGATATACTGTTCTTGAGTCTACTCCTACATAAGGAACCTCAGTATGCACGTGTTAGGGTTCTTTAATAGTACTCCCTTACATTTAACATGGTATCAGAGCGTTTTGAAGCAAGCTCTAACATGGTATCAGAGCGTTTTGAAGCACACACAAGTGTAATGCAATAAAAATTGACTGTCGGAAGAGTTGGGGTTGGAGGTTTACTGTACATCAAGAGTTTTGTATACCTGGTTTGTTAAAGAAAAAGTAAGCGACTTAAAAGAGAAAATCGCGAGAAGTCATGAAGAATTGTGAAAAATCATATAAATAGCAAAAAAAGGGGATAAATCGTTAAAAGTCGTGAAAATTTGCTACTGACGTATTAATCATGCTGAACATTCAGAAGCCTATAAAATTGCAAAAAAAATGGAAACTTTTGTTACTATGTTTTCTTGACATCCTAAGGTTTAGGATTTTGAAATTTGTAAATGTGATAAATAAGAAAAAAAGTGGTTTTCACTAATCGTAATTAGGATACACTATTGCTCCTTATAATAGGAGTCATATGTGGTATGGTGTACCATTGGTATATAGTAGATAAGCTATACTAGTTGGCATGTGTAGGCACAATAACATCTATTTTATAACCCATCCCCCTCAAGCTAGAGAGTACACATCATGTCATCCCAACTTGTAATACATATTCAAGAAAAGAGAGGGTGGAAGAGGTTTGGTGAAAATGTTGGCTTTTTTTCTCCCATCTTCACACAAGGTGTAATGATTTTCTTTGCTTTGACCAAGTCTCTGACTCTAACAAAATGGCAGTCTACTTCTATGTGCTTGATCCGCTCATGAAAAACATGATTACTGGCTATATAGATTGCCGCTTGATTGTAACAATTTAGTGATGTAGGTATCTTGACCGGAATCCCAATCTCATGAAGGATAAGAGTACTCACTGGAGCTCACAACATACATAAGCCATATCTTGGTATCTAGCTTCAGTGCTGGAACGAGCGGAAATTGACTGCTTCTTAACTCTCCAACTAACAAGATGATCTCCCAAAAAATATACCGTAACCAGGAGTTGACCTCTAGTCATTTCTTGCGCTTGCTCAATATGCATCGGTTGTAATAGTGGTCTCTTTATTGAGTAGGCGTTTTTATAATAACCCTTTTCTAGGATCCCCTTTAAGATAGATCAAGATTTTCTGAGTACTCCTTTGGTATCGTTCGAGAGGGATGCTTATGAATTGACTGACCATATATGCAAAGGAAATATCAGGACGAGTGATAGTCAGAAATATGAGTTTATCCACAATCCGTCGATACATATTTGAATCTAAATAGCACTTCTCCTTAGAATAGTCTTCATATGATGATCCATTGGGGAGGATACTGGCTTGGGCTTACTCATCCTTGTCTTAACAAATCGAGGACATATTTACGTTGAGAGATTAATCTGAAGTTCCCAATTTTAGATCTACAAACTTCAATCCCCATAGAGTAACGAAGTTGACCTAAACCTTTAGTATAGAAGTGATGCTTGATTTTGATATCGGTTTTTGGTGGTGGCATAAACATAAATTTATAGAATTTTTGGCAGAAACTTCAACAGATTCGTTCTTGTCAACACAAGATTTTAACACACGATCTTGACGACCAAATAAAAAACCAACTCACAAAATTTTACCAGGATGATTTACGTGCATATATACACCTAATTATGCAAGATTATTATATGTTGATATTGGGTGGAGGGTCCTACATGTGTGAGTGAAAAGATACACAATTGTATCAAAGGGGATTTCGTTTATGCAATCTATACATATATATTTTTATGCAATAACATGTTATATCTTATATCTTGCATACACTTAAATTATACTTAAAAATTCTCATTCTTTTTGTTTCAATGATATCACAGATGAAAAATTATCTTGGTAGGTACCTGAGTTTCTATATTGGGTTGTCGTTGAAAACGAAATTTCAGCTGAAATGCTGCCTTTTCTTTTGGAATTTTGAAACCTTGAATTTGAGAGAGGTCTTAAGTGCCAATATGCCTATCAACACAAGATTTAACACACTTTATATGACCAAATAAAAACATTCAGTCATAAACATTACCAAGATGACCTACGTGCATACATTCGCCTAATTATGCAATAATATTATATGTTGATATTGGGTGGAACTATTGTACATGTGTGACTGAAAAGATACATAATTTTTTTAGAGGGGATTACGATTATGCAATCTATACATATATATTCTTACGCAATAGCATGCTATATCTTTTATCTTGCATACACTTATATAATACATAATAATTCTCATTCTTTTTGTAGATTTTCTTTTCAAAATTTCAAGTCACAAATAAAAAATTATCATGGTAGGTACATGATTTCTATATTGGGTTGTAGCCAAAAACAAAATTTCAGCTGAAATATCGCCATTTCCGTCGAAATTTTAAACCATGGATTTGAAAGAGGTCTTAAGAGAAAATATACAATTAGTATCACATCTGAAAATGACAATTTCATCAACACATAGTGCCAAAACAGTTATTCCAGAATCCTTTTGAAAAAAATCAAGTGTAATCACTTGATGATTATCAAAAGCCCAAGGATTTAAGAATATTGACGTGGCAGTTGCACAATACCCGCGGCAATTGTTTGAAGCCATAGATGGATCACTACAATTTATAGACTTTGTTGGAAGAGTCTCCCTTAGCAACAAATCCCAAGGGTTGCTGCATGTAGACTTTCAACTAAATCACCGTGTAAGAAAGCATTCTTAATGTCAAACTGGTACAATGGCCAGTCAAGATGCACCGCTAGAGAGAGAAGAATATAAACTGAAGCAATCCGGGTGACAAGGGGAATGTTTAGAAGAAATCTACACCAAAGGTTTGACTGAAGTCTTTAGCCACCAATAACACTTTTAATTCCTTGATGCTTGCATCAAAATTATTGTTAATGGAGAAGACCCATCTACAACTGATCACAATGTGTCGTGTTGGAGCAGGGACAAGGGACCATGTGTTGTTGGACTATAAAACAATCATCTCTTGCACAATCGCGGCTCACCAACTAGGGTCTTTGAGAGCTTCATGATAGCTTTGAGGAAACTAGATGTTTTCCAGAGTATTGACAATAACATTGGCTGATGTGGTGAGTTTGGAAAGACAACATGCATGAGAAATGGGACGGCGAACAATGCAAAAAATGGGCACCTTTGCATAGTGCTACTGATAGTGAGGATATCTCAGATGACGATGTTGATAATGGAGCTTGAATATGAGCTTGGTAATTAGGATACATCATTGCTCCTTATATGAGAGTGATACATGGTGTGGTGTACGGAAGGTACATAGTAAGATAGAATATACTAGTTGGCTCATGTAGGCTCAATAACATCATTTTTTAGCAGTAAATTTAGTTAATAATCACTGTTTGGCAGTGAGTCAAATGAGGCTGCCACACCAGCCAACATCCAAATCTTGTTTGGCACAGATTTTTATGAAATGTGCCTCCATATCTGTCATCATTGATTTTCTAATACCAAATGCCGCCCCATCTCAATTAGTACTAGGTCTTGCGATCATAGCAAAACCAGTAATCGGTGTAGGGGCACGGAGTATATATGGTAGCGAGAGTATAAGCAGGAGCATGCTCTGGCGATATATCCTATATGTTACATATGTCTACGCCTGTCGATGTCGTAACCTAGTAAACTTCCATGCCCCATTGGTTGCCTACTTGTTGACATGTGTCAATGACTTCAGCCTAGTTGGTGATGAAATTGACTCAGCTAGCTCAAAACCTCCCATCTTCTCGACGATCTTTGTAGTTATTATGGTTGCACACATAATGAAGGCATAATGAAACTTGTAGGAAGCCGATTTTGACATTGAGCTGACCATTTCCTTGGTTTCTAAATAGAGAGTAATGATAAGTTTATTCCTCTACTAGGTTTCCACAAGTTTTGCAAAATTTGGTGTAGACCTAATACCATTCACCTCTCTTACTTTTTCCCCTCTTTATAAATTGAAGTATTTGGACATAAGCTCATGTTTTTTAATTCTAGAATGTGGTCCAATCAGGATTTCTCTAGATACAGAACACCACATATGTTGAACAGAATTAAGTTCTAAGCATTTTGTATAGAAGATTATAGATGGAGTATGTGTATACCAAAAATATGATGTTTTATGCCAAATTACTTCGCAATCTCACTATCTTATAGCTTATTTTGCATTGAAGTATTAGTAAAAAACTTCCGTAAAGTTACCTTATATTTCCCTCAAACTTCCACATCCATGCCTGACCCTGTAGAAGTTGACACTAAGACGACGTCTTGTACATTTACACGTGACTGTGTTTTTCTACATACGTAAACATGTGTGGATGGATATATATAAACATATATTTACTGTTGAAGATAGATTTGATGAAATCTATCAATTTTCATCATGAAATCACTATTTTGAGCTTAATTTTTGTCAAAAACGTGTTGAAGTTTGGTTGTAAAAATCCTCGAAGTTTCCTCTATGTTTCCACAAACTTACACATCCACACCTGTTGAAGTCGAAGTCCTATTCCACGAGCGGGAGTATATGTGGTTTTAGATTTTTTTGATAAGTATATAGTAGATCCAAATTTTTTTATGTATTGACTACATTTAATAATCTATTTAATTGAAATATTACATATGAGAATACAACAAGAAGCAAAACTTGATTTGGAATGTTAGCCCAGCATGAAATCAATTTAGACAAATAAGAAATTGGGTCAAAACGACCATTCATATCTAATAAAAAATCATAATTCATAGTCATGTCCTCAATGTGGGCTGATGGATTCTAAAAATCGGCAATCAATCGACCGATAAAGCATTTGGGGGGCTGCAAAATAGCCTTGACTGATTATTTGACCGATTGGCCTAATCGGTGTGGCCAACTAGCGGAATCGATTATCGCCCCGCTGAGACTGATTTTCTAAACACTGTTTGGGATTGAAAGTTTATAAATCTCTACTTGATTTCATATTTGAGTCGAAATTCCCAGTTTCACTACTGAACATAACTAAACTATATTTGAACTAGACAAATTCCAATCCTTGACTAACTAATCCGAATCCGATGCTAGACAAAGCCTTCAAAGATCTTTGTTGGTGTTGGCTCTAGCTCGTGAATCTGATTGCTTGTACATTTCATCACCTTATATAAAGGCTTTCAAAAGTTATAGCAATACACCATGAAGACTCACCAACTTCACGCTTTCATCCTCTAGGTCCCTTTACCCTAACAAACTTCATCCGGCAATTTTGTTTTGTATAACTGTAACCCACAGTTTGGGAAATCGGTCCTTACGGTCACATATACTCCTGCTTATGCCTAATCGGTCACCCTACTGCACCGCACCCTATTCGGAAAATCGGTCCTTACGGTCAATCGGTCCACTAAGCGGTCCTAGGCCACATATACTCCCGCTTGGCCAATTATGCGGCCGATTAAACTCTGCTTTCTAAAATGCCCACAACTTATGTCCAACATTTCATACATACATGCATATACATACACACATTTCATTATGTATTAAAAATTAAATATGTAGTCATTGATTTATATGTATACATTGTAATAGATATAACAATTTCCAAGACTTTTGTAAATTTATACGAATACCTTTTGACGTATTCAAATGTATGCATACATATATAATATACCTACATATAATATATATATGCATATCATACATACATATTAATATGTTTGTATGCAAGTATACATAAGTTCCTAATCTATATATTTATATTATTAGTTTTGATTTCAATACATCATTATATATAATTAGTTTATTAATTCTAAACCATTTATACTCCCATATATAGTCCTGCATACCGCATATACTCTATGCAGTACCCTCTCCGCCCGTACACAACATACCGCTTTCCTAAACAATGCTATAACCCATCATTTAGAGCGAATCTAAAGATCCCAGGTTTCCTGTATGTGCCAAAATTGTAAATTCCTTGGGTAGCACTAACCATAGATAAGCCTTTGGATGATTCTCCTGCATTAGACGAACATATAACACATCTAATTACTTGCTCTCATTTTAATATTTTTCTGGATCTTATATTGGCTTGTGTTTGTTTTATTGGTTATCTCAACAGCGGGTTAATTTTGGTTCATCTGAAATGTATTTATTATCTTTTGGCATTTAATCAGTGCCATTTTGTCCGGTCCGGCCGAGTCTTTTGGTACGCATTCAATTCTCTTTTTTCATTTGATACCAAAAATTAATCTTTGATTTTTTATTGAGTGTCCTGAATTTCATGAATTGCATATGTTTCAACTGCACTGGTTATGCATCCTAAATGACAAATTTGTTAAGTGACAAACTTGTTATTGTACGTGTAAAGTGGGCCTCACCTAATTGCATATATTTTCTTCATATGCAACTGATGAGAAACAATCCTAACCTTAACCAACAGCTCATGCTTTTTTTTTCCCCTCTAATCAACATTCATGTGTTATGTCTATTGTGATTTGACCTAACAGCGGTTGAAGGGTGCAAAAAAGCATGATAATTGATAATTGGTTTTTGTTTATAGACATAACTTCTAGGGTTTTATTCATAGTGTGAACTTAGTCATTTGAGGATGTTCTTGCAGGATCGAATTATTGCTCGACTTCAGCAGCCTTATTCATTAGACTGCATCCCTGTAGAAGCTGAATACCAGGTAAAATGCCCTACCATTATCTCGTCCTTCATTCTTTTTATATTCACCTTCCTATCTTTACTTGTTCAGTTACAGCTTATAAGAGATTCGGTATCTTTATGTTAATCTGCTATCTTGAATTATTTCTTAAGTAATCCGAAAAATAGGTGTCATGGTAGTGTGAAGGCAAGGATGAAAATGGCTGATTTCGATGCCAAACGGAGGAAATTTACTCAAGGATTTACCAGAACGTTCTAAATGCCAAAATGCACTTATTTATGCTATAAATACACTTATTTATATAGTATTAGTTATACATAGATATAGGTTTGAGATAGGCCATTATACAATTTGCATTACACAGATTTTGTATCTATAAAGAATCAATCAAATGATATGATTAGTCTACTCTATATATACACTAAAGACTTATTGTTTTTATAAGAAAAAAAGGTTAAATAATTACACTATATATATATATGTATAATAATGCTGAAGACTTTATATAAAAATAGATGTACAAAATCTGAAGACCCGAGTCTGACTCGCATTCAGATTTTGATATGCAAAACCCGATTAGTTTTTTTTTGTATACCCCCCTCCAATTCCGGAGTAAAAATATTAGTCAGATAATTTTCCAAACAACCATGAAGGATTATACTAGGAGCAATACAAATTAACCAATGCCACAATGAAATCCTTGGGTATAGACAGCCGCAACCCATCAGAAAAATGGACCCTCCCATAAAGATGTGTGCTTCAGTCATACCTTTTAGATATATAATTATATATAAGTATAGGTTTGAGAATTGAGATAGGCCAATTTACAATATGCAGTACACAGATTTCATATCTTTAATGCATCAATCATATGATAGTGATTAGTCTACTCTATATAAGTGCTAAACACTTCATAAGAAAAAAATGATAAATAATTACACATGATATATACATGTATAATAGTGCTCAAACTTTTTTAAAGCAGATGTACAAAATCTGATGACCTGACTCAAATTTAGATTTGTATGTGCAAAGCCTGATTAGAACGTTTTGTATATCTCCCCCTCCCGAATTCCGGCGTACTAATATAAATCAGATAGTTTTCGAAACAACAATGCAGGATTATTCTAGGAGCAATATAAATTAACCAAATGCCATACCATTTCTGTGATTTGAAGCTGACATACCGATCCCATTAAAGAGGCGTGTTATACCCATGAAAGATCTTATAAACTTACTCTTGAACAAAAATAAAAAGATGTTTTTGCATACTGGGGGACCAAAAACCAATTGAGGAAAGTGCGGCACTAGAACAGAGTGTGCGAGGAAAAGAATTACTAGAATCAGACATCAAATTAATAAACGGTGTTTGTGGAGGAAATTTCACTCTCCCTTGCTGCCTTTAATAATGTAATTTTAGTTGAAAGTTTATTCTTACCTCTTGGCTGCGTCACAACTAAGTGCATGATGAAAAGTAGAATCAGGAAGCAGATGGGTGCAGGCATCAAACCTGATAATCGATGTCTTTGAAGCATGGAAGAAAATGTCCAATTTTGATGCCGTTTCGGTGGCCACAGAAATAGAAATTTCAACAAATTTTGACAGAAATTTTGATAAATGTGTTCCTTGCATTTCGACGGCAAAATTAACGAATTAATTGATGAAATTTTACCAGAATGATCTCATAGTGTAGATCTACTCAAATATGTAATAGTATTTCATATTGGATATGTGAGGGGTGAGGTCTCGTCATTTGTGAGTGAAGGACCCTGAGCTGTTTCAATGGGCATTTCGATGGGGAATTTTGATGTCAATTCTCAAAGCTGTGCAAAAAAAAAAGCTCTAGGTAGTACATAGTATATGAAAAAAGTATTAAAAAATTGATGATCTGCGTGTTTCGAGAGTTTCAATAGTCCATTTCGATGATTGCCACCGCAACAGATTTTTTTCTTCTTCAAAATTTTGACAATTTCGACAAAATTTTAAACATTACTTTGAAGAATATTTTGGTCTCCCCTGTTTCCTCTTTAAAAATGTGATCTAGTTTAAACATGATTCCAAACTAGCAAAGCATGTATTCGAATGGGTTTTTGACAATGCTTTACAATGTTGTTAGGGCTGCACTAGAACCCACCCCATTTGACCAGGTGTACCAGGAACCCTTTTTTTCTTGTGTGTGGGGGGGGGACTATTCCAGCTCTCCTTTAGTCATCTTTTGCTTTGAAAACCAAGCCTGTACTGGCGTTGAAATCCAAGTTACTCGAACCGGTTGTACTAACAATCATTCACAACTTTCGTGAATTGTCGAGTCTGATTTCTCAGCCGAAAAAATGAGCTTTCCTTAAGTTCTTATGTAGATGCTAGCATTTCTCTGCATATAGTGGGACTTGAAATAGCCATAGTTGTGAAATTGTTACATTTTTTTTGAGTTAGAAGGAGACTTAGTCTCCCCCCCCCCTCAAACAGGTGCCAGAGCCCGGATGACCCAAGGGATTGTAAATACAATGCGCAACAGGAGGTTTCGAACCCGAGTCCCCCGGGGAGGACAGGCTGGACCGAACCATCTGCGCTACACTGGCCGGGTTGAAATTGTTACATTTGATTGGGAACAATCCCTGCTGGATCACTAATTTTTTCTTCAAATTAAATACATTTAAAGCTTTGTAATGCTAACATAGATATTCAATATTACATAGCACCTTGTTGTGTACATCGTTAGTCATGGAGGGCCGCCCCCAGCCCCACCCCTTCTCTATTTAATTTGTATTTCCAATTTTTTTTTTTTTTGGTATCATTGCTAATGACTCTGGTAAACTGGTCAGACCACTGGTTGGATTGTTTAATCAGGAATCAGTAGCCTTACGGGTGTGCTCACCGGTACAGTTCTGACAACCTTGGTTTTCAGGAATCAGATATCATGTGACCTGTCAGTAGTTGAAGCCATGGTCAGATGTGCTGGACCTCAGTTTGAAACACTATCTATAATGAAATTGCGATTAAAGTGGTGGATATGGTTACTGACCTTGAAATTGTTTCTTTCAGAAACAATTTTCAGAGTTGTTGCTGAAAGCTGCAAGTGATTATGGAGCTTTGACCGCTTCTGTTGCTGATTTCCAATGGAGCCAAAATTTCAAAGAACCTCCATCTATTTGGGGTGTAAGTACCCATAATCAATCAAGAAGGTTACAATTTTGAATTTGTATATCATCATCTGTTGGAGCATTTTTGGACTGTTATGCATATATATAACTGCTAGTCAATTTTGTCAAGACTTAAAATTACTCCCATGTTGCATGCTGGTTATCAAGTTCTTAGCACGTGACATGTAAAAACGACCACTATAAAAAGTATGCAATCATGCCATGTGTTCTAAAGCATCTACAGAGAATTAATGTCAACAAATATACCCGATAACATTTAGGCACAAGTGACCCTCAACGATATCAAGCTTCCCTTTATTATATTGTAGACTATGAAAGCATACCTTTGTTCTATTAAATGTCAATTTGCCGTTACTAGGAAGCTACTTGTTTACACAACAGGATTTGGGAACAATAGGCGGTCATTTCATACGTTATTGTTTTTTACTTTTCTTAGCATGGGAATTCTCTGGTATCTATCTAGATATAATTTTCATTACTTCTGCAAGTACCACAAGATTTATCAAGGTGCCTAAGCAGTCCATCAGGGCACATGGTTGTATTTTGATTACCAATGGGCCTTGCAAGGGTTGGTAGGAATGTGGTATGATACATCTGAACAGTATGATACATCTGAACCTTGGGGAAACTGGAAATAAAACTAGCAGCAAGTGGACACGTAAATCTTTGGTATACATGTTTGGTTGTGCAGATTTGAAAATGCTCCAGGTTGTTTTTTCTTTTCATTTCTTGCTGGTCTGTATCATGTTAACTGTGGCTGCGACCACCTCACGCCCATGTCATGCTTCTCCCTATTCCTCTCCACTGTGGTCATGGGTTCTGCAACCTCCCTCCTTCCTTCCCGTGGTGATCCATCTTTGTCTCCACCTCTGCTGTCCTCCTTCCACCCCTCTTATCCAGCAGAGCAAGCAGCTTCTGTTCCTTTTTCTCTGCATTGCTTCTTGGGGACAGAACTCACACTTCATTAGTGCTCGGCCTTGTATTCCAAGCTACCGTTAGTTTCTATATCAGAGTTAATATAGCTCTGTTCACTAATATATGGTCAAGGAGGACATTTGCACAAAATAGGATTTTTGTAAGTATGCCAATACAGTCAGACTCATGTCGGAGTACTTAAGGTTTACTGTTGTAAGCTTTCTGCCATGGTGGTCATGACTGGTTTTTGCCAGCTGATGCAGACAATTCTACAAGTTGGTGAAATCTCAGTATATTCTCCGCATGAATTGTTCCTGAGATAGAGGGTCGAGGGTTACTAAAGGAATAATCTATTTATTTCTTGTGCACATAGCACCTCTGTTGGCAGTAGAACTGGAAGTAATTAACTTGCCTTGGACATATGTGTAAACATATGCAAAATTTTTCGTATTCTGAAGTCACCAATATCTCTTTCCTTTATTCTAATTAGTAATAACTAATGGTTGAAGGTTATCTTTCTTTTTCTGTTGACGTGGCAACATGCAGGAGATGCTGCGCCCTATTCCCGCTGCACTGGCCTCATGCACTCGCTTCTATGAGGCCATGTCAGCAATGAGGGAGTCATTTGCGACACTGCAACAGCTGCGAGTGGGTCCATCTTCCTCGCCATTGACCCCTTCAAATGAATCTTCGGAGGACATCAAGTTTTCAACCCCTCCCCAGTGGAGAGACCACCAGAGTTCCAATGATTCTTTCCCCAGGAACTCAAATCCGAGGAGGCACGGTAGTCAGAGCAGTGATGAGATTGATAGCCTCACAGATAGAAGGCTCTCATGGCCGCCTGCACCAAAGAGAGGATTGTGAACTCAAGATCAAAGAGTGACAGTTTATCTGATTACCACTACGTATGTTCTACTTGGAAAATTGTAGATATCTACAGCAGAGGTGAAGGGAATAATCTCTCTACTGTGTGCGTAGTTTCTGAGTGTGCTCTTTATGTGTTAGTCAAGTTTTTAGGTCAATTGCAATGATATTCCTTGGTTTACGTCTGCCTTCTCTTTTGACGCTTCTGCACTGTTGATAGCTTTTGTTTCTTTAGGATCGTATTTTATCATGTTTTTGAAGAAAAAATGCTTTTTGGAGTGTGCCAGATTAAACTTTTTTTTAGTTGTAGACGCATAACAAAGAGAATTGTTAACAAAAAAAGCCGGATGCCCCACTTCTGGGAGCCTGATCACCTAATAACCCATGTAATTACAGACCCAGCGAGTGTCTGGGAAACAATTTGAGTGGGAGGCTACCCATTGATGATAATGAACATAAATAACCTTAAAAAGTTCAGACAACTACTCAAGGACGTATGCAACATATGGAGAGACCACCATTGTGTATGCGTATCCGTAACCACCCAGTAACCAATCACATGCAGGCGTGGTCCATGTGTGGGTGTAGCCCCGTAAACAACCTGGAACATTTCCTTTCTTTGGGAAGTGACATTGCAGTCAGTTTTTTTAACTAACAGAGAGAATTACCCAACTTTTGGCCTGGCGATGAGTGATCAAATTAAATTGAATTTTCCAGTGAAACGGGATTTATAAAATAGGCATTTTCAAGTTTATAGCTTTTTTCTCTTCACAGTTTTATCAGGAGAGGAGCAACTATTGTTGTAAACAACCACACTTTATGTGCGATGGATCGAATATGCAGCGTTCATCACCTTAAAATAACTTAATACCTTGTCATGATATTAGTAATACCACAATCTAAACGAATTCAAGTTTGCGTAATATCATGTAATGGGTTTCTGAGTTCTATTACCGCCGGGTTCTTTGCAAAAATAGATGTTCTCTCGCTCATTTGTGAGTAGTTTACTCATTTGTCCTGGCTTGTTTTTTGTCGTTGATAAAAGTCATGGCATCTCTCTTGGTTAGACTCCGACGATTAACCATGCTTCTATGTCTTTCATGCTATGGCACAACTGACTCCTAAAAGTTTAATGTTTCTATGACCCGCCGGTGGCTCGAGGACATGGATAAAAATCGTGTCAGGCATATTGGATTTTTATCAGGCCAATGCACACATTCTAAAATGGATCGTGTGTCGAGTCTAGGTCTGAATAATAATTAATAATCTTGACAATATCCAGTCCGTATAATAAAGTTAAATTTTGAGTTCAAGCTAATCCCATATAACACACGAAAGTGATATTTCAATAAATATGTGTGTAGATACGCATGTACCAATGGACTTTAGGAAGTGTACCGGTATACACTTGTTCTAAATAACCACCATGTGAATGCAGAAAGTATTGTCTGAAAATATTGACGGACATACGTCACACAGTCATAAGATATAAATAAATCATTCTACAACTTGTGCAACTTATCATTGAAGAAAAATACACATTGTATTCCGACAAATGACCCAAAATGTCCACTTAAGATGACATTTTACAAACATGTAATTTAAGTAATGTACATTCAGTCTAAAATGTTCGATTATTGTAAGATATGCATATATAACTTCAATGTACTCTAATACATTGGTCCCTTACTCAAATGCCTCATCAAATATATTGTAGATAAAATGTTTTTTTAAGAGTTTGTCGTCATATGTTTCTTACAAAAGATACATATTAATATAAACTTATGGCAATATATATATGTATCTGTAATGAATTTGGGTATCTAGATCAGGTCTGGGTATATCTTGGCCATGACCAGGTAAAGTATTTATCTAGAACTGTCCATGTAAATTATATGGACCAAGTTTGATAAGATTATGTGGGTCTGGACATGAATTAGATCAAGCCAGTTCGGTCCGATTTGATGCTCATCCCTACTCGAAGGTGAGACTAGCTTTACATTTATTTCATAGTGACATGCATTAATTTAATATATGACTATTTCCAGTTATTACGGCCTTGGCATAGGAGATTTACATTTCTCACATTCCTTTCTTCTTGTTCCATGAGAATGATAGTTACTCCTTCACCAAGGTGAAGAGCATTAGTGATTAGGGATCGACCTTCTACAACTCGTGAACACTTCCAAACATCCATGTAGGAAAGTTGTTCACAAGCACAAAGAAGGACATCATGCAACATCATTCTTTGAACCACCTAATCCACTACTCAACAAGCTGAACACTTCTAAGATTTGACAAATCATCGAAACAAATGAATCATAGACCTAGAAGATTCCCAACTGCATGCATGCATGGGGGGTTACTCTCTAAAGGCTAACCCCTTCATGATTTCCTCGAAGAGAAGGGTACAATCGACTACCATTCACCCTACAATGAGTGCCCCTTGGTTCTGTAAGACTAGCAAACTCATGCGTTCTTTAGTCTATTTGCTAATAGTATATATATGATCTCATAAACACACCAATACATGTTATCATCGTAAAATCCTTCATGGATTTTGCATTAGAGATCTTTGGAATCATGGAAAGGAAGGTGTAGTTGTCTTTCCAGACCATCTTCCCACCCCTAGGACTAACAGAAAAATTTGTAGACATCAACACATACCACTGGTTAGGCATGTTGGAAGAATATAACATTACATTCACCAAGTCTTGGGGAGTAATCTAAGACTACCCCCAAAGTGCATTCTCATTTTCCTCACTAAAGGCCACCAATAACATCACATGTCATTGATTTTGTTCTCAACTTCTAGAGGTTGAAGATGGACTTGCTCCATCAACCACCCATCGTACAAGTCAGTGAAAAAATCTGCTACCTTCTTTGCCAGTAAAGGTTAGGATATGATGATGTTTCTCTCCTCATCCACAATCCATATATATTAAATTTCATAGTACACTCATTGATCCACTCCACCCTACTACACTAGTAGTAGTATACTTCCTCCACACAATCCAAATTCTCCATATGACATGTGAGAAATTTCTTAGCCTCCCTTAGCTCCAACTATAGTGAGTTTTGTTATAGCCTCCCGATTACCTCCCTAGTTGCTCCTCAACATCCACTTGAGATTCTAAAAATTCATGATTTGTTTTTTCCAACTCATGAGATCCATATTTAAATCCTAAAGCTTATTGGTCACAAAAAATAATGGGTTTCCCCTAATGTTGTGGGACTAGGACTCCTTCAACATGTAGACGAAGCCTTGACACTCCAAAAAACAATTCAAAGACCTAAACGATATGCACTTCTTACAATCTCAACTGAATGGGTGGGGATCACTAGAAGGACCTCACCATTTAGTTGTAGAAAAGACAAATTTAATAATGCTCCACATAATAGTTCCATCCATTTATCAGTGCCCCTTCCTCAACTGATATGAAGACAACTCCTCTGATAGTGATGAAGAAGAACTAAAGACTTCTTCGACGACACACCCAAAAAAACACAACATCCTATACTCCCTGAACAAGAAGCTGAGCATACTATGATGCTACCCGGACTCCCACCTCTTCCATGCTAATGAAGGGCATGGATAAGACTTTGACTACATGGTTGACACTACAAGACATACATGTCCTCAACGATGTCTTAGATGACACAAAACTTGAAGGGAACATTATATACCTCAACAAGAGGCATGTTTTGACAAGACACAACTTTCACAATGCATTCAGGCCAAAGGCATGCATAAGTAAACAATCTTCAAGGTGCTCTATGCAACTGTCTTAGAAGCGTTTTTGTACAAAGACAAGCATATCTTTAACAAAATTCCAAATTTGTTATCTTGCCTCTATGACAAAAAACTAAAAGCATTGTGTGTGAGATATTTAACCACAACAATGAGGAAGATACGACTAAGGCTCATCACACTACCTTAAAAAGCTAAAGATCACTGACTACTAATTACAATAAACTTAGTAAAAAATAAGGTGTGATGTGATTTACAATTGCATTGCTAAAGATATAAAATTAAAGAAGAAGAATTATCTTTGACGACCTTGTGGCCAAAGATATAAAGAAATAATCAGTCAGAATTGATCACCTAATTAAAGAAGTCAAAAATTGGTACATGCTACGTTGGAAGAACATCTTCATCGACTATAATGTCCCCAACATCTACCAAAGTCGGGGACAATGCCTTTATAGTACTACATACTATGGAGGCAATTAACAAGAATACACATCTTAAAGATCTAGCAAATGACGGTCTTCATGGCCTAAGGGGAAAATATACAATGGAGGTATATATGGTTGTAGGTTCTTCTATGACCCAATTTTGGATATAGATGCCTTGAGGCGTCTTTATAGTGGTTTACCCCTCCCAGTAAAAGTGTCCATTTTGGTAGGAACTAAAAATGCATAAATCAAAGTCATTGGTAGCACAACAAGAAGTACCGTAGTAGCCAACATCAATGAAGGTAGTTCAACCTCAACTAGAGCCAACAACAACAATATTTCCTAAGCATGATCCTGCATAAGAATCAGACGTAGAACAAATAAAAGGAAATCCCTTTTGAGAAGCCTCTTGAGAAGCAGTCTCCAAATAACTACCTCAACTACATGACGTGCAAATTTTAAAAAAATTATGTGTAGTAGTTGTTAGATCAGACTACAGAGCCTGAACATGAACCTAAAGCAAATCTAAAACATGATATCCCCCATACACATTCCTCCCTAGAATTGAGGAAGAGGTACTTTCCTCTACAAATATGGTGGTACCAATCTTCAAAAACTTTGATAGGAAAGCATGTGATGTAATACCTCAAGAAGACTTGGATCTAATCATGATCAACCTTAGGCTAGGTGATGATGAATTCTCAGTCATTTTTAGACATGACCACATTTGTGTTTTTAAGCCTAACATTAGAGAAATCCTTACAACAGTAGCATACATGACAATCGATATGATGACATCATGGAAACTACTAATGGGGGGCGAGCTTCAAGATGCTTACATGGTTGGATGCTATCTTCTAGGTGACATGATAACCAAAAAGGACCCCAAAGAGGAAGAAAGGTTGATCATGCACCTACAAAAAAGTATAACCTGATTTATCTTCCTGCGTATGTTACACATTAGTCACTGGATGTCATCTATTACTACAAGAGCTAATTCTTTTATCATTTATAACAACTATGATGCTCTATTCAGCCTTAAAATCATAAAATAAGGCTCAACGTATGACCAAGAAGAAGGCTAAGAATTGTAAAAGGAACAATTGAGATGATAAATAAGTATGGAAAAAACTATTACATAAAATATGGGGTTTTTGAAAGTAACTATTTTGTCGCAGAAATCCACAAAAGATTATGAAACCCAATGACTGTAGTTTCTATGTTCTATTCAGGATGCAAGACTGGCTAACATGGAAAGGAGAGTTGTAGATTTCAAAGATAACGACTACTACTACCTATGAGGCACATGTGATGCTAGAATACTACACTCGGGCTAGGTAGTCGAGGAATACTGTAACAATGAAGAAACCTATAATCTTTCCCATTTACATTTTCTCATCCTTTGATACTCTAAGGATAGAGTCAATGATATGTTTGGTGGGTGTAAATAGGTGAGGTAGGTACATCCCTATTACCCTATCATCTATCTTAATATGTCTTTAGATTTTTTTGATGATTTTTGAAAATTTAGTTTCTTGCATAGAGACTCCTTTTGTCTTTGTTTAGAAGGATAACTTTTGATGTTTAAAAAACTTTGATCCAATTTTCTAAATATTATATTCACCTCTAAGTTTGTTGCAATCTGTTGTTCTAAATTTACCAAAGTAAATGAATTAGGGCACTTCAACTCTATTTATTTCCAAATAAGCATGATTTTGTGCCAACCTATTCTGAAGATGCTACAAGCTGTAAATAAAGTGTTTAAAACCTTTGAAAACAACATGTGAACACAGAAAATCTCAATATCAACTCTCTCCCCATTATGTGATCACCTATGACCTTAAGTATTGGTTGCAAGTGTATAATGTAAGGCCCCTGAACTTTCTTAATGAGTTGAAGGAGTTTAATTACCATAATTGAATGCTTATAACTCTAATATAACCTTTTGATATGTTTTGAAATCATAACGCAAGCTTAAGTTTCAAATTTGGTCCAATTTGGACACTGTTTGAGAAAGTTATGCAATTTTCTGTACATTTCGGACTTTTCTGCAATTTACCCAATTGAGGGGTTTTCTTTGCAATTTGTCACATAAATTATGTTCCTTAGTTGTTATATTATCATTCTTGAGATTCTTGAACCATGAGGATCCTATTTGAGCCATGGTTTGAAGGTGTTTTTATCAAGGGCATTTTAGGGTTTTTCCCTTCATGGATGAGCTACCTTTAGTAGCTATCAACTAAGGAATTATGTGATTGGCTGAGAATTTCGTCAAAGGCAAACCAAGAAGGTCTAGAGGGACGGTGGGAGAGCTGTGTGTGTGTGTGCTTATGTATTTTTAATAATATAAAGCCATGGATACTTGGATATATACTAGAATTTTAATGTTTTTTCTTTTTCTTAATATTAAAGTGTTATATACTTATCCAAAAGCCCACAAACGAGCCATTTGCTCTCCATTCTCTCTCTCCTTCTCCCAGCCTCGTCCTCCCTCTGTTCAGCTGCGATTTTTGCTGCCCAGGGAAGAAGAAGTTGGGGATCCTCTTGGAAACAAATTCTAGGGTTGAAATTGATTCTCTTTTTGGGTGTATGAAGCTTCCCCCTAGTGATATTGACCTAAAAGTGTAAGTTTTTCCTTATTTCCTCCGTCCAATTCTTTGTTTCTCTTCCTCCTACATCTCTCCAGGTCGGAACCATGGTTTTCCATGGTGAAAGTTCCCCTAGAACTCAAAACTCCTTCCTTCTTGTCTCTTTTCTAGGGTTTTGCTTGTTTGTGGAGAGAATTGCATAGTTGGCCAAGTTCAGATCTAAATAAAAGGTTTCCTTGCCCTATTTGCTCGAGATTTTTGCTGTTGGATATCTGAACTACTCTATAGAGGTGAGTTATATAACATTCTTCACTTATATTGCTTATTTGAAGCTTGTTAATTCATGATTATGCTTGAATGTGATGATCTAAGCATAGTGGAATCATGCTTGTTTAGAATTACGAATTTTGTGGTGTTTCCTATTTTATTCCAGTTCTATATGAACCTGTAAACATGTGTAAAGCCTTTATAAGGTGTAACAGGATTTGGGACAGGTTGATAGCAACAACCTATGGCATTATGTACAAAACAAATGATGGTTCAAATTAGGGTTTTTAAGCTATTTCCTTTCCTATCACATAATTGATTGTTATACCATTCAACAACCAATAGTGTTGCTATCTTAGCAACTTATGTTCGTGATCAAGGGTGTCAAATTTATAGTGACAACCTATGGTTACCACCTTAGTACAAGTTTTGACTCAATTATACATTTAATTATCATCCACTAAGTATTTTAATGATGTTATCAATCGATGATGATATTGGCTTATTATTTGATGATGTTAATTGAATGTATTACTGATCTAGCAACCAATGGTGAACTAATGATCACAATTAATGGTGGATCAGGTCATCACCATATATGATGAATTAGGACTGTAATGGTAGATTTGACTATACCTTGAACCAATGGTTCCTTGGTTCAATTGATCTAATGGTTAGACCTATACTTCAATTGATAACCTTGAACAATGAACCTAATCCAATGAATAATATTGGATGCTTTTACATCCAATGGATTAGAATAAATCACATGTTATTATATGTGGGTCCTAGTGAAGATGATTCAATGGTTCAATACCATTAATTGGTAGCATTACCTTTGCCATTATATAGTTATATTTGATAAATCACTATAATAAGTGGATGTGTAACTCCCATGTGATCTAGCTTGTTATACCTAACCTTGATGTAATTATTTGATGTTAATTGGTTATAATCAGACCTCTTGAATGATAAATGTGATAATGAATTATACTCTTGTTGTGTTGAAACCACGATGTAGTACTATTTCAATATCACAGTGCCTTTCCATGTTAATATTTACGGACAAACATGTGCTAATGATCTTTTGAGCCTTGTTTAAGGCATGGAATGATGATGATAACCTTACTATGAATAATGTGATGGTATTAATGACCTTTGGGCTGTTTGAAACCATGATTGATGTGAAATCCTCTTTATGTTCCTATAAGGGTTAAAACCCTGGAACTTGTAATAAGATATTGGTATCTTGAAATAGTATCATGATAAGTGTGGTCCATTAATTTTCAATGAATGATAGGATGTGGTAATGTGATTAAGATTTATATATCAAATGTTTTATATCCCTTGAAGTCATTATACATATATTCTTGTTAGAAAATAATTAGGGTTTGAATGTCCACTTGTATGATAAAGCCTTAATGCATTCAATTGGCAGTAATTAATCAAGTGTAACCCTAATCATGTAGAGCCCTGTGCCATAGATCCATCTGAGTGTCAGGACTTGCCAGATGGTGAAACGAGTATTCCTAAGGGAAACTCAGAGCGCATACTGATGAGTATGCGGGGTGCTTGTCATCCTGAATTCAAGTGTTTAGGGAGGATGACTGTGGTCATACCTAGCCCTCAGTTTGGGAACGACTGTGATCGTGTCTCGATGATTATATATGTGATGAGATTGGAGGACAACTATGGTTGTACCTCGGATGGTAGGGTATGCGTACCCACCTCCTTTCACTAGTGCCGTGACCTATACCAAGGACGGACTAGGCTGTTAGCAGTTGACCTTATGTGTCACTGTGGCGGACCCGTACTGACCGGGGGCAGAGAAGATCTTAGGAGTCCGGCTCTTCCTAGATCTTGTATGGCACTGATTTCGACTTAGTAGTGGTCAGTTGGGACTTGAGTGGTATTTCTCAAATCCCTCAGGGCAATGTAATAAAAGAAGTGATATAAGCCGTGTAGTATACTAACTAGGGTTAAATACGTCTCACATTGCTTGATTAGTCTTTAACTAGTCCTTATATTATTCAGTGTTTACAAGATGATATTATATGACATTTGAGTAATTATACTTCTTGTCAAATTAATTTGTTTAATGGCTTAGTATGCTTAACCTATTCAATCTGCTTAAATTGCTTATTCATTTCTATATCTGCTCAGTTCATTTAATGTCAATTAATATGTTATAATCAATATATGTTGGAGAGAGTTATATCTCTCGCTGGGACTGGGTCTCACCCGTGGGTAACCACATTTTTTTTAGGTGGTCGCGGGCAACGAGGTCGAGGTCGAGGTCGTGCTGTGGAAGAGAACCAACCTGGTGATCAAAAGATTCAGAAGGTTGGTTAGTTGTAGATGCTAGTTATAGATGTTAGTAGTACAGTCCTAGTGTCGTCCCTGTACTCTCAGGTCCTGGTATGGGATGTGCTTTCTAGACGATATACTTGTATCGACACGAGATTTTGGTCATATGCCAATGTTTGTAAATATATGGCATGTACATGTGTATAATCTTTTGTATGCAAGATGTGACTGAGGTCTTTGGACCCTTATGCAAATGCTTGATACAGTATATGAGAATGGAATGATGGACATTTTGTAAATGTTCTAAAGTTTGTTTATACCTTTGGAATCAGTTTTAATTATTCCGCATTTTTGACAATGTGATTAATTAGTAGTTGATCGTGTTTTTGAGTTTTGAGTAATCTCATTTAGTGTGATGAGGTGTCACATATAAGTTCTTAACAACGTAAAAAGCTACCCCATTTCCCTAAGGAAAATCCTAAAACGGAAGAAAAAGGCCAGACCACCCACCAGAAAACCTAAAAACCCTAAAGCCCTAAAACCAAAAAGAGAGAGAATAAAATACAAAGTGTAATTAAAAGAAAGAGAGTGTTATGTGTATGGGTGTTATGTGTATAGATGCAATCCTGAATGCAAATATATCATGACCAAATTTAATACCCAAAATATCAATAGGATAAACCCTTGGACTTTAATGGTGAGCACTAAATATAGAGCACCCTGGGGAAGTGGTGTGTAGGATGTGAAGTCATTGCTCAAAAGCCAACTAGTTCAAATTACTAGAGCCATTCACGCATCAAAGGGAATTTTGGTTGAGTGGTCTAGCAAAGTATGAGTTATAACTCAAACCCTATCCTACCTATCCACATCATTTTTACATCCATGAAAATAAAAGATGGGAATGAAATTACTTCTACAAGGTATGTGCACTATGTAGACAGGAAATATGAATTGGGGTTGATATCACCAAGGGAAGTTCAAGATTTTTACAAGAGAGTAGCATATAAGGATCAATAAAATCTAAGTTTAAATGATACTTTCTAAAGGGACATCAAAACATCAGATATAGTCATACAACTATCTTGATAAAAGTCTAGAATCAAAGTATGGTTATTTTAGTATTGATTCTTATCTTATAAACAACCCCAACTCATTTACCTACATTTTGATCCTTTTACTATCTTGGGGACAAGATAGATGCCAAGTTTGGTGGGGGTTGATAACATTAATTTTCATGGATGGTTTATGCCTTTTCTACCAGTCTTTTCCTCATAATTTTAGGATTTTTACATGTTAATTATATGAAATTCTATCCTTGTAATTAACCTACCACTAAGACAAATATTTTGCAATTTTGTAGGGAAATTCCCATGTCTTGAGTCAAAAAATAATTTCATCTAGCAAAGGCTTCATCAAACATATTTCAACCAATGACTCATTGGTCCACATTCATCAACCAGTACAATCGTCAGGAAACCAACGACCCATCAGTTCATCAAGCAATGCCCGATGAATGGCCAACCAATGGCAATGACCGATAGAGCCATAAAAAAATGACACCAAGGGTGCTCACCAACCACCGATAATAGATTCAATGCCTCATCAAATGATGATGCCATAGATGGATGAAGCCAACCAATGGAATATGTCCACTGATGAATTCATGGGCTCATCATCTATGAAGCCACTGATTCATCCATCAATGAAACAAATGACCAATGAGGTCACTACCTTAGTGATCAATGAAGATTTTACCTTCAAAATTTGAAAAATTGATGCTATGGTGTTGTTAAAGAAAAACATAGTACGTGCCCTGAGGGATGTGCTCCTTCACTTGGGCTATAAGAAAATTACTACCACAGAGTACTTGGAATCACCTTGAGAACCCCATTGATCCCTATACATAGGGAACCCCTACCTCCATGAAGGGCCATCTTCTCTTTCACGACCACTAAGTGTTGCAATGAATTTCATTGGGAATTGACAAAGGCGAGAGTCCTCATTAGTTTCCACCTTTATTAGTCATTAATGGTGCACATCTATTGCTAACTGTTGAGAGAAGGAAGATAGTAAACTCTAATCCATATCTATTGCCCTCTACACTAACCTTTATCACCTTCTATTGTCAGCCAAAGGAAGGAGAAACATCTGTGGTTTGTCTATGATCACTTTGCTTATCCCCTCCCCCTCATCATTGACCATAGAGAAGAAGATATACATCAAAAACTAGTGATCCAACATGCTTATAACATTGTTAATTATTTTCTCCTTCCCTCAATCTATTCATTCCATTCCATCTCATGTTTCCATCCAGTGGCCATTCAACATTGTACATTTGCAAATTGGGTTTGAGATTATCTAGCAGGACCTCCCAATTCGGAAAATACTCTTACTCCATTGATATATATATATATATATATATATATATATATATATATATATATTCTTAACATATTTATCTCCTTACTCTTGATATTATTGCATTGTTTCCATGCTAGTTAAGCTACCATCTTATGGTGTTTGATATTTTATGACCTTAAGAGAGTGTTTTTTAGTGAGATGTGGAGTAGCGAGGAGTGTGAATGCACATGAGTGTTGGAATACTTGATCTATTAATCATATGGATTTTACCGTTTGGTTGTTTGTTTGTTATACTGAGATGGAGGTGTGCTTATAATAAAGATCTATCATGTGATTGAGAGAGGAGGGAATAGACGTAAAGATGATTGCTCATAAACTAAGCTAATACTATACAATGGGTATGAGTATTTACATGGTTGATGAATGTGCTTAGTATATGGAACCTGATCCAAGTTACCTTATCAAATTGTAATGCCAAAAAGACTATTCACCTCATGTTTTGTTGGATGATCTAGTTTTGTATCCTTTGTTTTTTTACTTTACTTTGTTACTATGTTTTATAAGGAACACTACATATACCTTTGGATTAGACTTAGATAAGCTAATACTTTTAGTCATAACATTTAACCAACCTTATCCTAGTGGTCGATCTAGTATACTACTTCTAACTCTTGTATATAATTGTGAGTGTCTCAAGGTTTCTGATTACAAATGTACAGTCCGACCAACTTAAGAACCAAGTTCATTATACTCATATTTTGGACAAATGTTCTGAAGGAAATCAAACGAGGGCCATTATGGGGCAAGAAAAGATGAAAGGACCATCCTACTATTGGGTGACATCTAAGTCAAGTAGGAATATCTATTAAAATGGACAAAGCTAGTGTTCCTAAAGCATGAGTTGACAATTATCCTTGATTTGGAAGCTATGTTCAATATCAATGAGTGAGAATACTTTCAACATAAATTGGAAGCTCTGTATATGAAGGGATGGAGCTGAATTGAAGATTCTATCAAAAATTAGACTTAGTGGGGCCAAGCATGTATGCATGCCACAAGGATACCACATGTGATGCTATTGCAAGATGCTTAATTTGTTTTTTTCTTCAAATGTATGAACATATCTTGTGGGTAAAAAGAGACAACCTTCCAATGTTTATTTGATGGTCATGCCTGAAAGGTGCCCACAAAAAAGGTTGTTTAAAAAACAATCTTGGAATATAAAGTGAGAAACAATTGTAGAAGATAAAAATATCCCTTTATCCCATGAGTATAGATGTAATCTATGTCCTCAATTAAGCGTGTATAGGACGGTGATAGATGTTCAATAATCATCTTTTAGTTGTTCTAGATTTAGTTTTGCATATTTTGCTTGATTTTAATCAATATTTCACATTTTTTTATTTTTAGTAGTTGTTTGGTATTTAATGTATTTTTAGTGTTTTATTTGTAGGTTGGTGCAATAAGACGAGATAAGAAATTACACCTCCATGAAAACCCCAAGAAAATGATCAAAGATAGCATATCCTCACTCGCCAACTCTGATAATTGGAGCGAGGGTCGTTAAAGTATAGACAATCACTCAAATAACTATAACTTTTGCATACAACTCAGAATTGGATGAGACAAAAAATCCATGTGTATTTGAACCTGAGAATTAGGGAATAAGTAGAATATTTGATGGACGAATAGGGGATCCTTTTGAATAGCTTATTCTAATAGGAAAGTATTTTTTGGTAAGTATGCTCATCAGATCATTTCTATTGACATCTCAAAAAAGAGAAAGGATTGGTCTAATAGTAAAATCTTATATTATTAAATTAACTCACCAAATTGATGATAAAATTGATGGACATTCTAGCGGGCATTAAACAACCAAATTATTTAAGGAATTTCAAGTTCATAAAAACAAAGTATAAAAGAATAAAAAGTGGGTTAGGTTGACTAGTATTTGACTTTGTATTCTTGAATTAGTATTTTCTTTTTCATTGTTCCATTTATACTCTATTTGAATTCTTCCTTATTTGCATTTTTTATTTTATTGTGCCAATCCAACCCAGTCAAACAATAAAAATCACATTTCTTTTTTTTAGTTCAACTGATATACTGAAATGTTCATGCCATACTAGTTGAATCCACTAAGTATCAACGTTCCTATTAGCAATCCAAGTTATATATATATATATATACATAGGGATAACCGTGTGCAACCAAAAATGCAAGCACAGTCTGGGAAGGGGTTTTGTATCACCATGAATAATGCATATAGATTTGCAACTATTACTATAGAAACTCCCATTATATGATATGGGTTCAACATCCAATTCCTTGGAAGAAGATAATAAACTGAATAAGTAGCTTCTACACTAAAACTAGATGCAAAAAACCAACCATATTAGCCTAGTGGATATATCAATACAGAAGTAAAACTAACAATTGGGTCTGAAAATGCTCTTCCATTATAAGGTCACAATTGAATGGATTGGGCAAGTTCAAATTGACTTAGCAAAAAACCTATTAGACCAAAAGCTCCATGATAGCAATAAAAGTCCACAAACCTCCTAATTGGCACCAATGAGTAAAATCTCTTTGTGCTTCATGACACCATAGTAGAAACAATAATGTACTAAACTATTTACAAGACACTCTTCATAAGGATCTATAGAAGACCAACCCATACGATCATGCGCCTTGGTAGATCAACTTTCATCACCATTCTTCCCCACAGAGCGAGTCTTTATGGTGTGTATAACTTCTTGAACCAGAGAAAGGATGTTATCGGCGATGTGGTGTCCATGAATACATCTTTTATGTGTGGGATAATTATGATTCAATAAGAATCATACAAGGGTAAATTGATAGAAAACTCCAATAAAATGGAAACCCATAACCTAGTGGATAAAGTATAGATATTGGTGTGTTTCTTAAATGCAAACAAGTAAATTGGAAAAAGATGGTGCCAAAGGGGAGAGTCAACACCATAACTACTAGGTAGCTATGGATCTTTCTGTCCCTGAAAATGGTTCTAGAAAGATTAGTGCATTTTTCACTACCTTAGGCTACACACTACTCAATTGAGATATGAATAGATGCAACTTAGGCAAACACACATGAATCTTTTGAATTTACAATGGACCTAGTCTAACACACTCACTCAGATTGTCCATACTTCACTTGCAAGCACGTGGGATCATGTCATAGTGTATGCAAGTGGCAAGATAAGGGTCGATCCACATGGAAAGATCTAGTACTAGAGCTAGGTTAAGGTGAGCTATGTTCCTAATGCAAAGAGTAGGACTTTTAGGATTTGTTGGTTGATTTGGTTGATTACACTAATGATGCAAGCAATTGAAAGCAAGAAAGGAAACTAGACCATAAGAAACCCTAAACAAGAAATTCTAATTAACAAAGAAGACAACTAACTAATCAAGAGCAAGAGACTACAACTAAGTTGCTAGAAATGCAAGTTAATACTACAGAGATAAGTTAAGCACTAGAGCTATTAATGACCTAGGTTATCACTAACTAGAAAGATTAACACTAGAGAGCTCAAAAGAGCACTAACTACTCAAGCAAGGCCGAATTATCCAAACCTATGCAATTGACTAAGAGGAAATGAAAGCAAGTAACTACACTAACATAATCAATCTAAGCAAACAAAATGGGTTTTCACAAGTTATGGGGAGAGTGGGATGTTTGGGGGAATGTCATAAGAATTCAAGTTGAGGGTTGCTATAACATGCACATCCTATGTCTTCATTCTAGACTGCCAAACCAATCAAAATAGTAAAATCTAATGAAATAACCCTAGAATATTGGTTGGCCATGGATAGAATAGAGTGTGGGAGGGGAACTACACCCTTTCACCCCTTATCTAGCCGTACAAGGCTCAATTGGACTTAGGTCTCAGTGGGATTTCTATTGGATTCAAATAATCTAGGTTTCCTCTAGGTAGGGTTATTAGGTAAATTGAGAGGCAAGGGTAGGAAAGGAGAGAAGAGATGAGGGTGTTTCACCTCATGCTACTCACCTTCTAGCCTTTAGAAAACTCTAGGCTATTGCACTAATCACTCTTACACTAGCTACTTAGATCTCACACTTAGTTGTATGAGAAGAGATTTGTATGTAGGAAGATAGGGTTCTAGCTAGGGATCTACTAGTTAGATCTAGGAGCAATTCCTAAAAGAGAAACATACAATTCGTTTTCCCTATAAGTGTTATCAAGCATCATATAACAAGCAAACCATGTTTAGAAGCATACATTACAAGTAAAATAATGGGAAATGAAATAGAAGTAAGATACAATCATCATAGAATGGAAATATGTTCATTACACATTATTTTCTCCCAACATGGTATCAAAGTAACATTTTATCCCCCAAATAGCCCACCAAGGGGCTTAGCTACTCATGATAAAAAAAAGAGCAAAAAGGAAAGAAGAAAGAGGTAGAAGGCCATGGTAGCTCATGGAAGATCCTCCTTCTTTAACTCCTTGCTGAAGAAGCTCATGCACCACCCTCCAAGATGGAAAATGGCATGGAAAGGTAAGGTTTGTTGGTGGAAACCCTAGAAAAGTAGGATTTTTGGGTGGAAATGAGGTGGATATGGAGTCATACAGGAAGGAAGATAGGTGGAGCTCTTGAATGACAAGAGGGATGTGAATGAATGATAGAGGTAGATATAGGAGTGGCTAACCTAGTGCTGTGGCCGCCACTATAGTATATATAGGTGGTAGGGAAGCACTAAGGTAAGTGGGGGTAAAATGGGCAAAACAATGTAGAAGAACTAGGATTTTAGGTGAAAACACGACTGTGTTGGGCAACACGACTGTGTTGGGAAACACGACCATGGTGGGTAGAGGGTAGCATGACCGTGATGGTACCGAATGACTATGCTAGGTGGAGGTAAAGTTATAGTGTGAAAGTGGGGGAAACAGAGGCTGGTAGCATGACCGCGCTGGGCAACACGACCTTGGTGGAGGCTAGGTAGCACAGCCGTGCTGGGTAGCACATTCGTGGTGGGCGAGTTGGGTTGGAGGTCATTATGCACAGAATGACCATTCTAATCTTCACCCACATCATAGTGAGAATGTACATACACTAAGATGTTGAAATATAAGGAAAAGATTAGAATAGTTAAGAATCAATTAGAATTGATATCTGAAATCCAACTTTGGGGCCTCAGATAAGAAACCCTAAGTTGGGAATGAAGGAAGAGGGATATAGATACAAGACATACATTAGTATGTAACATACAAAATAAAGAAGAAATGATAGATAAATAATATGGAAATGAATATGAACAAAGGATAAGAAATAGATTTGAAAGATAAAAAGTGTGATTTGAATAAAAGGAGATGTGAAACATGAACAAAGTTTAATATAAAATAAATTCTTGTAGTGATAGCAAGAATGATGAATAATCTATTCTTACCTTGGATGTTTCAATGTTAGGGATGTTTATTCTAGATGATCAGAATGAGAAATATAAGTAAGAAGAAGTTGTAATGCTTAAGAGAAATAAGAGAAAACAAATGGCTATAATCAATATGTGAATTTGTTTTAAATAAGTATAGTTTGTTGATGGCATTTCATTGGATGAAAATTTGTTTTACATATGACTTCGATTGTACATGTGCGAGCAATATACTAAATTGGAATGAGTTTTATGGTTTCAATTATTCATATCAGTAGTATGACTCAATTTTATACAATTGTTGTTACTTCTAGTCTTTTAGTTCATGAGTGCTTTTCTAATAGAGTGGAAAAATAGTGAAATTCAAAATAGAAAGGTGAATTGTCTTTAATAACTATGATGTGATGTAGAAAAATAAGTACATATTGATGTGTATGAATTAAGATAGTGGGATCAGATTACCAGTACGGAGGTAACATCTCAACAGGGTATGGCATAAAAAGTTGTTTATCTATCTCTTTCCTATAACTGATAGTGACAAAAAAATATTCTTTGAATATCATTGAGAAGTCTGGCTTAAAATATGTCGTGATTAGAAGAGAAACAAATGACTCAATATTGAAAATAACATTCAAATATGAAATAAGATTATAGTAACACATAAGATTTCAGAAGTTTAAAAGAAACTTTGAATATAATTTGTTTGCATATTTATGTTTTGGAGATGAAACTTTTTAAGGGGATGAGAATTGTAATGGCCGCATTTGTGCTTAATTGGTAAACTAGGGTTTACCTGAATGATCACATGCTTGATTAGATTGAACATCGTTTAGACTTGATTAATGATAGTAGCTCAATTGTAATGTTTCAAACCTAAGAAGAAACTCTAATTATGATTTTAGTTTGAAGAATTAGGGTTTGAGAAATTTAAACCCTAATCGAAAAAATTAGGGTTTTGATACTACATGAGTATGGCATCTGACCAGGATAGCAGTGTGGTAAATGATTTTTCATATTTTCTATGAATTTTTCATATAATTAAATTTTGTATATGATATGGATAACTAGATCATTCATATTGGAGAAAAATTTCAGAATATTTGGGTGTTCTTTGAATGTGATTCTTGATCTAACTATACTTCGATCGAAATACTAACAAAGTGTTGTTTAGAAGTATAATGCTTGATTTTTAATTATTTATTGGTAACTCCGAATGATCTGAAATTTATATTGGACTATAAAATTACATTTCAAATGTCATGATAAATTTTCATAAATTTTAGAGGATATTTGACCCTAAAATAAATGAATTATAGTAACTTTTTTATAATAGAAAAATCAAATGAAATAAGAAAAAGTATAATGAGGGGTTAATGTGTAAATTACCCAAGCACCTAAATTTCTCTATATGATCAAGCTAGCACCCCAGTAGATCTCATATTTCATGATCCATTCTAGAGAAACAAAATCATAGAGAGAGAGAGGAAGAGTTAGGGTTTGAGAGAAGAAAGTGGTGGAATTGCTGATCTAGGGTTTCTCTATCCGAGATATGATGAAATCAAGTAAGTTTAGCTTCTTTGCATAGCATTTCATGGTGAATATTCTCTCATATGTCAAGATTCCTTCCCTCCTCTGATTTGATTCAAAATGCTATCAAATCTTCCCCTTTTTTCACTCTTTCTTCATAATTCCCCATTTCTAGGGTTTTTGGGTTGAAAGGAAGAAGAATATGATGATTTGCTAGGGTTTTGATATGAATTCAAGATTTTCAGAGATGAGCTGAATTTTTAAGGTATTTTCACACCTTAGGCTGAGTGGGTACTTCCTTTAAACAGTAGATTGGACAAAAATGAGTTAAATGATCAGTAATCTTTACTTGTTTTGTATGCGACTACAAACCCTAAACTGCCCTTTTTACCTAGCTTTCGCAAGATGATATGAAATAGATTATTTAACTATTGTGATGTATTCTAGTTGATAAATCATACAATAAATGCATACAAATTATCTAAATGAGAATTCCTAAAGTAATTGCAGAGTTTATATGAAAATAGAAAAATCTAGGGTTTTCGGCTATTATTAAAATTGTAGTATAATTGAATAGAGAGGTTTGTCTAGTTGAATATCCTTGGTTACAAGTGATTGATTTATCTAAATGAGTAGTACATATATGTCAGATACGATCTTGTATTTCATTTGATGATATCAATGTTTGCTTGATATATTAGTAAATAGGGCGAAACCCTAAATGAATGGCAAGTTGGAAGTTTGTGAATAGATTCATGAATTCAACTGATGTGATTCTTTATTGTTATAAATTTATTTATTTAAGGTTATTCTTGATGCATGATATTTTAATGAATATCTTGGAAACCCTAGTTAAATTCATACCAGGGTTTCATATGCATGACTGATTGAAATACGTTATGTGATAATTTGAGTTTCTAGCTGAATATCATTTTATATGCATACACATTTTGATTTGTGATGCAAAAATCTCTAACTGAGTTAATTGATATGAAATGCATTAGTTGTTATGGTAATTTAAGAAAATAGAAAAGGCATTTCCCTAGATAGGGATGTCATTGATGTCATGCATGAATACGAGAAATGTTGAATGTAAATGTTTATATCATTAGCATGATATCTGTTTAAACATATGCGAATTCTTCTATGTGCATGAAAAATGAGAAAGCCTGAGAGAAGGATAATCAATATGTTAAACATCTAAGAAATGAGAAACTCTAAGATAAGGGTAACCAGAATGTTATGCATTCAACTAAGTATTATAAATGAATTCAGTCCAATAGCTCAAATAGTCAGTAAAAGTACAATAGTAATAGTAGATGCCTTGAACAACATATAACCCTCCCTGGAGGTCTATACCAGGATGGGTGAAATAGGATATGGACTATCAGATATAGGAGGAAGTAGCCCAGAACTGAGTATCTAACATTAACAGATTAGATATCGGTGGTACTTTAGTTGAGTAGCATAGTACCCAACAATAATCAGAGATTCTGGTGGTACTATTTCAATATTAGGGGTATCCAATAATAACTGGAGATCCAGTGGTACCCACTAGTTGAAGTATACAACCCTTGTGGACCTACTTCTTCTGAAAGTTACTCCATTTTGCGTGTCAGCCCTAGTAGAACAACATTATGTAGAGTTGAAGCTTTTTAGCCTAGAGGCACCCCTCCTGAGTACCCATGACAAGGGCCACAATTTATGAACATTGTTTAGCTGCCGTTAGGCCAGACGTGGCAACCTCACTACAGACTGAGGTAGTTAGTAGTAGACTTAAGGTCTCAGGTTTACCTTAAGAGTTGTACGGTAAGTCACGCAGCAATGGCTTTTGCTTGGATGGTACAATCCAAGTGAGTTCATGGGCAACGTAAAAATAAAAATGAATTGAGTTCATATAAAGAGTACAGTAGTTAGATCAATCAGTTATGTTTAGTTGGCAAACATAGTAGTAGTCTGTTCAGTAGTCAGATCAAGTCAAAGTTAATGAAAGATTACAAAGAGAATAATGAGAAAAATGTTTAAATATTTGTATATTACTATTGATGTATTATAAGATGAATGAGAGGTTAACCAAGTGTGTGTAGTTATTCACTTATTCTTTGTATGTTTCTAGATTATTAGTTTTCTTTATGATCAATAAAGCATGTTCATATATTGATTTACTCTTGTAGATGTCTAGAGTATTCTGCCATATTTATGTTTGTGAATGATTAGTCTCTTTAAAGCTTACTGTTGTTATAATTGATATCAGTTGCAAACCAATATATCTGTAATTATATCAGTGCTTTAAACTATTTCTTTGAAATACTCAATCATTGAGAGAGTAGGCTCATCCCTCTACTCACAATTTTTAGGGATTATTCATGGACTAAATATGTCATTGCATCAACATAGATCTGCCATAGGAGTTAAGTCTGAGATTAGTTAAGTTCAGCCGGTCCCTGTCACTCTAGGTCCTTGTATACAGTTGAGAGAGAATTCTAAATGATGTTTTGTATCTTTGTTTCCTTAATGATAGAGTATATACCTGGTTATCATGTTGTATGCACATGGAAGTGTGAGGAACAAAATGAATGTCTGGATGTGTATCATTAATGTTGAAATCATATTTGCGTAATCAAGGTTTAATTCCTTTGTAAAGTTTGCTTATGTGATTGAATGCGAGAAAACAAAGAGTTTGAAATAAAGTAAAAGAAAAAGTTGGGAGTGAACTTTGTATTAAGTATAACACTCAAACTTATGCCCTAATCTCATGATTAGTGGTAATCGTGGGATGTGGATGTAACAACTTGCGTGCTGGCTAGAACGACTGTTTTGGAGGATTTTTGGCACGATCGTGCTGGCTAGCATGACCGTTTTGGAGATGTTGTTGTAGCTTGTTGAATCTTTAATTTTACCGTGATCTTGGCATTTGTCATCATGGATGTTCCTTGGTACCATGACAATGCGGGGGTCTTCAGAGGCACTTTGAGCTTTAATCTTCATGATCTATGGACTTCTTTGCTTGAGCTTGACCTTTGGCCACTAGGAGTAGGTTGGGGAAGCTTTGGGGTCTTATTTGGACCCCTCTGTCTCTCTCATCCATCCAAACATGGTCTGAGTACATGAAAAATGTGTAAAGAAAGTCCATAAGTGCATTTGACAGAAAAATACATATTTAGGGAATAACTTGCAGTCTAACAATGTTTAGATGTGATTAAGATGCAAAAAGACAGAATATGGATCCATAGAATAGGGTTGCATCACCACCCCAAACTCAAAACATGCTTGTCCTCAAGTATGCTCCAACTTAATCTTTCTCTTTAGTTTCTTTCAACAAACAAGAATGATAAATGCATTGCAATTGATGATTTTTCACTAAATGGGCTTAAAGGTGACTAAGTACATGTGTACCACCTCTCTCCTCTCCACTTGCACAATCCAATCATGAAAAGAGCACTAAGCATACAAACTTCAAATATAGGGCATAGAACACACAATCTATACATATGACTTTCATGTTGCTCTGGGTAGACCATTTCATGATGGTGTTAATCAAAGATGACCAGGAGTGTTGTTTCACTTTCATGCATTCAAATTTATCCTTCAAACCACACCACGTGACCCACATGGCTGCGGTGAAAGTGTGAAGTGAGCTAGGTTTGACGTTTCCTAGCTCAATGGGTATGAAAATAGAAGAAAGGATTTCGGTGAGAGGTTGGAGTGCTATTACATAGAGTGCTCATCTTTGCTTTATTTGGATACTATTACATAGGATCATTTTTATTTTCTTGTGGCACTTTATTTCCCCATGTGTAAGGATGGCATATGGTGGTGAGAGTGAAGTGGGGAGTATGTAGATGTGGCCACCCCAAACTTTTGGAGGTGGCCACAGTTGAATATATGCACCTTGGCATCCTTTCGTGAGGTAGAGAGGTAAGACAATGATGAAAGAAAAGTTTGGTCAAAGATGGGTCACTAGTCTAGTTCTCAACATAAAATCTCCTGCATGAAAGTTATTCCAACACTTCATCTGTAACATCCTCGGATTCTACCATCTCGAACCTTGGAAGGCCCGAGAGGACAAATCCAAAAACTTTAGACAATCATATCTGAGAGTGATGCGGAAGCATAATACACATACATGAACAAACAATCATAACATACACCATAACATTTCTCAACATTCAACTTGTAATTTATTACAAAACGATTTACATTTTCATATTGAAATTTTATAGTCTATGAACATGTATGCTAACTAGGATCTACACACAATAGGTAAACCTGTACAACTGCTCACATCCTATTCTTTTATCCCATGCTAGCTCTGAACCTAAAACATACATGAAACAACGAATCAACATAAAGTTGGTATGTGGTTGAAAGATACTATACTATGCTGGTATATTTAAAATACTTGAAAAAGAATAAAGAAAATGAAAGCATTATTTAAGGTGGAAAATCAGGTAAACTAAAGTTATTAATCATATTTCAATGAACATGTATTACTATGGTGGACTTAGCACAAACATATATTATTGGGCCCTATCCCCGCGTACCTTGTACTATTAGGGATCTCCCTGCATACCTTGTACCATTAGGGATGTGCTAGTCATCATTAATACTTTCCCTCTCTAATAGGGAGATTAATGAACCATCAGTAACTACATTCCATTATATTTCCTTAGTGTTCTTGATGTTCAAGGCGAAAAAGAGACAATATTTATAGATATACATCCAACAAGATTATACAACTACATGCAAGCATTTACTCATAATTAAATCATCCAGCAAAACTAGTCTTATACTTATATCCACGTACCTGAGTTCAGAGATTCTTTATACATCCAATATCACCTAGATAATCTGGTCATCAACTAATTATTAACAAATATTCATCATTAATACAAAATTCACCATTATTAATGGTATTTAGGTCTAAATTAGGTGTTACTGATCTAAAATGTGTCTCCGGTATTTTAATACTAATACTGATGTCATTATTTAGGTCTGGTTCAGATTCCACAATTTTCTGATGCTTAATCTATTTTCTAAAATTAATATGAGGTTATAGCATGAAATTAGGTTTTAATGAGAAATGACCTAGTATTTAGGTATAATAATCAATTGGATTCCATAAATCACTTTCAAACATAGTTAGGCTTCCAGAAGAATTTTCTGAGAATTTATTTCGATTGGATATCATTTATTATATTTAATGAAACCTAAAAGAAGCATCATCTAGTAATTAAAAAACCATGAACATTACTATTTCAAAGGTATGATCTAAGGGTCCTATAATAAAGTAGGCATTATTTAGAGTCTAGGGATATTTTTGGGTAATTATTTGGACATAGGAGATATTTTTAATCGTATTTCTAAGATATGTACATTAGATGAGGTATTTACCTTTCATGATTTATTGTGGCCGGTGGATCCAAAGCCTAGATGCGTCAGATGCATACTCAAGAGGGGTGCAACTTCCTCTCCTTAACTTGCAATAAACCAGTCACTATGTAGAATTGGACACACTGAACCGATATGCGCTCCCTTCTCTTGGTCGCGTCTCTCTGGCGGTCTCTGTCCCCGTGAGCGTGAGCTCCATCGCGTAGGGAGGATTCCAGGTAGGGCCTTAGTTTCTACTTCATCTATCATGGTTGCCTTTCAGGGGTGCCATCACCTTCAACACTGGGTGAGAGGGCTGCCGACCAGTCTTCTAGGTGCTGGGAGATCTGTGGCCTTCCCGCCACCTTCTCTGCAAATCCTCAGCGAACATGTTTTTGGGATTGGGGTTTTCTGTCTCACAACCCAAAACGTGAGATTGAGGTACTGGGAAGATACTAGATGCCAACCTAAACTTGCCCTGACCCTTGGTTGGTGGTGAGTGATGGAGGAGCGCTCAACTAGGCTCACCTTCTCCAGCGGCGGCTGTATTGGCCTCTGTAGCCCAAAACCGCCACGAACAAGGTTAGGCAGTTGATCGTAGAGCACCAAGAAGATTGGAGAAAGGTCCTCCAAAGTGTGGAATGATGCCATTCTATCACGACAACATTCACACCATGATCCAGGTTTAGATTCACCATCAGATAGTGGTGGTTGTAGAATGTAGGATCCTCGAGCGCACACCGGTGAAGACAGGAGATCAGATAAGAGGGACCTGCTGTCACAGCTTATCAATGCCTAATGAGAGGTTCAATGCTTGACGAGGACTCCTTCTTGGATCCATAGTTGAGGAGGGTAGTGCATGATATAGACCTGCTACCCCACACTTACTGGAGGGTGGACTAATCTCTGCAGATAGGTTGCAGCCTCGATTACATCTTCAAAGCATCTAACAAGGCTCCCTTGTCTATTGCCTTGCAGCGACTGTTCCTCCTTCAACCTCAAAATATCTAGCCTGTAGTTTTCATGGTCTGTATATTGGTGGTCGGTGGTGGAAACTCCCATGCCTACAATGGTTTTTCAAGTGATGTAGCCCTATGTGACAACCTCCTGCTCGCTTCTTTTTCTCCTCTAGAAAATACTTGTAGTGGAGAATAGAGAGGGAGAAGTCAGGGAGAAGATGGCGTATCCTTCCTTTATGCAGCACCACTCTCTGGGTCGAACCGTGAGGGTTGTTTCCTAGATCACAATTTGTGAGGAAAAATCCCTATGATCATCCCAACTTCATCAGATCAAGTGAACCCATTTACCAAATTCTCTTCCTCTATTTACGGAGGTGATGGATGACCGATCACCATCTTGGCAAGGTGCCACATCATTGGGAGGAAAGACCACATGACATGCTATACAAGACAAATTGTGTTCTCTTTAATCAGATATCCTAGTCACTTAATCACAATTTCAACCATCACTATCTCTCAAATTGTTGGTAAAAAACCAATGAAGTTTGAATGCTCGATTCCTCCACATGTAATCTAACTTGATTATCTAACTATATTGATCAGGTACCCTCATAATTACGTATATAAACCTTGAATATAAGTTAACCAAACATCAGCCCTTGAGAAAGCCAGTCAAACTTACATCAATTGACAACATAAAATTTTCAAGGTTCATCATCAAATTATTTCATACCAGATATATCTTCAAATGCAAGATTGGGCATCGAATCCCCGAAATTGGGTTCATCACATTCACCCCACCTTATATGGAATTTCATCCTCGAAATTCAATTATTGTCATACTCAAGGTGATACCATGGAATCCAACTTTATATATGTCACCACTTCTAGGCGAAAAATACTTTCATATATCTAGACATACCCTACATTGTCATCTTGGGATTTAGAGTTTCTAGAGTGTACCCACCCCACCTTAAATAGGTTGAAGCATCATTTTTTTAAAGGAATTTAAACCATCACTTAACATCTTGGTCACAACATAACATTCTAGTATTTTAGGGTTCACATCCCTCATTCCCCTAAGAATAAGGGTATGCTCATATTTTTGAAGTCAAAGAGGTGTTATTACTAGAGGTTTCATATTTCACCTCACTAAAACATGCAAGGTGATATCAATTGTGCACCTCATTTGTTTCAGAATCATCCTTAGTGTGGGTTTATGATCAACATCTTACTTAGATTTGATCATTGTATAAGGGCTTACTTTACGTGCTTGAAAATAGAGTTTCACCCTAAGGTGTGAAAGTTTTCATCAAACTAAGATCATAGAGTTAGAAGCATTGAGGTTAAGTACTATACTTTGTGATCATATAATCTAAGATATAAGGAAATCTTTATTTCAATTTCATGATTTTAGATTTATATGTTTCATGTATGATATGAAGGGAAAGTGAATATATTAAATCAAGCTTATTATGATTTCAAACTTGGATATCAGTTGTATGATACAGAGAGGGAATATAGAACATGTCAAGCTTATATGAGTGGCTCTTCATACATAATTCATATTTATAGCTCAAGTGAGGTTTCTAACATCATATATAAGAAAGAGAAGTGAAAGGAACGATATTTATGAGTATCTTATGCAAAAGCATTTTACTCTCATAACTAAGAGTTTCACAGATTACCTCACTTGCAACTAATGATGAGCTTCACAAGCTTACATCACTCAAGCTAAGACATAACTCAGTCAAAGGATTGACTTTCTCATTATGAGTCACCTACCCGCCATTTTTTACCCAACTTTCACATATAGGATTGAATCATGCAAAATGACTCGACTCATCTACTCCGGAGTAACCCAACTTAGGACACATCATTTCACATATATCTTAGGGTAGGTCCTATGATCCTCTCCTTTTGGGTCTCACTCTCTTTGGAGTTTACCACATATCTTGTCCTAACACTAGATGTCCTCCTTTGTAAAATAGCTTGAGGCTCATGCATATTCAACGTTATCTTAACTTAGCTCATCTTAAGTAAGAAAGAGTATGTACTTTTATCATCAAGACTTAGCTTAGATTATTCAAAATTGGATTCAAACCTCACTTACAACTTAGATCTTTATAGAGAACTTAGACCTCAGAGATCGAATTTATATAAGATCATCTTAGCTTATATCATCTATCATTCTATTGTCTATATATCTATCACATACCCTTATAAGGATCTAGACATCTATTCTAGATATACTCTCTCTTCTAGACTGACGTCACCCCCTTTCACTTAGGTTGCATGAACACTAACTACTCTCCAATGTGAGGGACACACTTATATATTTACACATATATAATAAAATATTATATCATTTTTTCTCTTAGAAAGCGTACGTTAGAGAAAACTGTCGAGGCTCCAGCCGATTGGAAAACAAAATCAAATCAACAAAACCGAGTGTCCCACACACAATAGATAGTCCAGTGTCATGTCACCTAGTGAAATGGTGAGAACAACGTGTAGACTAGTGTAGCTACCCAATACATATGAGCTCTATATGGAAAGGGTTTCACACACTTGTCTAAACCTAGTTCTCAAACATCTAGGTTCTAACTTAGAGGCTAAGTCAAACCTTATTCCTATAGAACAACTTACTAAGTTTCTAAGGTTTAAAGTGAGAGGTGAAGTTTAGTTTTATGTTTCATGGTGAGTAATTGTTAGGTGTAGCTATTGTTCATGCTCTGATACCAACTGTAATGTCCCCAGATTCTGCTGTCTCAAACCTTGGAAGGCCCGAGAGGAAAAATCCAAAAATGTTAGACAATCATATCCGAGAGTGATGCGGAAGCATAATACACATACATGACCATACAATCATAACATACACCACAAAATTTCTCAACATTCAACTTGTAATTTATTACAAATGAATTATTACAAAACGATTTACATTTGCATATTGAATGAAAATTCTATAGTCTATGAACATGTATTCTAACTAGGATCTACACACAATAGGTAAACCTATACAACTACTCACATCCTGTTCTTTTATCCCATGCTAGCTCTGAACCTAAAACATACGTGAAACAATGAATCAACATAAAGTTGGTATGTGGTTGAAAGATACTATACTATGCTGGTATATTTAAAATACTTGAAAAAGAAGAAAGAAAATGAAAGCATTATTTAAGGTAGAAAATCAGGTAAATAAAAGTTATTAATCATATTTCAATGAACATGTATTACTATGGTGGACTTAGCACAAACATATATTATTGGGCCCTATCCCCGCATACCTTGTACCATTAGGGATCTCCCTACGTACCTTGTACCATTAGGGAGGTGCTAGTCATCATTAATACTTTGCCTCTCTAATAGGGAGATTAATGAACCATCAGTAACTACATTCCATTATATTTCCTTAGTGTTCTTGATATTCAAGGCGGAAAAGAGACAATATTTATAGATATACATCCAACAAGATTATACAACTACATGCAAGAATTTACTCATAATTAAATCATCCAGAAAAACTAGTCTTATACTTATATCCACGTACCTGATTTCAGAGATTCTTTATACATCCAGGATCACCTACATAATCTGGTCATCACCTAATTAATAACAATTATTCATCATTAATACAAAATTCACCATTATTAATGGTATTTAGGTCCAAATTAGGTGTTATTGATCTAAAATGTGTCTCCAGTATTTTAATACTGATGTCATTATTTAGGTCGGGTTCAGATTCCACAATTGTCTGATGCTTAATCTATTTTCTAAAATTAATACGAGGTTACAACATGAAATTAGGTTTTAATGAGAAATGACCTAGTATTTAGGTATAATAATCAATCAGAGTCCATAAATCACTTTCAAACATAGTTAGTCTTCTAGAATATTTTTTTGAGAATTTATTTCGATTGGATATCATTTATTATATTTAATGAACCCTAAAAGAAGCATCATCTAGTAATTAAAAAACCATGAAGATTACTGCTTCAAAGGTCTGATCTAAGGGTCCTATAATAAAGTAGGCATTATTTTGAGTCCATGGATATTTTTGGGTAATTATTTGGACATAGGAGCTATTTTTAATCGTATTTCTAAGATATGTACATTAGATGAGGTATTTACCTTTCATGATTTATTGTGGCCGTTGGATCCAAAGCATAGACGTGTCAGATGCATACCCAATAGGGGTGCGACTTCCTCTCCTTGAATTGCAATAAACTGGCCACTATGTAGAATTGGACACGCTGAACCGGTATGTGCTCCCTTCTCTTGGTCGCATCTCTCTAGCGGTCTCTATCCCCATGAGCATGAGCTCCATCGCATAGGGAGGATGCCAGGCATGGCCTTAGTTTCTACTTCAGCTATCATGGTTGCCTTTCAAGGGTGCCATCACCTTTAACACTGGGTGAGAGGGCTTATGTTCAGTCTTATAGGTGCTGGGAGATCTATGGCCTTGCCTCTACCTTCTCTGCAAATCCTCGATGAATAGGTTTTTGGGATTGGGGTTTTCTGTCTCACAACCCAAAATGCAAGATTGAGGTACTGGGAAGATACTGGATGCCAACCTAAACTTTCCCTGACCCTTGGTTGGTGGTGAGTGATGGAGGAGTGCTCAACCAGGCTCACCTTCTATGGCGGTGGCTATGTTGGCTTCTATAGCCCAAAACCGCCACGACCAAGGTTAGGCAGTTGATCGCAGGGCACCAAGAAGATTGGAGAAAGGTCCTCCAGAGTGTGGAATGATGCCATTCTATCACGACAACATTCACACCATGATCTAGGTTTAGAATCTCCATTAGATAGTGGTGGTTGTAGAATGTAGGATCCTCGAGCGCACACCGGTGAAGACAGGAGATCAGGCAAGAGGGACCTGCTGTCACAGCTTATCAATGCCTACTGAGAGGTTCATTGCTTGACGAGGACTCCTGATTGGATCCATAGTTGAGGAGGGCGGCGTAGGATACATACTTGCTACCCCACACTTACTAGAGTGTGATTCGATTGCATCTTCAAAGCATCTAACAAGGCTCCCTTGTCTGCTGCCTTGCAACGGCTGTTCCTCCTTCAACCTCAAGATATCCAGCCTGTAGTTTTCATGGTCTGTATAATGGTGGTCGGTGGTGGAAACTCCCATGCCTACAATGGTTTTTCAAGTGATGTAGCCCTATGTGACAACCTCCTGCTTGCTTCTTTTTCTCCTCTAGAAAATACTTGTAGTGGAGAATAGACAGGGAGAATTCAGGGAGAAGATGGCCTATCCTTCCTTTATGCAACACCACTCTCTGAGTCGAACTGTTAGGGTTGTTTCGTAGATCAAGATTTGTGAGGAAAACTCCCTATGATCGTCCCAGCTTCATCGGATCAAGTGAACCCATTTACCACAATCTCTTCCTACATTTACGGAGGTGATGGATGATCGATCACCATCTTGGCAAGGTGCCACATCATTGGGAGGAAAGACCACATGACAGGCTACATAAGAAAAATTTTGTTCTCTTTGATCAGATATCCTAGTCACTTAATCACAATTTCAACCATCACTATCTCTTAAATGGTTGGTAAAAAACCAATGAAGTTTGAATGCTCGATTCCTCCACATGTAATCTAACTTGATTGTCTAACTATATTGACCAGGTACCCTCATAATTACATATATAAACCTTGAATATAAGTTAACCAAACATCAACCCTTGAGAAATCCAGTGAAACTTACATCAATTGACAACATAAAATTTTCAAGGTTCATCATCAAATTATTTCATACCAGATATATCTTTAAATGCTAGATTGGGTATCAAATCCCTGAAATTGGGTTCATCACATCATCAAATAATATCACACCATATGAGTGAAAAACATGAGATTCATATTTCTGTCATGTGATTCTATAAGACCTATGCATTCATAGCTGGCTCAAGTCACAATTCAACCAAACCATTCACAAACCTAAGAGAAGTGACTCACATCTAGACAATCAAAAATTAAGGCCATTTAGCAACAGAATAGTGAAACTTATCATGCATTTATCATAGATCAACATTTTCACATCAATAGGTGGAGATCAAGTCAAAACATGCTTCTCAGGCAAGAAGTTCCAAATTTGAGAAAAATTAGCCAAAATGGTGCCAACTTGCATTTTAACCACATTCAAACTTACTTTAGGGAATTTAAATCTCAAAGTAGAAAATCCTAACTAAAACACACAAGAATTACCAAGATCTACATGAAAATACAATGCATGAGATGGAATGATAGAAAGAGCAATTTTTTTGAAAAATTATCTAAAAATGCATACAATTAACTACATGATATGCATGAATGAAAAGAAAGCACACAAAGTCAATATATATTTAAATAAACTATTTGATCATCTAAGCAAAAAGTTAGCACAAGGTACATAAAGAAACATGCGGTGAGAGAAGGGCTTACCGCCCTACCACCCCAAATTTTAAATCATACTATCCTCAATGTGAAATAGAAGTTTATAATAGTAGGGTAAAGGGTATGGAGTCATGGTAGACAACTGCCAAGAGATGGAGTGATCAACATAGCACTGGGTGAGAAGGGCAAGACCACCACAGCTGTGCTGAGAAACACAACAGTTCTGGCTTTCCAGCCGCACGACCGTGCTGGACTCCTTTATGTAGCTTTTACACTATCTTGCAATCTTGTTTTCAATTTTGATTTCCTATTGGTAGATGATTCTTGTGTCATGTGTCCTCTATTGTTCATGTGTTAATCATGATTCACAAATAGAGAAACCATCAAGAGTGGTATGTGTGTATTTCTTGGAGAAACAAAAGTGTAATTAAACAAGAAGATTTTGAGAATTTAAAACCATGTGGGTTGCTCCCACTAGCACTAAATTTAGAGCCTTCATCCAGACTTGTTGTTCCTGCATCAATCAACCTTTGTACAAAAGTAAAATGTTTCCATCCTCATCATAGGAAATCCTCTAAAATGCCTTCACTACTTGATATTCCTCCCAAGGTCCATGTGAGATTCTTAAGTGTTCTTCATTCTTTCTCCTTCAGGGTCAGCATCATAGATGTCAATGTAAGAATCCTCATCAGCAAAACATTTCATCTCAGTCTTTAGGAAAATTACCTCTTATCTTCTTCTTGAAGGTATACACACCCTTATGAAGCTTCACATAAGTTGGGTTTTGCTTGATGATGTCAAGAAATAAGGTTTTACCTTAATCAACTATAAGACCTTCAAAATTTACGTGCCATAGTTTTACTTTCCGTTGAGGAAAGGGTCTTCATAGGCATCAAAGAGAGGGGTCTCAATCATGTTGTAAACTTGAGAACCTTAATAATATTTGGATCAGCCATTGGGGCACTTGGTGGTGTAATGTAAAGGAAGGTGGGACACTTGGTATCATTGCTTGAAAAGTACTTGAAACAATAGATTTGCTAGTGCCCTGACACTCTCAATAGAATGTGGTGCAACAAAATCTCTAGTGCACTTGGCACTCTCACAGGGACTTTCTGGCAAGGGTATTCTATCATGTTCTTTGCCAGATTGCTTTCCCCCATTTTTGGACTTCTCAACCACCTTTTCACACCTCAAGATGGAAACCATATTCACTTGATCATGGGGAGGAGGGGGAGCATGTGATGGTTGTGGTGGTGGTGGTCTTTGGTGTGGTGGATTATGATTTTGAAGGATGTAGGATGGTTTTTGTTGAGGTGGTTGGTATGGAGGTGGTTCTTGTGGTTGATATTGTGGTGGTGGTTGTGAGGTGTGTTGGAAGTTGTACGAAGGTGGAGGAGGTGGTGGATCATAAGGGTTAAGGGGATCTTGATATTGTTGCAAAGTAGAAACTTTCCCTTGTGGTGGAGAATAGATGCCCTGAGGAGCACCCGTAGAACTATTTATAGTGTTAGGGTTGGCCATGCTTTGGGAAGGGGGTCTTCCCTCCTAAAAAAGGTCAAGTGAAATGGAAATCTGATCCAGCCTTTTTTCAAGCCAATTAATAGTTTTTCCATGGAAGGACACCTCTCTCTTCACTTCATCAAGGCTTCTTAGCCTCACAAGAACTTCTTCTTCAAACATGAAGCTGTTTCTTGGCTCTTGGTCTCCTTGATGCTCCCACTAAAATTTTGGATGGTTTTGCCATTCTGAAGTGGAAGAGCTAGACATGGAGCCTTGGTTGTTATGGATAACATATTATTGTTGAACTTGCACATCTTCACAAAGAGCCTCCATGGAGTCGGCGAAGTGATTAGAAGAACCCCCCACATGAAGCTTCATGATATTTACCATGTCTGCCAATATCTTCATCATGTAGGGCGGTTGAGGAATTGGAGGGGTTCATGCATCTTGATCTACCATCTGGACTTCAAAGGGTTGCTTGTCACATGCACAAGGCACAACCAAACAAAAGAGGACAAGTTAGCAAACCAAGATGCAAATGTAACACAAATATAAAGAATAACAATGGTGAGGGAAGTAGGAAGAGAACAACTACACCAAATAGCTAGGCCAAGCACCTCTATCCCCGATAACAACGCGTGAAAGATTGGTGCGTTTCCACCACACACAGACAAATCAACAGTCAAAAGACAATGGCAAAGGGGAGAGTCAATACCATAATTACTAGGTAGCTATGGCACTTTCTGTCCCCAGCAATGGCGCCAAAAAACTTGGTGTGTTTTTCACTACCTTGGGATACACACTACTGAATTGAGATATGAATATATGAAACTTAGGCAAACACACGTGGATCTTTCAAATTTATAGTGGACATAGTCTAAAGAACTCACTCAGACTATCCAAACTTCACCTGCAAGCGCACAGGGTCATGTCATAGCATAGGCAAGTGGTAGGATAAGGGTCGACCCAGAGGGAGAGAGGGGGCACTAGATCTAGGTTAGGGTGAGCTATGTTCCTAATGCGGTGAGTAGGGTTTTTAGGGTTTGTTGGTTGAATGGGTTGATTACACTAATGATGTAAGTTCTTGAAGGTAAGAAAGGAAACCAGACTACAAGAAACACCAAGTTAACCCTAAACAAGAAATTCTAATTAACAAAGAAGGCAACTAACTAATCAACAACAAGAGACTACAACTAAGTTATACTAGCAATGCAAGTTAACACTATAGAGACAAGTTAAGCACTAAAGAAATTAATGACTTTGGTTATCACTAACTAGCAAGATTAACACTATTAAGCTCAAAAGAGCACTATCTACTGAAGCAAGACCAAATTATCCAAACCTAAGAAATTAACTAAGAGGCAACAAAAGCAAGTAACTACACTAACATAAGCATGCTAAGCAAACAAGATGGGTTTTATCAAGTTATGGGAAGAGTGGGTCATTTGGGGGCATGTCACAAGAATCCAAGTTGAGGGTTGATATAACATGAAAACCCTATATCTTCATTCTAGATTGCCAAACCAAATAAAATACTCAAATGCTATGAAATAACCCTAGACTATTGGTTGTCCATGGATAGAATAGAGTGTGGGAGGGGAACTACACCCATTCACCCCTATCTAGCCTTACGAGGATCAATTAGACCAAGGTTTCGGTGGGATTTCTATTGGATTCAACTAATCTAGGTGTCTAGGGTAAGGGTTATTAAGAGAATTGAGAGCCAAGGGTAGGAATGGAGAGTAGAGATGAGGGTGTTTCACCTCATGCTACTTAACATCTAGCCTTTAGAAAACTCTAGACAATTGCACTAATCACTCTTACACTAGCTACTTAGATCTCACACTTAGTTGTAGTAAAAGAGATTTTTATGTAGGAATATAAGATCCTATCTTGGGATCCACTAGTTGTACCTAGGAGCAATTCCTAAAATAGCCACATACAATTTGTTTTCTCTTAGAGTCTGTGTGATCAAGCATCATATAACAATCAATCCATGTTTAGAAGAATACATCACAAGTAAAATAATGAGAAATGAGATAGAAGCAAGAGACAATCATCACAGAATGGAAATATGTTAATTACAAATTATTTCCCCCCAATATGGTATCAAAGTGACATTTTATCCCCCAAATATCCCACCAAGGGGGCTTAGCTACTCATGATCAAACAAAAGAGCAAAAAGGAAAGAAGAAAGAGGTAGAAGACCATGGTAGCTTGTGGAAGATCCTATTCTTCACCTCCTTAGTGTATAAGCTCATGCACCTCCCTCCAAGATGGAAAATGACATGGAAAGGTAAGGTTTAGTGGTGGAAACCCTAGAAAACTATGGTTTTTGGGTGGAAATGAGGCGGATATGGAGTAATGGAGGAAGGAAGATAGGTGGAGCTCTTGAATGCCAAGATGGACGAGAATGAATGCTAGAGGTAGCTATTGGAGTGTCTAACCTAGTGTTGTGGCTGCCACTATAGTATATATAGGTGGTTGGGAAGCCCTAGGGTAAGTGGGGGTAAATGGGAAAAATAGTGTAGAAAAACTATGGTTTTAGGTGACAACACGACAGTGCTAGACAACACAACCATGGTGGGTACAGGGTAGCATGACCATGGTGGTAGGGAGCGGCCGTGTTGGGTGGAGGTAGAGTTACAGTGTGAAAGTAGGAAATTGAGGCAGTAGAATGGCCGTGTTGGGCAGCATGACCGTAGTGGGAACTAGAGTAGCACGAACATGCTGGGTAGCACGGTCATGGTGGGTGAGTTGGGTTGGAGGCCATTCTGCATGAAATGGCTATTCTAATCTTTGGAAACTCGACCGTGCTAGCTAGAATCACCGTTCTAGGGGATTTTTGGCTTGACCGTGCTGGCTAGCATGACCGTCCTGGGGATGTTGTTGTAGCTTGTTGAATCTTCAATTTTTACTATGATTATGACATGTGTCAGCACGACCGTTCCTTGGCACCACGACCATGTTGGGGTCTTCAGAGGCACTTTGAAATTTAATCTTCATGATCCATGGTCTTCTTTTCTTGAGCTTGACCCTTGACCAATAGGGGTAGGTTGGGGGAGCTTTGGCGTATTCTTTGGACCCCTCTATCCTCTCGTCCACCCAAACATGGTCCAAGTACCTAAAAATCATACAAAGAAAGTCCATAAGTGCATTTGAATGAAAGATACATATTGAGGGAATAACTTGCAATCTAACAATGTTTAGATGAGATTAAGATGCTAAGAGATACAAGATGGAGCCCCAAAATAGGGCTGCATCAGAGACTACACAAGAATTTTTATGAAAGAATTTCATTTGCTTTGCTTCCATGGAAGTTCTATTTTCCCAGAATGTATCCTAATTTTTTTGTCCCGGTTCTTCTTCTAATGATTGATCCAACCTCTGATAAACATTGTAGACTCTGTATCTATTTTCATTTGTTTAACAAGTTTATTAATGAGTACAATGACCCTATTGTTTTGATGGAGATAATAACCTATTATTAGCTTTTTAAAAATTTTCCAAACGAAGAATTTTGTTCCAAGGCAAAGAACAGTGATTCCCGTAGTAGCGATTAGCAACATGGGAATAGCCTAAACCATGAAAATATGGTTGTGGGAGAGCAATATAAGTGTCACATTGCTTGGGAAAGTAGTACAATGTTTCATCATGGATGGTGAGAGTCCAATAGCCAAAAGCATCATTAGTTTACGCTATAACCCGGGTAACATGGGGCATGTGGAATCCTATGTGAATTGACAAGGACCACCTTGCAAAGCTAAATACTACTCGATGACCGATAGCAAAGTATGCAAGGGCATCATGTTTTATTGTATAGAGAACCCAACCTACATAGATAAGGAATACATGCATTCCAACCTATTTTTGTGGAGGGACAAGCTACTTGTTTAGATCCATTAGCTTTTAAGGTTCTTAATGCATACTTTTGACGGGGATCAAATGGTTGTTCATGTGCTTTCATCCTTGGGAGCTCAAACTGAGGCTCATTTACTTATGATTTCTCATATGAATCTCTTGTATCCAACTGTTGGGAATCCCATTTATGTACCAATTCAAGATATGCTTATTGGACTCTATGTATTAATGCTTGAGAACCATCAAGGTGTCCTCTTCTCACTGAGCCCCCTTTATCATAAGTCCATAGAGAAAACATGTGGGACTAGTGCCAATATTTCATCACGAACGCAAGAACTCATTGATACGGGATCACTAACTAATACTAATATGAGTGATGACCCTTCCACTCAGCACCATTGGGTCACTAAGGCTGACTTTGTCCCTATTCAATGGGCGAGTCTAAGAGTCAAGTTCCCTTCTACCTTTTCACTCAAGGGTTGATCTCTTTCTGGCCCATGGAAACCTTTGCACACCTCTATTACTTCTTGGGAGGCCTGCACCCCATAAAAACTATCTAGATAAGACTGTGCCTTGTCTCGTGGGTCCTAGAACAAGGTTGCAATTCTAGATCTTTAAAAGGGGTATCTCACTAAAGGCTCTCCCCCAGAAGGATGCCTTCTTTGCCTTCCACCTAAGCTGTAGGAAAGGCCCAAAGCTAATCCTATGAAAAAATGAAGCTTCATAGGATCTTTCTGTTCAAGTGTAGGTAGTCCGCATCTTGACAAATATGACTATTTTGTCGAGCCTCTCTCTGAGACAGTTCCTTGATCATGTCACCTTTCTTGAATGTTAGAATTTACTCGACAATGAATTTCTCTACCTTAGGTTAAGTAGTTTCTGGATATCGAATGGACCTCCACAAATGGTAATAGTAATGTGGATTATTTGTATTCTTTTGCAATCAGTTTTGCTACAACACCTACTACCCTAGATAATTGCCCACCCTTTCCAATTGTGATTTCTACTAAAACTCATATTTCTAGGATGTTGCAGTCTGGTACTTCAACTGTGAAATTTCTTTGTTCCAGTATTTCTGGTATTTGAGTGTGTGACTTATTATGATTGATCCTATTTCTAGTACATAGCATAAGTCTGTCATTTTGATAGAGATAATTCTACAACGTTAGATATTTATGTTATTACAGTTAGTTTGATAATAATCCACTAACATTGCTTCTTTGGCTAAAGCCATGGAATCACTTCGATATGTTGCAAAATGGATCTTGTTCTATCATTTCTTATGGTTATATTTATGAATAGACTCAAGTTGTGTAAGAAAGTTGTTTTCTTGTGAAGCCATGAAAGGGGTTAAAAGATGAAAATAAGGTCTGTTGAGCATCTAACTGCTACATTATAATATGCCCAAAAATTTTCCCCAAGTAGAATTCCTTCAAAACAAGTATATATATGATATAAACCAGTCAACAGATCCACCATTGCATCACTTTCCAAGTTGGAAAACAAGGCTATATGCTAAAGAATGCGTGGAAAGTGCTTCAGCCAATTGGTGTTACCAGTCGACCGATCAGTGTTACTAGTCGGCCGATCAAAAATTATCTTCAGTTGGTCAGTAACCAACATGAACTTATACATAATTCCGATCAGCCAATCAAATTTTCAGATCGAGCTACTCGCATGTAGATGAAATTCTTACCGGTCCTTGGGTTGGCCCGACTAATTTTATGAGTCAGGCGATTGGAGAATATGTCCTGGCATTAAAACAACTCTAGATTTCATATCCGATGTTGGAATTGAGTGATTTAAGTTGAATTAGAAGCATAATTTTTATTACCTATATATAAATATTTTTATTGATCGCTTCTAGTAGGTCAATTGGCCTTCCATTTTCCCATTTCACAAGATCCAATAAAAAAAATCCACAGTCATCACGCTAATTTAGATGGACATGATATATTGTGGGATAATACAAAAGCAACAGAGGGACGTCCATGGTAAGAATTTAGGACCTATTGTGATGACATAGTTTCAAAACCATGTGTAACATAATATGATAATCAAAGTTCTCAATAACATCAACAATAACGAACATAGTGTTTGTTTCCTTGACATAGATAAGATAATAGAAAAGAACAAAATCGTCCACATGAGGGACTACATGAATATGCTTAAGAAAGATAGATGAACTATGCCACACAAAAGGAACCTTGCCATGCTCCTAGCTTGATCTCAGAATTCCGCAAAAAAAACTCCACATGAGCAGGTCCTTCTGTCCATGCAATATCCCCAAAAGGGATACTAATCCACGACATGGACCAAGAGAAAAATCAGGTCAAAAGTTGCTGGTACTACATTCTTATTTTGAGTTACTTGCAACATATAGGTGCTAACTATGATTCAAGGTAGTATCAATATGAGGTAAGAACTATTTAGTGAACTAAGTTTATCAAATTGAGAATAGCAATATTTCAATATTTGTCTTTCAAGATGGAATTCTACAAGGCTATGCAAAATGATTCAAGATATCAAATTCTAATAATAATTGGAAAGATTGATTTCAATATTAGATTGAGCACTGTCATATCATCTCTTATTGTGAATACAATGCCATATGTTCAATCATCTATGAAAGAATGACACGTTATCCTGCTATTTTAACTAGTATACTGGGGGACCACCAATCCATTACAACATGTGCATAGGGAGGCAGGACGTACCCAATATCTAGGAGCCAAAGCTCTAAAGGGACCAAAGCCCAAAAGGACCAACGTCTAGGGAGTAAAAACTCCAAGATCAATTTCAGTGCTATCATAATATTTATCAATGACAATAATAAATTTGGTGTGGTGAACTTTCAACATATGGGAATGTCTTATAAAAAGGTATGTGATTCACCACCAAGCAATAGATATGGAATTCAAAAGGGAAAATAAATAACTCAATATGGAAATCAAGAATCTAGTGCCTTCCATCCAAGCAAAATCCAACAATTTTCAATGACTAGGGTTCAACATGCGCTGAAGTTTCAAATCCTAGAAAAAGGGAAAATAACCCAGGTCATTGGGCAATCCTTGGCTTTGAAATTATCTCCTAGCTTCTTATTTGGTGAAATTACCATTTTACCCCTCATCATCTTTCATGGTTATATTGTATTATCATGAGGTTATTGAATCTCTTCCTATCATTATAGTTATCTCTTTGTGAACAAGTATTTTGGAATTTGTTTCTCATTGTTCATAGTAGATTAAATTTACAGATTACATAATACTACTTAAGTCCACATTTATAGATATAGTTAAAGAACAAAATAGTTTATATGATTGATAGAAAACTTAGGGTGATCAAAGTTAGGGTTTTCATCATTTAATTTCTCCACATATATGATTCTTAGAATCCTTATCATTATCTCTATCCTCCCTTGTTAGGTTGCAAAAATCTATAGTATGATTCATTGATAAAGATAATTAACTATAAGGGGACTTCCTTGATCTTCTATACTTCCTCGTGGTGATCCATTTATCTATGTAACTTATCTAGGTCATTGCGTACATATATGTGCTAGTAAGACTACAATATATATCAAGAACGTAGTATGCATAGTGGTTTGCATCATACTAACCATAGTCATATCTATTGACTTGCTTGACTTCAAAAAGTTATCTACATGCATGAGATTGGGTGTGTACGTAGTGATACATGTATGGTTTACTAACTGACCCTATTAGATCTCGACCAATCTCTCTATCCCTTTATCATTATTAGTTGGCCTGATGTTATTTGATCATGATTTGTATGGAATATGAATCAGGTGAGGGAAAGTACCTCGATGGTTTGGATGTGGCTCCTTGTGGGTGGGTCGACACAACCTAGCAATAGCGAGGTGGTGGTTCTGTCATGGTGGTGGTGTCATGGGTCGTGGGGCCGTCGGCAGTCGGTTGCTGCTTGCTCCTACCAGTAGTATAACTCATAATAGGGAGGAGGAGGCAGGGATGAAATCACTTGTGAAGCCTGGTCCCTACTCACCAGAGAGTGGGCATACTCTTTGTCGGTTGCACCAGCCTTGACTCGAGGTGGGGCGGTGGTGCGATGAACCTTCTGCCGTTGGTCATAGCCTCTACCTGCTGACGATGCTGTTGTGGAGTAGGGTTGCCGGATTTGGGGATGTGATCCAGTGACGTCATGGTGCTGCTGAATAGTAGGTTGCAGCTGCCGGAGTTGTGGTTAGAGATGGAGGCTATGGGCACGTATGGTAGTGCTTGGGTGATCAAGGAGGTGACCGGTGATTGTGGAGACCAGCTCTCCTATGAAGACGGCAGGGCCGTGTGGTTCATTGCGACAACACCTGCCGATGGTGCAGACACTTGTGGCTATAACCAGTGCACCACAACTCGAAGGGGGAGAGGCTGGAGGAGGCGTGATGGTAGGGATCTGTTACAACCCCAATTTTGGGTTCTTTGGCGAGAAATGTAATTTCTCCTATTAAAGATATTTGAACAAATAATGATATAATTTGTTTTGAATAAATGGATTTCGTTTACAATAACAAGGCCTGGTTGGTTGTTTTGTGGGCTTTATTGGCTATTGGGCCCAATAACAAGGAAAAGACAAAGGAAACTCCATTATTAATAAAAAATGGAGGAAAGAAAGATGTAGAAACCTTTAGAAGGCAAAATAATATAATCCAAAGCTTGATTTCGTGCCTCTTGGGTTCCTTGGGTTCCAAGGAGTCCAAAGTTACAAAAATAATGCAACAAGAAAAGAAAAGATCAATTAAATATTTCTTTATTAAGAAAGAAATTGAAAACAATGATAAATGTGGAAAATAAGTGGAAAGAGGTATAATTGAGTTATCCTTGGTGGATTTTTGTATCCTTAAGGTTACTAATGTTAAAAAGGGATTTTAATAAGGAAAATAAAAAGAGAGATAAAGAGAAATCCTCAAAAAGAGATATTTTAATAAGAAATAAACAAGATAATGGGAAATAATGGAAATAGATGCATCTAGAAGGATAATAAGTATCCTTAAAAAGGAATTTCGAAATATTAGAGTTTCTTGGGGTCCAAGGAGCCCCAATGAAGAAAAAGAAAGAGAAAATACCAATAACACAAAATAGAAGGATAATGTGATGCATAATTAATTATTTTGGCGGCATTGCTAAAAAGGAAGTATTTTCTACTATATGAAAATAGAATTTCGTGCAAAATTCAAGCAATAAAGAGAATAAGTGAGAGGATTTTAGAATTCTTAAATATCCCACGAACATGGTTTATCAAAAGGATAATTAGGAGAGAGACGATTACTTCTCATTGAAGGAAAAGAGTTCCTATTGGGAAAGGGACTTGGTAACTTGTGGATATCCATCCTAGGGCTTCATTACCCTCCTCTATAAAAGGATAGAGCCCTTGGCTAGGACCAAAGAAAGTTCCACGCAACCCTCCCTCTATTTTTCTTCTTCTCCTTCAGTTCAAACCCTAGGCATGAAGCTGGTTCTTTCCCTGGAGCAACGGGGAGCTGAGGAGTCGTCTTGATTGAAGCTCGATGTTCCCCGATGACCTGAGGATGATCGACTCTCATCCCCGAGCGCTCAACCTCACACGATTGACTACAGTAGGTCTGCACGACCAGTCGGAAGCTGCATGTTTGGCACGCTGGAAATGGCCACCTGGGCCGTGATGAGAGGTTCCCTGGGTGTGGCGGTGAGCGATTGAGGTGGGGCGGTAGTCTCCGGCCACCCTCGGGCCATGAGGTAGAGGGGGTGACCCCCCAGTATTCGGCAAACGCCCACCCGCAACGCTAGGGCGTGTGGGGAAGAAGACGATGGGCTGTTGGATAGTTCTGCCCTCCACGGGCTGAAGCATCGACCAATTTAACTAAGGGCAGTTTTGTCAATCTGTTATGTTTTCAAACTCACCGAGCAACGTTGAATGAATAGGGCGATGTGGCAGCTTCTGATTAGTCCAAAAAGGTAAAATTCATAACTAATTAATGGTAGCTCAGATGGATGCGCATAATATATGAGTTTTTCTTAGAAGAACACGAGGAATGCAATAAAAATATAATTGAAGCCTTTTTCTGATTGCAATTCGAAAAATAGTGGAAGTTATAAACTTTAATGAATTAACGATTAAGAAACCCTATTTTGAGATGATTAATGTATTTAGTAGGGTTTAATGGATGACTAAAGTTGATATTAGCCTGTTAATCATGAAAAGATACATTAAGATAAAAAAGGATGAACTTTGCACGTAATTGGTTTAATTTGGAAGTTCATGTGCATAAATATGCTTTAATGGGCGTTGAAACCCTAATGATGGTAATTGTGACTCTTAATGGCTTTAATTGTTCAAATTCATGATTAAAGTTAAGATATGATGGTTCTAAGATATTTTGAGTATAAAGGTTACTAATTGTAGATAAATACTCTTAATATGGTACTTAGGGTTTTCTAATGAATAAATATGGAATTAATGATAAATATAGTTCATAGGTGATTTAGATGAGCTATGAGTTGTTAATCCGTTAGGAACCAAAGTTGATAATGAGGCTTGATGATCTTGTCATAAATTAAAAGGATAAAATGGTAGTAAAAGGCATGATGGACTTAATTGATGGCTAACTGCGCCTTTAATCCGAAATTAAGGTAACCTTAATAACTTTCATGAAGAATAGATGAGATAGTTAGGGTTTGTGAGTAAATTAGGGTTTAAAATAGTAAAAGATGAAGGGAAACCCTAATTGCAATGGAAACCCTAAAGGTGGACTAGAAACCCTAGGAAGCGAGCTAGGTTTAATATATCTTGATGGCATGATCAATAATAGGAAATTGTATGCATATTTCAGGATCTCATTATGTGCTTGCTTGCCTAATTGGTTTTCTTGATTGATTGGATAATTATATCTCAAATCAGCCTGGCAGGTATGTGGTTATTATGGTTAATCACATTAGTTTCTCAAAGAGTTTCCCAGATGATTCATCGCATTGAATGCAACTTACCAGTTGGATGTTCATAGTTGCAAATTATAAAGTCACTATGATTATCACAATTGTAAAATAAGTGTGTATTCTCGCATCTACATGCCACCCTGATGGATGATGCAAAAAGGTCAAGCCCAGGAGGGAATACCAATGGGCACCATGAAGGGTGACCCCAGGCACCAAGATCGGGATTGAGAAGGTGGCCTATGATATTGCACGACTAAAGGGCACCATGAAGGGTGACCCTAGGCACCAAGCTCGGGATTGAGAAGGTGGCCTTAAGTCAATGGAAAAAGAGAAACCCTAAGGTGGGTATGCCAGGGTTATGGAAAAAGCGGTGGAGAATGTCACATTGAAAGCGTAAATTGGCTTGTTAATTAACTTGATTGTGATATTTAGATTGTTAGCCATATTTGCAAAATTTTGGTTGTCCCCACATACCGACATATTTTGATATGCTGACCGACGTTTTGTTTTTCGTTGTTTTAGGTACAAAGTTGAAAAGAACAAACAGTAAAATGACACATTGTGGAAATAATAAATAAAGTGCAAGGAGGATTAGATAGATTAGATCTAATCTATGGATAGAAGTAGATTACCAAAGTTTTTAAAAGGTATGCAAAGTTTTATTTTATACCAGATTTTAGTTTAGTTGGTAGAATTTCATAATTATTATTAATTATTTGTCGAACCTTAAATCCTGTTAATTGGGATAATAGCTCTGACCGTCAGGTCTCCCTTAATTGGGGGTTATCGGGAGGCAGGGTCGTTACATTTAGTATCAGAGCATATGTTCCTCATTTAATCTTTAATGATTATTAAATTTACAAACTCTGTAGAACCCAAGGGAGTTATTATAGGATTTTCTGAAAGACAAAAGTGTCTAGAAAAAGATCACATCCGGGGGATGGCAAGATTTTCCTCCGCACCGCTAGTCAGAATACAAGGACTCCTAGATTAGTATGACTGCCTGGCCAATGTCTCAGGATTTGACTCGAAATAAGATACCTTTAGGACTCTCTCATCTTGTTCATACCTTCTCAACTCAAATGTTGTTAAGGACCTTAAGGATTAGGGTTTTCTCTCTTTTACTCACCCTCTTGAGGTATGGGTAAGGTTGATAAGGTTTAAGGAATCCTCCACCAAATTAATGAAAAGCATGTAAATAAGATGTCATGGATATAAGATTAATAGTTTAAGCATAAACTGAAGAATAGATACATGCTTAGGTCATATGACATGATTTGTCATGCCCTTGGGAGAGACCTGAGGCTAGCCCTTCTTATCTGGAGGGTGAGTGGAGAAAGTTAGTCTTGGAGGTAGAGATCTCCATTATAAGTAGAGACCTGGCACATCCTCTGAGGATGATGCTAACGCTAACCCTAAGTGGTGATTAGAAAGATAGATGACATGATGAGTTAGATGTCATGATAGACCAGGTGTGTGGACATGCTTTTGGATGCCCATGCCATTATGAGCCAAGTGAGGTTGGATGACCTAGTACCTATGGCAACCCAACCCTGGAAAGGGTCGTCCATGTTAGAGTGAAGGATATCTCCTTCATTGATGAGGTTAGAGAGAACCTATAGAAACCCTATGGGCTTATGCAAGTAGGGCATAGCGTGCACCCAGAGTACATCAGTAGTGCTGACAGTAGGCTAAAACCCTGGACAGGAGAGTATGGGGGATAGCTTGTGAGTAAAGCAAGAAGGTTGGAAGCTTAGACTCTGAGATATGAGGAACAGTGGGGAGTCGAGGATGATGCAACCTAAGTGGATAATAGTGGTTGCCTCAAGCTTGATCCCTAGAGGCTGATGATATCTTGGTTGCCATTAGAGGAACCAAACCCTAGAGAGAGGATGAGGCTTCTGGTACCTATGTGCCCATGGTATAGGTGTTTACCTTCTGAGATAGGAAGAAGAGTTCCTTAGACCTGGAGAGGTTTAGTAACAGGTTGTGAGGCCTTGTACTTTGTTTGGTTGCCCTGGAGGATGAGAACAAGTATGACCTAGCATGGTTTATTAGGTGGTATGCTTGTGCCTTAGTAGCTTGCTAGGATTAAGCATGCTCAGGTGGATGCAAACCCTAGACATAAGGACATTTGTGACCTTTATTATCAAAATGTAGTTTCCTCCCATCCTGGGAGAGGGACCCTCTTGTAGAGGGTATACCGGTTTTGTTGGTTTAAGGTAACCTAAAGAGGTCTCATAGGATCTTGATAAGCTAAGTGAAAAGTACATAGTATGAGAATGAACCTGTAGACCCATAGATAACCATCTCTAAGTGCATATGGATGTGTTACCAAGAAGGTAATCGGTATGGGGCCTGACCAAGGTAAGCAGGTCACCATGACCCTTGTGAATGGATGAAAGTCAGCCTATGAATGCAGAGAGAGATGATGAAGGCTTGGGTAAGGTTCCCAGTTGGACATGTACTATGTTAGGATCCTAAGTCTATCCTAGGGTTAGGTAAGAATAAGACCGATGGAAGTAGGAGTTGCCTAATTCCCTAGTTGCACATGACCATAGGGTCAGGAGGTAACATCTATCATTGTCCAAGGGCCATGGTTTAGGAGATTGATCACCTTCATGAACTCATGGGACCCAAAGGGAAGATGAGTAGGGCACTCTCTGGATGCGTAAGGGAAGAGGGATGACCCCAAAAGTGTAGGCGCCCTATAGACCTATAGGAGATGATTAAAGATTGTGTGGTGACCCAAGTAGGTTTGAAACTAGTTTTCCATGGAAGTAACCTTAATATCGAGATGTTTGTGATGTAGAGACATAAGTTGCACGTTTCAACGTAGATTCGAAGGTGTACTGGCAAGTTGGGATGCACCATCTCAACTCTTGGAACAGGAAGAACTTTGTGTTTGGACGGCCACCAAATGCTTTCCTCTAGTTATGGGAGTGAGAGATAGGACAATACGCATGCCATACACCAAGGATAAAGATGATGTATGTAACATCCCATGATTTGAGGCCTTAGATAAGCTGATCTTAAAAGGAATGATTGGACTACCCATATCACCAAGGTGCACCTCCTTTTCCAGGAGCCCATCACTAAAGAACTCCATAGTTAAGCGTGCTTGGCTTGGAGTAGTACTAGGATGGGTGACCAGTCAGAAAGTTGATCCTGGCTTGCGCGTCAGTGTGGACAAAGTGCGCAGTTAAGGCTAGTGGTGGTTTGTGGGGTCAGTCGTCATTCTTGAAACTCTACTAGAGCCTTGGGCAGTGGGCCCGGGCGTTACAAATGGTATTAGAGCCAACTCCCCTCCAGTAGGTGGGGCCCACATTGGCATGTGACATGTCGGTCTTGAGCCGTGCGGTCCAGGCAAGCTGGAAAGGCTATCCGTAGAGACGAGATGGAGCTGCCCTTGCGCTGGTAGCCGTAGATGGGAGCTGGGTGTCCATGGGCCATTGTGGGTCTGCACTGAAATGGGGTCATATTATGAGGCCATATAGTTGAGCCTTGACGAGGACGTCAAGAGTCTAAGTGGGGGAGATTGTAACATCCCAGGATTTGAGGCCTTAGATAAGCTGATCTTAAAAGGAATGATTGGACTACCCATATCACCAAGGTGCACCTCCTTTTCTGGGAGCCCATCACTAAAGAACTCCATAGTTAAGCGTGCTTGGCTTGGAGTAGTACTAGGATGGGTGACCAGTCGGGAAGTTGATCCTGGCTTGCGCGTCAGTGTGGAAAAAGTGCGCAGTTAAGGCTAGTGGTGGTTTGTGGGGTCAGTCGTCATTCCTAAAACTCTACTAGAGCCTTGGGCAGTGGGCCCGGGCGTTACAATGTAAGTTGGAACGTCGCTATTAGGTATCAGGACAGAGATGATAACATACCCTTGTGGAGTGAAAGATATGTGGATGGTTTACAAACACTAAGAGTATTAAGGTAATCATCTTGTGAGGATGTTTTAACATGAGCTGTGTGGAATTACAAGTGATACAAGGTTGAGTTTGAAAACTAAGAGGATGAGATCAAAGTTTCTTGACGAAGATAGACTTAGAGTCTGAGATGAGATGATAAGTGGAATACACAGAGGTGTATGTCTTCAACATTACCTAATACATAAGGATATGAGGTGGTAATGGATACTCTGGTTGAAATGCAGCCGCCTAGTTTAGCTGGAGGCTAGAAGAGGTTGTTAGGTTAACCCTAAGTTTGAAAAAGAGATATGTTTGGCTAACGCACAGATGTAACGAGATATGTTGAACAAGTTAGTAGTTGTTCGGTTAGCCAGCGATGCACTTCTGTGGAAAAGAAGGAGATGAAACCCGACTAGGGTGGTTTAGGGTTTCTGAAGAATCAATCTTGAGGAATCATGACATATAGGAGATCATGATTTTAAGTTCATCATACATCGTGATACTACTAAGATAGTAAGTGACAATAGTACTTTGGGTGCTTAAGATGAAGTTGCACGTGGCTGGTCGCCATGCAAGCCAGAAGGTGAAGGACGAACACCGGTAACCCAGTGTGTTTGTATAGTAGATTAAGAGTCCCGAGAGGGAATGGGGAGTTCATCACTATGATGTTGTGGTAAGTCTCCCATGGACCAAGGAAGGTCGAGATGCAATATGGGTTATGGTAGATCGCCTTACCTAGATGACATGAGAAAGAAAGAATACTGCCAAGGGACGGATTCAGTTGAACTACATATGAGAGAGATGGTTCAACTACACCATGATGCAAGTTCAAAAGCTCTTTATAACCTCAAGATTCACTTTCATGCGGTAGAAGTAGGTACATGAAGAACTCGATGTTAGTATAGTTTGTCACCCCTAACTAATGGTTAGTATGATCCAGACTAGAGGGTCTGATGAGAGCATGTGTGCTCAATCAGGGTGATACATAGAGATAGTTCTTATCCTCTGTAAGACGTGATGATAACCACCATAGCCTGTATCGGGATACAAGAAAGCTATGCAAGGGAGATTGTGTCGGTCACCACTTCATTGAGATGATGTTGGTGAAGGGACCTCGCAAAGGTCAGAAAAGAACCACAGTGTGTGCAGATGAAGTCACTTTGATAATGCAATGGCTGAGAGAGAGCCCAAGGGCGACATGAGTTGTGAGATGATGCAAAGAAGACTGACATGCAGTTCACTGTGGGAGAGTGTGTGATGTGAAAATCTGATCCCTCTAAGTTATAGCTAAGAGAGCTGAGTCCCAGTAGCATGGTCCATTTGAGATGGATTGGTGGAGATGGTTGTGTTTAGCCTTACCCCTCATGATAACATGATGTATACTGTGTTCCACGAGTCCGATCTAGAGCACTATGTGAGGTACTCAAGCCATGTGTTGATCCCTGAACCTATTCAGCTTTATGAGAGGCTGAAATGTCCTGAGTCACCTATGAGGGTACGATATACCAAGGTAAGAAAGAACTGAGATGGAAGAATATGAGATGACGAAGGTTCTTGGGAAGCACCATGGAAAGGGTGAGGCCACATGGGAGCCATGATGGACATAAGAAAGACTTATCCTATTTGTTGTGTGCCTGGTGGAATTTTGAGGGAAAAATTCCTATAAGAGGAGAAGGATGTTACAACCCCAATTTTGGGTTCTTTGGCGAGAAATGTAATTTCTCCTATTAAAGATATTTGAAAAAATAATGATATAATTTGTTTTGAATAAATGGATTTCGTTTACAATAGCCTGGTTGGTTGTTTTGTGGGCTTTATTGGCTATTGGGCCCAATAACAAAGAAAAGACAAAGGAAACTCCATTATTAATAAAAAATGGAGGAAAGAAAGATGTAGAAACCTCTAGAAGGCAAAAGAATATAATCCAAAGCTGGATTTCTTGCCTCTTGGGTTCCAAGGAGTCCAAAGTTACAAAAATAATGCAACAAGAAAAGAAAAGATCAATTAAATATTTCTTTATTAAGAAAGAAATTGAAAACAATGATAAAATGCGGAAATTAGTGGAAAGAGGTATAATTGAGTTATTCTTTGGTGGATTTTCGTATCCTTAAGGTTCCTAATGTTAAAAGGGATTTTAATAAGGAAAATTAAAAGAAAGATAAAGAGAAATCCTCAAAAAGAGATATTTTAATTAGAAATAAATAAGATAATGGGAAATAATGGAAATGGATGCATCTAGAAGGATAATAAGTATCCTTAAAAAGGAATTTCAAAATATTAGAGTTTCTTGGGGTCTAAGGAGCCCCAATGAAGAAAAAGAAAGAGAAAATACCAATAATACAAAATAGAAGGATAATGTGATGCATAATTAATGATTTTTGTGGCATTGCTAAAAAGGAAGTAATTTCTACTATATGAAAATAGAATTTCGTGCAAAATTCAAGCAATAAAGATAATAAGTGAGAGGATTTTAGAATTCCTAAATATCCCACGAACATGGTTTATCAAAAGGATAATTAGGAGAAAGAAGATTACTTCTCATTGAAGGAAAAGGGTTTCTATTGGGAAAGGGACTTGGTAACTCGTGGATATCCATCCTAGGGCTTCGTTACCCTCCTCTATAAAAGGATAGAGCCCCTGGCTAGGACCAAAGAAAGTTCCATGCATGCCTCCCTCTCTTTTTCTTCTTCTCTTTCGGTTCAAACCTTAGCCATGAAGTTGGTGCTTTCCCTGGAGCAACGGGAAGCTGAGGAGTCGTCTTGATTGAAGCTCAGTGTTCCCTGATGACCTGAGGATGATCGACTCTCATCCCTGAGAACTCGACCTTGCACAATCACCTACAGCAGGTCTGCATGACCAACCGGAAGCTGCAGGTTTGTCACACTGGAAACGACCACCTGGGCCACGATGAGAGGCACCCTGGGTGCAGCGGTGAGCGACTGAGGTGGGGCGACAGTCTTCGGACACCCTCGGGCCTTGAGGTAGAGGGTATGACCCCAGCGGTCGGCAAACGCCCACCCGCAGTGCTAGGGCGCGCGGGGAAGAAGACGATGGGATGTTGGATAGTTTTGCCCTTCGCGGGCTGAAGCGCCGACCAATTTAACTGAGGGTAGTTTTGTCAATCCATTATGTTTTCAAACCCACAGAGCAACGTTGCATGAATAGGGTGACGTGGCAAGTTCCGATTGGTCCAAAAAGGTAATTCTTGCAAAATTCACAACTAATTAATGATAGGTCGGATGGATGCACATAATATATGAATTTTGCTCAGAAGAACACGTGGAATGCAATACAAATATAATTGAACCCTTTTTCTGATTGAAATTCAAAAAATAGTGGAAGTTATCAACTATAATGAAATAAAGATTAAGAAACCCTATTTTGAGATGATTAATGTATTTAATAGGGTTTAATGGATGATTAAAGTTGATATTAGCCTATTAATCATGAAAAGATACATTAAGATAAAAAAGGATGAACTTTGCAGGTAATTGGTTTAATTTGGAAGTTCATGTGTATAAATATGCTTTAATGGGCCTTGAAACCCTAATGATGGTAATTGTGACTCTTAATGGCTTTAATTGTTCAAATTCATGATGAATGTTAAGATATGATGGTTCTAAGATATTTTGAGTATAAATGTTACTAATTGTGGATAAATAATCTTAATATGGTACTTAGGGTTTTCTAATGAATAAAGATGGAATTAATGATAAATAGAGTTCATAGGTGATTTAGATGAACTATGAGTTGTTAATCTGGAAGGAACCAAAGTTGATAATGAGGCTTAATGATCTTGTCATAAATTAAAAGGATAAAATGGTAGTAAAAGGCATGATGGACTTAATTGATGGCTAACTGTGCCTTTAATCCGAAATTAAGGTAACCTTAATAACTTTCGTGAAGAATAGATGAGATAGTTAGGGTTTGTGAGTAAATTAGGGTTTAAAATAGTGAAAGATGAAGGGAAACCCTAATTGCAATGGAAACCATAAAAGTGGACTAGAAACCCTAGGAAGCGAGCTAGGTTTAATAGATCTTGATGGCATGATCAATAATAGGAAATTATATGCATATTTCAGGATCTCATTATGTGCTTGCTTGCCTAATTGGATTTCTTGGTTGATTGGATTATTCTGTCTCAAATTAGCATGGCAGGTATGTGGTTAATCACATTAGTTTCTCAAAGAGTTTCCCAGATGATTCATCACATTGAATGCAACTTACCAGTTGGATGTTCATACTTGAAAATTATAAAGTCACTATGATTATCACAATTGTAAAATAAGTGTGTATACTCGCACCTACATGCCACCATGATGGATGATGCAAAAAAGTCAAGCCCAGGAGGGAAGACCAATGGGCACCATGAAGGGTGACCCCAAGCACCAAGCTCGGGATTGAGAAGGTGGCCTATGATATTGCATGACTAAAGGGCACCATGAAGGGTGACCCTAGGAACCAAGCTCGGGATTGAGAAGGTGGCCTTAAGTCAATGGCAAAAGAGAAACCCTAAGGTGGGTATGCCAGGGTTAGGGCAAACGCAGTAGAGAATGTCACATTGAAAGTGTAAATTGGCTTATTAATTAACTTGATTGTGATATTTAGATTGTTAGCCATATTTGCAAAATTTTGGTTGTCCCCACCTACCGGCATATTTCGATATGATGATCGACGTTTTGTTTGTCGGAGTTTTAGGTACAAAGTTGAAAAGAACAAATAGTAAAATGACACATTGTGGAAATAAGAAATAAAGTGCAAGGAGGATTAGATAGATTAGATCCAAGTTGTGGATAGAAGTTGATTACTAAAGTTTTTAAAAGGTATGCAATGTTTTATTTTATACCAGATTTTAGTTTAGTTGGTAGAATTTCATAATTATTATTGATTATTTGTCAAACCTTTGATCCTGTTAATTGGGATAACGACTCTGACCTTCAGGTCTCCCTTAATTGGGGGTTACCGGGAGACGGGGTCGTTACATGATCTATTGGCGCACATGAGACAGTGCTCTATAGACCATAGCAGAGAGGAAAGGAGATCAAGGAAGTTTGGAGGTCATGAGCAGTGCATCATCGTGGCTGTGGTTGGTTGATTAGTTAGGGAGGAGATGATGGGGATTGGTGGCGGTATGCATCTGCAGGTAGGGTGGCAAGGTATTTGTAGGAGTGCAACCCTAGGGTTTGTGCTCATAGAGGCATACATAGGATCAGGTAGCACGATGCCTAGAGGATGGCACGTCGGATGTTACATCTACGGTTCCTGCCTTCTTGGTCTTTCATGGCCGGACCGTTTCTTCCTTTGGTTACCCTCAATGGAGAGATCAATGGCAGAGGGAAGACTAGTGAAGTCAAAATGGGGCTGAAGTGGGGGCGGCGCTTTGCTTGAGGTTCTGTTGCCTTAGGATAACCGGCACGTGAGGGGCACCCTTGCTACGTTGAGGGGGAAAATGAAAGCTGTAACCTGCGGGGGATGGGGCCGGTTCATTAAGGCCCAACCCCACTTGATAAATTGGCAATATAACTTCCCTTTTTAATTTGGTTCTATATCTCTCAATTTATATGTCCATTTCTTTTAAAATTTTCCACCTAACTTCAGTGATAAATCTTCTCATTTGTAATGGTATTAAATCTCTCATTGGTAACTCTAGGGTGATTCAACATGTTAATTTCATAATTAATTCAAGCATTGCTATTTTAAGCACAATAATGTCATTTTATACAATTTCAAAGCCAAGGATTCTAATAGGGTTCGATTATTCAACTGGGTGGAGTCTAGTGGGATGAATACACCAAATGAGGGAAATTTGCATCTTGATGATCAAATTTCAAGGTATTTTGAATGGGGTGCATAATGAGTGCAATTTATAAAAAAAGAAACTTCAAATTTTGAAGAATTAGATATCATAGTTCAATATTTAAATTTGGCATCAAAATTGAGTATGTTACATCTATTCTCTACCATATACAACCCTAGTCATCGCCAAGGAGAGTTGGATACAAAAGTTGACAACTTGACGAGAAAATGTGATATGTTGGAGGACGTGAACTAATATTTCATCCATCGTCCTAGGAGTTGTGACGAGACCACTAAGCTTCTCCTCTATGATGATATCTTATACATGAGCCTGTTCTTATTATATCCCTCTCTTTTTTTGTATCATGAGCATGGTTAGAGAGTAGATTGATAACACCCATTTTATGGCTATTTATGGCTCATATTTCATTGTCAAACATGCCTTCTAAACTATTTTCATCTCTGTTTTATCCTATTTTGCATAAGAATAACCCACACTGTGCTCCTAACTCTTTTCCCATCCTTTACAAAGTTTTCCCTCACTTTTCCATCCAAAATCAACAAAAAGGCCCGTCCCGGCCCACTTACAGTGAGCACCTGAACCGACCCTTTACTGGCCGCATGACACACCCACTTACCCGTCACAATCGCTTCCCATCACGGCAGCAACCCGACACAGGCGTGTCAGGTGAGGGCCCTGATGAGCGATACACCATCTACACAACATGGAGCTTTGCCCACCACGACTCACCCCGATAGAGTCTATCACGTGATGAAGCCACTCATCGGAGCAGCTGCCCGCCAGGAGTATTACCCGACACGGCCAAGCGATTTGCTCACAACCCGGCATGCACCACAACTGTGTCGGGCGACAGACGTGTCGGTCCTCCTCTAAATCCACGTAAACAGAGCTGGTAAAAGACACGTGGCCCCACGAGAACCGCAACCTCTACCGACTGCTTCCTATAAATAGTAGCTATAGGATTCCGATGGGATGGGTCGGAATCCCATGAGAGCTAACTCCGAAAAGACATCAGGAGCTAGTGTGTCACATTCCAAGGTGTGCTGGGCGATACTAGGTGAGCATACCCCCAACACGAGAGGGGCAGGAGGAGTTCACTTAGAACCTGTCTCGGTAGCCGCAGTAGCATGATACAACCAGGAAGGCCTCCCCTGCTGGGTCCCTGGATGGGCCTCAACCCGAGATGGCTCACCCCTCTATAACCGATACAAGGAACCTGAGAACCTAAACGATTCCTAACCCAACACGATACCGAACCCGATACGGACCAACCATTGCGGCATGTCACCCGAGAGGGTTGGCAGCCCGACACGGCCGTATCGGGTAAGGAGTTTCTGCCCGATAAGCCCTGGTCGTCACGCCTGTCACCTGAGAGGGTTGGCTGCCCGACATGGGTGTATCCAGCGGAGCTCATGCCCAGTACCGGGTTAGTAGTCCCTTAGGGGTCCGCTGCTGTATATCGACCTCCTAAATCAAGGAGACCGATGCTTATCTTTCCCTTTTCACTGCATTTTACTTTCATTTCCCTATGCATCTAACTAAACCTTTTTACTCTCTTTAAGCTTATTGGAATCTATGGAGTTTATCTCTTATTGTTCTGTGTATGGTTCCCTTTTGTTGGATGATTTCTTTATAGCATCTGAACTCTAGTTTCTTCTTTTGGATCGTGATTTTGACTAGCTATCGAATCGTGTTTCCCATTTTGACACCCTTGAGAGGGGGCTGTTGCAACTCTAGAGTTTGGTCTGATCTGGGTGTACGAGAGTACCTAGGATCAGGGCTGCTTCGATTTACCTTACCACTCTAATATACGACCACTGCCCTTGAGAAAGGGAAATGGTGCATAGTTATAGGCACCCTCTTTGAGAGAAGAGGTTGCATGATGTCTTCTGTTGCTACTTGTTATGCCTAAGTTTTCTTCCTTCGTGCTTTACCTCAATGACAATTTTATCTCCTCAGCTTCTGTTATCTAAAACCTCTATAAAAAATTGCTAAACCCTAAAATCATAATCTTTCTAGTAACTCCAGTTGGAGATAGCCTTTTAGTTTAATTTCTTTATGGTGCTTTCTTGTTACAACCAAACCTATCCTTTTACCTATTTGATGTGCTTAGACAAGTGAAACTCAAGTTCTGAAGCATCGTTCTTCCTATCCCTACGTTCGACCCTGTGCTAGTTGTAGGTGTCTTAAACATTCATGTATTATAAATTTCTAAAGTCCTGTAACCTAGACATGATTCCTTTCTTGGACCCACATTTAAGGCTCATCAACTTTTTGGCGCCGTTTCCAGGGATAAACAAAGAAAACTGTTCTATGAACTTTAGTTTCATTTGCACTTGGCCAAAGCCTTGTACATATGCATATAATACTGCAATTATTTACTCCTTTCTTTCTTTCTTTCTTTCTAGGCCATCCAAGCTCTTGACAAGTCATGGCTGATCAACCCCCTAAAGCTCGCTCTCTTCACTCGTTCGTTCAAGTTCGAGCTAATGAAGAGAGAAACTCGGTTGTAACACAACCTCTGAACGTTACCAACTACGAACTAAAGCCCTCCTTTCTCCAGCTCCTGCAACATAACCGGATCGGTGGAAACACCTCTAAGAAGAACCCGTATAATCATATAATGACATTCAAGAGGACGTGCAACACCTTTAAGATCAACAGAGTCCCGTTGATGCATATCTACATCCAGTGCTTCCCATTCTCACTGAGGGACAAGGCACTAGAATGGTACACCAGCTTACATGATGGGAGCCTCCCTGATTGGTAGCATCTTGCCAATGCTTTTATCGCCAAGTTCTTCCCCATCTAGAGGACCATCAAATGTCAAAACAAGATCACGAGGTATTCCCAGAAGCCCTTGGAGAATATTCACAAGACTTGGGAAAGAGTCCAGAGCTACCAGCGTGAATGCCCGCATCATGGTTTTTCAGAACCAAAGCTCATCACCACGTTTTACAATGGGGTGTGCCCTTCTGAGAGGAAGTCCTTGAATGCTGCCGCTGGCAGTGATTTCTTGGGACTTAGTGCCCAAAGAGCCAGGAAGATTATTGAAAATATGGCTACAAACCAACAAGATGGAGAATACGATCGAGAGTCACTAAGTCACACTACTCCAGGTGAATCTAAGGCTATGGAGGCCCTCACAGCCAAGCTTGACAAGATGATGACAGATGTCTAGTCCCTCAAGGAGCAATGTTACAAAGGGAAGGTTCGACAAGAGGTTGTGTCACCTACAGAGAGCCCGACCACATGTCAGATTTTTGCCCGCACACCGCGCCCCAAGAAGATCTTGAAGGGGACTTTACAGAGAATGTGAGTTTTGTTGAATACCGACGACCCGACCACCCTAGTTTCTCTTATGGGAACACGAATGCTGCTGAGAACTCTCACCAGCTGATGAGTGGTTTCCCATCGAGAGGACCATCAAATCAGCAATGACAGACAAGGTTCCAGCAGCAGAGGGCCCTCCAACAAAACCAGCAGCCACGACCATCTTTAACAACAGAATTTATGTCCTTCGCCAAGAGATAGAACGACATTAATGAAAAGATGCACAAGAGTTCAGTGGATAGAATGGCTCTGCTCAAGCTAATGCAGCAACAGATGGGTGTTTTTTCTACCCAGATAGGGGAGCTCCAGCAGCATAATAAACATATTGATCAACAGCTGGCGAGCCTCACCCAATCCATCATCCCTATTGTTCATGGATGATTTCAGTGTCTATGGCATCTCTTTTGATGATTGTCTGAACAATCTGTCCCTCATAATGAGAAGATGTGAAGAGCATAGCCTCACCCTCAACTGGGAAAAATGTCATTTTATGGTACAAGATGGGATTGTTCTTGAACACAAGGTGTCAAGTAAAGGTATTGAAGTCGATCCATCCAAGGTTGAGGTGATAACCAAGCTCCCAACGCCTACTTTAGTTACAAGTGTTTGCAGTTTTCTGGGTCATGCCGGTTACTATTGGCGGTTTATAAAGGATTTTTCAAAGATAGCCAAGACTCTCTCTAATCTTTTGTTAAAAGATGTGAAGTTCGACTTCACGAAGGAGTGCATGAAGGCGTTCTCAACTCTGAAGGGTGCTTTAATATCTGCAATGATCCTCCAGTCCCTTGATTGGAGTCTTCCGTTTGAACTTATGTGTGACGCCAGTGATTTTGCTATAGGGGTCGTACTCGGCCAAAAGAGAGACAAGAAGCATCATGTTATCTTCTATGCGAGCAAGACCCTAGACGAGGCTTAGCAGAATTACACAACCATAGAGAAAGAAATTCTATCTATCATGTATGCCTTCAAAAAGTTTAAGTCTTATCTCATGGGTTCGAAGGTGGTTGTTCACACCGACCACGAGGCTATTAAATATCTAATGTAGAAGAAGGATGCAAAGCCCGGACTGCTACGTTGGGCACTGTTGCTACAAGAGTTTGACCATGAGATCAAAGACAAGAAGGGCTCATTGAATGTGGTTGTAGACCATCTTTCCAGGATTCGGGTGCAAGATGAGCACCCACTGCCCATCAATGAAAGCTACCTCGATGAATCCATCTACTCAACTGAGTCAGCAGACCCTAAGGGGCCGTGGTATGTAGATTTCTACAACTACCTGGCCTGTAAGTAGCTTCCCCGAGATATGTCTCATAATCAGAAGAAGAAGTTCTTCTCTGATTTAAAGAACTATTATTGGGATGATCCCTTATTATTCAGGCATTGTGCTGACATGTTGTATAGAAGATGCATACCAAAAGAGGAAGTTTCAAAAATTTTGTTTGAATGCCACTCCTCTTCTTATGGAGGACATCTGGGAGGTGAGAGAACAACTACCAAGGTGCTATAATCTAGTTTCTATTGGCCAACCTTGTTTAAGGATGCTCACACTTTTGTAAAGTCTTGCAACGAATGCACGCGAATTGGGAACATTTCCCGTCGCAATGAGATGCCACTATCAAATTGGATTGAAGTTGAAATTTTCGATGTGTGGGGTATTGACCATATGGGACCATTCACCTCATTATATGGTTTTAAGTACATTCTCATTGCAGTTGACTATGTCTTGAAGTGGGTAGAAGCTATACACACTACAACATGTGATGCAAGGGCAATAACCAAGCTCTTTACCAAGATTATCTTTCTAAGGTTTGGAGTTCCAAGGACCGTCATTTGTGATGGCGGATCTCACTTCGTGGAAAGATAGTTTGAATTGATTCTGCATAAGTATGACATCCGCCACAAGGTTGCAACTCCATATCTTCCACAAACATCGGGACAGGTGGAGGTCTCCAATCGGCAGATAAAGAAGATTTTAGAAAAGATAGTTGGCAAGTCCCGTAAGGACTGGTCATCTAAGCTAGATGATGCTTTGTGGGCATATCAAACCACTTTTAAAATGCCACTGGGTACCACACCTTATCTCTTGATCTATGGAAAATCCCGCCATCTTCCTTTTAAATTGGAGCATAAAGTGTTCTGGGCAATCAAGCAACTTAATATGGACCACACGCTGGCTGGAAAGAAAAGATTTCTTCAACTCCAAGAGCTTGAAGAATTGAGACTCCTCGCGTATGAAAATTCTAGGATTTACAAGCAAAGAACCAAGATCTGACATGATGCCCATCTGAAGAAAAAGGAGGTCAACGAAGGTGATAAAGTTCTATTATTTAAATCCTCTATCCGTCATTTTCTAGGGCAGTTACAGAGCAGATGGTCTGGACCCTTCATCGTGCCGAAGATATACCCATCAGGGATGATGGAGCTCTATGACAAAGACAATCTGGCAAAGGTCTTTCCAGTGATCGGGCATAGAGTCAAGAGGTTTTATGAAGACGAAGCATTCATGAGAAGGTTAGAGATAACCCTGCAGGACCCTGAGGCAACAACCTAAGGATCAGAGTAGAAGTATCTGAAGCCTATTTAGCTGATGACGGAAACTACATCGCTCTTCGGGAGGCAGCCCAAATTTTTACTTTTCCTAGCATAGGACGCTATTTCCTTTCATACATATTTTTTTTACGAACATTATTATTGTAATAAGGCCCGAGTCAGTGCATGCACCACATGCAAAACTCTCTTGTTTTATGGGCCACCGACTTAGTTTTATAGCCTTGATGGGTAACACTATCTGAGGTTGGAAGTCTTCCCCCTTTTTTATCCAATGATGTTTTACCCATCAATGCTTTTTCTTTTCTTTAGTTTTAGTTTTTCTACCCTTTGCCTTGCTTTGTTTTTAGTTTTTCCGTTTTTGTTTTGTGTATCGGGAATGCATAGTAGATCACCCCTTTAGTTTTTTCTCTGCCCGATATCTGCCTTTCCTTTATCGTTTCAGGTGACACTGTCAAACTCCTTGAGTTGTGTGTCGGACTCCCGTGTCGGTCAATCATATTGGGCAAAAAGGGCATAACAAAGAAGTATATCGCCCGACACGCCCGGATCGCGCGACATGCGTTTTGCGCAGAATGACACGTGCTTAGGAAGGCAAATCACTTCCCAACACGATGGATTAGACTGATTTTACAATGTTACAAAAATCGATGCACTTTATCGCACGAAACGTGGCCCGTTTTACCCAATTTACCCCCACTCACGTTGACTATATATAGTAACTTTAGTTTAATCGTGTCGGGCACTTGCATTTACTTTTCACATGCAATTTGCTCTCTCTTTGCTCCTGTGCCGACCAACCTTCTCGACTTCCCATGTCGCCCGTGACAACCCTCATACGATACAGGTATAACCCGATATGCTCTATCGTGTCACGCAGCCCATATCGGGCATGTCGTATCACGCGACGTTCTCCTTTAGCGATGGCCGTGTCGAGCCTGAGAATTTAACTTTGTGTATCGCTCAGAGAGTATCGCACAAGACGTGTGTCGTGCGACTCAGTTTTGCATGATGGCCGTGTCAGGCAACACCCTCTGCTCTATAACGAGTTTCACCTATCAGGTTTTTTAATGTTTTTCTGACCATATCACGCGATACATCTGTCGCACGATGCACCTGTCGCCCAAACAATACCTAGTATTGGGCAAGACTCATATGAACCAATAGTTTAATCATGTTAGGCGACACCTCTCTCGTAAGCCCGTTTTGAGCAAGGTCACTGTTTATGATGTGTTTCAGCTTATCGGGTGATAGACTAATGACCTCTCTGCCGCTTTGAGATCGTATAGGTTTCCAACCCTTACCAGTTGATACGTGTATTGGGTATCGGGCAAAGTTTGTTCTGTTGAGGCGGCCTGATATCAGCCTACCGTATCGGCCAAACCTTGTGTCGGGCGATAAGCCTATTCACCTGTACACCCGATACCGACTTGTTTGTACCGGGTAAATTGTATCAGGCGACATGACCCTCTTTGTCTACCGCCCGCTATCGAGCTAGGTGACCCATTTAGTAAACTCATTACTTACCTATTATTATTTAACATTGCAGACATGGCCCACACCAAGCAGACAGTCATCCAAGTTGACGAACATGGCCGGAGGATCAATCCCGAGGCCGCAACTAAAGCAACCACAACCGGGCAGAAGCGTCCAAACCCTGACACAGCAGGGCCGTCTGAGGCCGAGAAGCAACCCAGAGTAGCAGAAGCACCAGTAACGACCTCGAATGCGGCGGCCAAACCAACGCCTCTGGATCACTCACCCGGCCGGTTCATGCCCAGAGACGAGGAGCAAAACCGAAGGCATGCAGAGTTGGCAGCCAAAGTCTACATGCCAACCTGTTTCTGCCACCAGTCATCCTTCTACCAGATAGGCATTTTTGACAGGATGGAAAATGTCTTAGCGGCTGCCGGGCTGAGGAAGATATGCTTTGGCCACTCCACCTCTTACACAGAACTCACGAAGGAGTTAATGTCGTCCCTCCATCAAGTGAAGAACACAACAAAGGAATTTGAAAGATACGGCGGGGTGGACATACTACAAGGGCGGCTATACAACGTTGAGCATGTAATATCTGAAAAGTTGCTCAACGAGATCTTCTCCTCCAGTGAAGCTGAGAAAGACCTACTCAAAAACAGTGTCAGAATCTTCAACCCGGTCACATTCTGGGGGAGGCTCACCAGCGAGTCAACGTTCAAGCTGGGGAACAAAGTGGTGGCAGTGCACTCCTACTTCTGGAGGATAGTGTACAATATTGTGGCGTGTCTGCTCTTCAACAAATACGAATTGAGCAACCTATACACTGAAGAGCTCCACCTCATTTGGCACATGATGGAGGGATGCACGATCAACTTGAGGCGGATCCTACTCAACCGACTTCATCCAGTGAAGGATGCCACTAAGGACTACAACATGGGAGGGATAGTGAACCTGATTGCGGTAGGGTTGGGATACCCTAAGGAACCGTGTAGCCTGTCGAGGACGAGAGGTGACAAAAAGACTGACCTCAAATTCCTAATGAGGGCTAGCATCATAAAAAAGGAGGGCCACCACTACTTGTATAAGTTTGTAAGGACGAACACCCTCTTTCCACTCCCGCATTGCGCCAACTATGACAATGAGAAGCTGGTCTTCACCATAGTAGAAATTGAAGCTGTTCTTGTTGAAGCCACTTACTCTGCCACCACAAGAATACAAGAAAGGGCGGCTGCGATAGGAAGGCCAGTCCCCTTAGACGTTCGAAAAGACAAAGCGGCGACAGTCGTCACCCCTGCCGAGCCGTCCACCACCACCACACAACCCGTGACAACTGCTCCTGAAGCTGCGGTTTCCACCACTGAACCAGCAACAGCCACCCCGAAGCTGCTGTTGTTGCTCCCGAGCTGGCCGCGGCCACCACAACAACAAGCACCGCAGCCACTGAGGAAACAATGATGATTGTTGAAGTCGTCGACACCATTGGGGTGGATGCAATGATAACAATGCCCGAGGATGCTGCCGTGGAATAAATAGCCACAGGTCCTTGTCCTAAAGCGGTGGTGCTGCCGAATGCTAGCGACGATGCATTCACTAAGCTCCTGGAGGTGGAGCTCAGGGTTGTGCAGCCAATGCCGACACCACCGCCAATGGCGCCAATAGTCATTGTGGAGGACACTGAGAGTCGGGTGGAAGATCAGCATCCGCCTACTCTGCGTCCTTCTCCACCACCACAAGATGACGAGGCAGAGGCAGCCACGAAGCAGCCGACGCCCCATCCTGAAGCAACACCCTCACGCACAATACAGATGGATTTGACCCTGCTTGAAGACACACAATTTTTGGGATGAACATCCAGCTCGAGGAGTGTGATGAGGACCAGAGGCCGATCAGCCGCATCCCCTCCAACACTAGGGCAGGACCTTGATGAAGAGTTTGACCACTTGCAGGAGGTAACAAGCAACCACTCTGTTACTTTTTCTTCCCTGACCCGCAAGTTCAGTGTTTTCCAGAGGAGGCTGAGCGAGCAGGAGCGTCAACTGCTAACTCTAGTTGGCCTTCCTGGCCAACTAGAGGCACTGAATAATATGATGCAGCTGGGACTTCAACGCCTCGATGCCATCGAAGAAAGGCTGAACTAGAGGGACGACCACCCCCGCTCAAGACAACCAAGGAGGTCTCCATCGCCTCCCAGCCTCGACCCCTAGCCATCATCCTCAGCGTCCTCCTCGGGAACGTCATCTTCTTCCTCCTCCAGCAGGCCCTCCACAATGCCTGAGGAAGAAATGACGAATAAAACTGCCGAAGAGACTCTAGCAGGATAGGAGAGCACCCGCGACACTGATACAACTACTCCCTCACCCTCCCAAGAAATAGATGAAGACATGGACATATCCATCAACCTAGAGGAGGGTTATTTTGAAGAATCAGAGGGAGAGGGGGGACATATACTCTGCCAATGACAGACACCCCCCTAGAGAAAGGAGCTCAACGGCAGACACATTTTCTATGCCATCAGAGATCCCTTCTTTCGAGATGGCAGACTTTGACCGACGAGCCATCGGATACCTGATGATCAGAGACCAGAAGCTGCTGAACAAGGTCCTGAGATTGCAACTAGATGGAGAGGATGTTGTCTGGAGTGACAACTACTTCACCGTACGACGGGAAGCATTAAAGAGCATGTTCCTCTCCCCTTCCATCATCGGGAAGATCCTCTTCTGGGTCCTAGAGAGCATGATGATAGAGAACTTAGGCACCAAGATAGGCCGGTAGCCAATCTACACCACCACCCCAGCCTTGGCAGGAAGACTAATGAGAGGGGCATATGACTCGATCTTGGCGGCCAACATGCTGCAACATATCAAAGAACACAACTCGAACTTCATGTTGGCCCCCTATAAGCACTACAGAAACTGGTTCCTTTGCGTAGCGGGTCTTCAGAATCATGACATCCATTTGCTGAGCTACTGCAACGAGGAGGTCCCACGCTCATGACACATATTCGTACGCCCAGAAGACAAGCATCTCAGGCTTCTCCCACTGCGTCTTCTCTGTGTGATCAAGTATGGGATCCAACGCCACAACGACGTTTGGAATTTATTCACCCTCAGAGACTTTCCCATACAAGAAGAAGCGGGAAGCGGAAACAACGCCTTCATAGTCCTTCACGCCATGGAGATGCTCCACATCTTCGGATACATAAGGCAACTTTAAGGCCAGAACTTCTATCAACTCAGAAGTACCTATGCATTGCTGCTGATCAAGGACAAGTGCTATTTCCGAGACACAGGCATCCCAGAAAAGTTGTTGGATAGTGATCAAGAAGATAAATATTCCCCAACCAGCATCCTTCCAGGAGAAGAGGCCGAGATAGCGACAAACGTCTATGGGGCAGGCAAGCAGATGGATGTTCTGTGAGAAATACTCACCAATGAAGACCCCACTTTGCCTGACATTTCAGAAATGATCATCAGCAATTTCGATCGTTCCACGTGTGCTACACTAACTCAGGAATAGGTCAACATAATTCTCCTCAAGTTAGCTGATTCTACCCCCACAGACGTCATCTACAAGGTAGGCAACATCATAGTCCCAGTTGATGATATTCAAGACTTAGTAAAGGCAGGAGGATGTATGGCGATATCAGTAGCAGCAGCCTACATCCAGATCATACAGGAGAAGTTTGAACACAACTATATCGCCCACCCGATGGTGTTCAACGACATCTGCCTAGCTGACGAGTCAGGAGTGAAACAACAATTTTTGGCAGAGATACAAAGCAGGATGCTGCGTATCATTTTCCTTCCAATATAGCACTACAATCATTGGATGCTCTTGAAGATGTACACTCACCCACGAGTAGCAATTTTCTACAAAATCTCTGACAACAACAAAGATCATTCAGTGTAGTGTACATAAAAAATGTTGACACCACTCGAGCACCTATCAAGGAAATACTACATCGAGGTGGCAACGCTGATCTAGCCATTCCTAGAGAACACGACGAACAAATGGCATGAGCTTTAATTCTGCCACAACAGTCCACAACAAACTCCACAATCAAACGACTACAACATCTATGTGCTGGAATGGATCTCTAGCTCGGTGACGCTACAACAAACACCTGACAAGCTCCACCACATTGACTACCACACCAAACATGATGAATATGTGTTGGAGCTTCTATCTGACAGAGGCGCGCTTACCAGCTAAACCCTCACTGACTTATCACTACCCTACCTTATCTATCTCACAACTCTGGGATAGAGTGTGGGGTAAGTTTGGGGGGGGGGACTATATATCAGTGAGGGAGGTACTAAACATTTTCCCATTTTTCCTTTCTTCTTTTCCTGTGTACATATATATACATGTCTAATACAATATAGTACATATACAACTCCTTGCCTCTCTACAATTGTACAAAGACACTTTCTAGTAAAAACCTGATACAACTTCTCCCAGCTTGTTTTCTCTGTGTCTAAGGTGGTGCATGTTTTTGTTATGTTCTTTCCGAAAATGCAGTCTCAAACAACAAAGACTATAACTTTTCTACACCAATTTCAAAAAATAATCTAGCAACATCTAAGAGATGCATACGTGAAGGAAAAAGCTGCCCAAACAACGAACTCTCTTTTGTTTCCCTACCCATCAAAAATACCAAAAAGAGAGAAAAGCATTATGAGAGTGAATAAAAGCATGAGAGTTGTGCCAAAAACACACACACACACGTCCTTTCAAAAGTACCCATCTTTAGGCATGGTAGATCCGGGGCAGTGGTACGTAGGATGTGAAATCACTACTCTAAAGCCAACTGGCTTGGACTGCAGGGACTGCTTGCCCGTTAATGGACCCATACCTGGATGGACTGATGGGAAACAAGCAAAACCCAAAAAGCCTTAAGCCTACCCCAAAACCCAACTTCTCACCCCAAAGCTGTTTGGTGTGAAAGCTAACTTTGAAATCATGCACTAAAGTCTCGCCGAAGCTGAAGAGAATTTTTTTTGCTTAAATAAGGCAGAAAAAAAATAAAGTCTGTTGTTTGTAGCCAGACGTATTTCTCCTCAAGGACGTCTCAAAAACTCACTCAAACCCCTTGTACGAAGACTATGTTGGGTTACGAAGAAGGATCGCAAAACAAAGTTTTAAAATGAGTTCAGATTGATTGAGGACAATCAAAATGCTAAGTTTGGGGGAGTTGATAACACCCATTTTATGGCTATTTATAGCTCATATTTCATTGTCAAACATGCATTTTAAACTATTTTCCTCTCTGTTTTATCCTATTTTGCATAAGAATAACCCACACTATGCTCCTAACTCTTTTCCCATCCTTTGTAGAGTTTTCCCTTGCTTTTCCACCTAAAATCAGCAAAAAGGCCCGTTCCAACCCACTTACAGCGAGCACCTGAACCGACCCTTTACTGGATGCACGACCCACCCACTTACCCGTCACGATCACTGCCCATCACGGCAACAACCCGACACGGGCATGTCGGGCGAGGGCCCTGACGAGCGATACACCATCTACCCGACAGGGAGCTTTGCCTGCCACGACTCACCCCGATAGAGTCTATCATGCGATGAAGCCACTTATCGGAGTAGCTGCCCGCCAGGAGTATTACCTGACACGGTCAAGCGATTTGCTCGCAACTCGACATGCGCCGCAGCCGTGTTGGGTGACAGACACATCGATCCTCCTCTAAAGCCATGTAAATAGAGCCGGTAAAAGACACGTGGCCCCACGAGAACCGCAACCTCTACCAGCTGCTTCCTATAAATAGTAGCTACAAGACTCTTATGGGACGGGTCAGAATCCTACAAGAGATAACTCTGGAAAGACATCAAGATCTAGTGTGTCGCATTCTAAGGCATGTCGGGTGATACTAGGTGAGCACACCCCCAACCCGAGAGGGCTGGGAGGAGTTCACTTAGAACCCATCCCAGTAGCCACAACAGCACGATATGACCAGAAAGGCCTCCCCTGTCGGGTCCCTGGATGGGCCTTAACCCGTGATGGCTCGCCCCTCTATACCTGATACAAGGAACTTGATAACCTAAGTGATTCCTAACCCAACACGATACCAAACCCGATACAGACCAACCATTGCGGTATGTCACCCAAGAGGGTTGGCAGCCCGACATGGCAGTACCGGGTAGGGAGTTCCTGCCCGATACGCCCTGGTCATCATGCTTGTTTCCCAAGAGGGTTGGCTGCCCGACATGGGTGTATCAAGAATAGATCATGCCCGGTACCAGGTTAGCAGTCCCTTAGGGATCCACTGCTGTATATTGACCTCCTAAATCAAGGAGACCGATGCTTATCTTTCCCTTTTCACTGCATTTTACTTTCATTTCCCTATGCATTGTAACTAAACCTTTTTACTCTCTTTAAGCTTATTGGAATCTATGGAGTTTATCTCTTGTTGTTCTATGTATGGTTCCTTTTTATTGGATGATTTCTTTATAGCAACTGAACTCTAGTTTCTTCTTTTGGATCACGCTTTTGACTAGCTATCGAATCGTGTTTCCCGTTTCGACACCCTTGAGAGGGGGATGTTGCAACTCTAGAGTTTGGTCTGATCCGGGTGTATGAGAGTACCTAGGATCATGGCTACTTCGATTTACCTTACCACTCTAATCTATGTCCACTGCCCTTGAGAAAGGGAAATGGTGCATAGTTAGAGGCACCCTCTTTGAGAGAAGATGTTGTAGGATGTCTTCCGTTGCTGCTTGTTATGCCTAAGTTTTCTTCCTTCGTGCTTTACCTCAATGACAATTTTATCTCCTCAGCTTCTGTTATGTAAAATCTTTATAAAAATTGCTAAACCCTAAAATCATAATCTTTCTAGTAACTCCAGTTGGAGATAGCCTTTTAGTTTAATTTCTTTATGGTGCTTTCTTGTTACAACCAAACCTATCCTTTTACCTATTTGATGTGCTTAGACAAGTAAAACTCAAGTTCTGAAGCATCCTTCTTCCTATCCCTGTGTTCGACCCCGAACTTCTTTGACCCTGTGCTAGTTGCAGGTGTCTTAAACATTAAAGTATTATAAATTTCTAAAGTCTGATAACCTAGACATGATTCCATTCTTGGACCCACATTTAAGGCTCGTCATAGATCCTTTATTGGGAATGAGGATTAGGCCCGCTACCCTCACTCTATTTCTACATTGTTCATTATTATTTTTTTGAATACCTAGATTGATGATTGATTGTTTAACACTATAGCCTGATTATCTATTTTGCATGATTGTTTTGATTATAGATATAAAGACCTTGAAATCTATGATTAGAACACCAGATGATATCATTGAACCTTAGAGGAGACCATCGAAGGGTGTTCTCTAGGGTGACATGTTAAATATCTATAGGTAACGAGACCTCGAGCCTATGGGGAAATTAATCCATGTGGATTTCATAAACTAAAAGGATATAAATTCCTTGGCCCCAATTAATTATTCATGAGATGAATGATGCAACATGCATAATAATTACACAGGCAGTGGTGGTGAACATCGACACCCTTGAGTAAAAATTAAATTTTATTTGGTTTAATTTTTCTATTAGTTAATTTAGTTAAACAAGCAATATCTAAACAATCATCCTTGTTAATTACTTTTTCTTAATTAAACTAGAAATTTGTTTTCTTTTGAAAAATGTTGTGTTTTGGTTTTTATCCTAAACCATATTGTGATAAGACACATCTTCTTGCGGGTGGTGATTATCACATGTTATATTTAGGTAAATACTTGGGGACCTTTACCTAGGTGAATTTTTTAGTATAATAATTTCAGCATCATATTTTGGTGTCGTTGTTGGGAATAATGGCACATCAATATTTTTATTATATTGAGATAAGTTAGTACTTATCTCAGCCATTCTCACTAACACCAGGCGACAACAGCGGCACATGTCTGACACTGGGACATGCCCAAGATGCCTAAGGGAACCGGAAACGATTATCCACACCCTACGCGATTGTGAAAAAGTTGAGTGTGTCTGGAGGACACTACTTTCTACGGAGGAGTATCGGACCCTGTCTCAACCAACCACCATTGAAGGCTGCCTAAAGGTGATTCGGCGACATGTATCAATATCTATAGAGGATTTCTGGACAACCTGTTACATGATTTGGAAATTCAGGAATGGAGAAGTCTTCGAAGGGGATGCTAAACCGTTGAACCATCAGTGCTACAGAATCAGGAAATCATTACAAACCACGAAGGAAGCCTGGCCTATTATGACCAGGAGCTCTAGCACTAACAGGAGCTCAGTTGCCTGGAGAAGACCACCACCGGGGTGTGTGAAGCTCAACGTCGACGCCGCAGTGAAAGGGGAGGAGGCTGCAGTGGCAGTCGTGGCTAGAGATGCCGGAGGCAATTGGCTAGGCGGTTGGGTAAGGAAAGCACAAGCAGGTTCGGTGGTTGCTGCTGAGTTGGCTGGAATCCTTTTAGCCTATGAGCAAATCAAGAGCAGAAGCTGGACTCAGACGATCATTGAATCAGACAGCCTTCTAGCAATCAAGATGCTAAAGGAGGAAGAAGGAGAGTGGCCGAGTTGCTCACTGTGGACGACGAAGATTAAGGCAGATTTGCCAAACACCTCCAGTTTAGTTTTCTGTAGAAGAGAAGGCAATCAAGTAGCTGACAAGCTAGCTAAAATGCACCTCAGAAGTAACTTGCATCAAACCTACTATGCCAGCCCACCGAACTGCATCATGAGTATGTATGCCTGTGACAAAAGACCTTGTAATAATGTCCAGATTACACATTGAATAAAGTTGGAGGAGTTTGCATTAAAAAAAAAGATAAGTTAGTACTTTTTTTTGCTTTTTAGATTAGTTTTGAAATTTTAATTTGGCTTTGTAATTCTTAGTTCTTTTTTATAATTTCTTAGTTTGTCTTTGTAATTTTTATTTTTGTTAACTCCTTAGTTTGTTTTTATAATTTTTAGTGTGTTCTCATAAAATTAGTTTGGCTCTATAATTTGTTTTTTGCATTGACTTTTTTTACCATGTTAGATATCTGTAGCTTATTGCTTCATTCTGTTATAAAAAGAGAAAAATATCTTCTTCATTGGAGTATCTTTTCCCTCTCTTGATCCTAATAGTTGAATTTTGTATTTTCAGGCATATAAATCATGTGGAGTTGTTGACATTACATATCCAGTAATGTCAAGTGTGTGGTTATTAGAATCATAATCTTCTGTAATGTTCTTCCACAATTCAAAGAAAATTACTGAAAATCTTCACATGTATTATCATAGTGGATACAATGCTAACTCCAATCCACCCTATTCTGGATGCTACTATAAGGATTCATGCAATGTAGATGATTTTTCTGAATAGACATGCTACAATCAACAATGTTTTGAGGTTTATGGTGAAGAGCCTAATTATGCAAATCAATATTCATCTGATAGAGATGAGCATATTGATGTCCTTCAGAAAATTCTAATAGACAACTATCAATGCAAGATGACCAACAAGAAATGCTAGCTGATAATAAAAGCACAAAATAAAAGACTGAATGCACAACTGGCCCATCAACAACACAAATATTCAACCAGTCACGTCACTTGTAGGTCAATCAGAGTGCTTCCCAAGAAATATGAAGCATCCCACATGCATGATCAATAAGGAGGATGATGTTTGCGTGATTCTTGAGATGAAGATGCATGATACATTGATAGTGGCATGGAATGAGGAGTCAGAGCCACATGTTGATATAGTGACAAATCCCACTTCTTCTATTGCTTATGATGTTGATTGAGTGGTTAACTAGGAGGAGCAACTGCTCAAAATGTTTTTTAGGATGATTTTATAGATGAGACAATTCCTCTTATTCTAGCACCATATTTTTTACATACTACCTTATATGTAGAAGAAGGAAGTTTGCCTCCAGTCTTGATAGACAAGCAGATTATGAGGCCACCATATGGGCATCTCTCCTACATTGTGCCACTTATTACTCATCCACACACTATTACTACACTTCCTCTACTGATGGAGGAGTATTGCTTGATCATGCTAGATGGATTGCAGGGTGAGAGGTAAAATTAATTCAAGCATCCAGAGAATACCTTTAAGATACCACAACTACATGATCATATTCAGAACAATGGAGCTCTAATGTTCAAGGTTCCATCCCTTGTTCATATTCCTTTTAGTTGGACCTTCTTTGAGTTTCCAGTACCTCCTAGATGAGCATTGAGTATTTCTTCCCCTCTATCTTTAGTTTAGTGTTTTCTTAGAAATGAGTGAATTTCTAAGGGTCATATGGAGGGTGGGTGGTACATCATCCTTTACACCGACACCTATCTCTTTTATATTCTTGTTTTACTTCAGTAATTTTTAGATTTGCATACATTTGCATTTAGTTTAATTGCATAACATGTAGCTTAAAACTGTTTTCACTTCAGTGAATAGTTCTTGTAATGTTTAGTTTAAGCCATTATCTAGTCAGTTTAGTTTACATTCATGCTGCATTGCATATAGAACTTGTCATACAATCTCCTTGTTTGAAGTAAGTTCTTGAAGTTAACTATATTTTTGAAAACGTGCCAATGATTAAAATCACCCTTTTTAGCCAATGAATATAAGCATCATGTTTCCTTGAAAGGATGGCTAGTGTTAGAGGAACCAATAGGGATCAAGTACGACATTCCTCCTACCGATTAGTGAATCCTATATATAAAATAGCTATGCATCCACTTATAATATCCTTATTTTGTTGTAGTGAATATTAGGAATATATTTAATCATATAAATAAGTATTGTACATGATCTAAACCCTCTTCTACACTACTTCTTCCATCTTCTTACCTCTCACCCACCAAAAAGAAAAAACGAAAAAAATCAACAAAGTGTGCCAAACTCTAAGATGGGATTGGCACACCCTCTTTCTTTCTCTATCTGCTTCTTCCATACCCCTCTCTATAGTGGCATATCACAAAAAAATTCCAATGTGTACAAAAAAATGCAATATATGTAATTGCACAAATAAAATACAGTCTCAAGTTGAATACAATAGTGATACACATTCTTCCTTCCATACCCTAATTCACTCCACTCTTCACCTAGGGGTTGTTACAAGCTCCATTGATATCCATTTGACAAACCCCTATGTCAGATTATGTGCATACTTCTGATTTTAGGGGATTCCTCAATTGTTCATGAAATTTTGAGACATGTGTGGTGTTGGGGATGGTGAGGAAGTTGTTGATTATATATCTCGAGATCCAATCATATGATGAATTTTAATAGCACATCTTCTAGTTGATTTGATTATTATTAAGACAATTCCGATTATTATGTTTGCTTCAATATGAAATAATGAATAAATATGATAATGTCCTAAAAATGTATGACTCAATGACAAATGATGTCAAGTTGAGAACCTGAAAATGAGATCATGTATATGTTAAGAGTATTCATTCAAGTCTAAGTCCATTGTCAGATATTATTGTGGAAATTAAAACAACAATAATACATTAAGACTAGTATGTGTGTTGATTGATGACTATGTCTCATTAGTAACAATATTGAATATCAAATGAAACACATAGGTACTTGTTATGAACATGTCTACTAGATAGACCCACCTTGAGTGTGATACATGGAAGCCAAGAATGGAGGTCAAAATCACACCTCAATGTGACAGTGGTAATTGTGGTTCTTAGATCTGAAGTCAGTATAGTGATCACATGTTGTTTAGGCCTAGTTTGGCTGCCAACTTCTTAAATTCTGGTATTCAGATAGATGATGCTACTATTTTGTAAGGTGGATAGAGGGGTTATTTGTACGTTGCTAGCAAATTTCATTGTTTACCCATGTGAAGATAGACGGAATGAGGGGCACGATGGTAAGCATTCTCAATACCGCTGACTGTGGCGTGATTGGAAAAGGACGCTGTCACCGTTGCAACAATTAAGGGATGGTAGTCATGAGTTCTGCTTACATCGTGATTCTTTATGGATTACTATACTAAATACCATTAGTCAAAAAGTCTGCGGACAAACTAGGCCTTAGAGTACTTTAACATTACTCAAAGTGAATAAGGGTTGCTAAAAAATAAGTACTTAGGTGCCTTATGACAAATAAGGATTACTATGAGTGACGAGATGGAATTTATCCTTCCCATCAGAGTGAATGAGATGGAATTTATCCTTCCCATTAGAGTGATATCCCACCCTCTTGATGAATGAGACTATGAAATGCTTAGGTATGATCATGTTAGTCAATATATGACATTGAGCTCATGTGTATCTCAAATGACCTACTTTAGATCAAGAAATAAAGATTGAACGCTAAGAGGATAATGTTTCCATACCTCATATTCAATCTGGATATCAGAGACAAAGGGATTATAAAATCACTACAATACTAGTCATGATGTTAGGTTAAACTTGTTCTCCAACTTCTTCAATTACTTGGGTGGCAATGAGGTCTAATAGATACCAATAACTACTTATGAAGTTATAATTTGAATATGGATATTACTATCATTGTAATGTGGAGCCTATAATGTCACACACATAGGTTTCACTAGAATAGGAGTATAATTGTGGAAAAAATTGGAATTGTTCTAAGTTATACTAATTACTAAAATGTTTAGATAATTAACTAGAACAATATTAGAAAAAATTTCAAGACAATTGGATAAAAGGTTTTATGCGACTGATTGGATTTAAATTATTGACTTATATGATTAGTCAACCAACTAACCCCTAGTGATCATGTTGGAGTTTCCAGCCGAGTGATTGATAATTAATCAATGGATTAATGTGATTAATTGATTAATTATTAAATGATATGATTTTAGAATATACTAAGTGCTTGTTTTTCTGTCCACAAGTGGACCAATTTAAACACATCCACTACCTTTTTATTTCCTAGGGTTTTGGAAACTCTACTTCCTTTCCACTCCTATTTAAAGGGGCTTGACAATTGGATTACATATACACACTCTTATATGCACAAATACTAGCCATCATTACCCACAAGAGAGAGATAAGGAAAGTGCAATGCTAGCATGTTGCTAATGAAAGGATCCTCCTTCCCCACTGAGTAGAACGATGAGGAGTTCTAGTCCATCCGCGTGGACTATGTAGTGACACATGCATCCTGTGATTGCGTTTGGGGTACATCTTCGAGGACTGCCCATGCACCACTGGGAGCAATACACACCACCACACCAGGACATCCCCAGACTTGCTCCACAACAAGGTATACCTCGTTTACCATCATTCTGAAAGTAACTTTGTTGATGAGTTCTGCTTGTGGGAAATGTGAAGATTCTTCTTTATTGTTTCCATTGTGTTTGTCACCTCCATGATTCCATATAGAAGTGTTGTTGTGAAGTGAAGTTGGGAACAAGGATATGATAAGTCACATTTTGTGGTCTCAGGAGGTTGTGTTTATTGACCATATTGGTGGTAGGGATTCAAACATGATGCAAGTATATGATAGGTACATTAGTTGAAAGTGTATTTTTGGAGAGTGTTCTAGATTTTGTGTTACTCGAGGACAAGAAACGTTCAAGCTCAAGGTTGTGACTCACATCTAGTAGTCATGTTTTTAGTTACATTTTTGATTTAATTTTGCATAGTTTCCTTTCATTTTACTCAATATTTCACTTGTTTTAAGTTATTCATAGTTTATGCATTTGTTTAATATTTAATCTATTTTTGATGTTTTATTGATGCAAGAAGAAGAGAGAAGATATTTACTCCTCCATGAAAAGCCCAAGAGAATGATCAAATATTGCATATACTCACTCCCCAACACTGAAAATTAGAGTGAGGATCATTAAAGTATATATGGTCACTCATATGGCCAGAATTTTTACATACAAATTGGTAATTGGATGATTTAATGCCATTATATGAAAATTTTTGTTACCTTCAAAATAATAATATATATGATACATGCTAGTCTCCAGCCCATACTTGACTCTCTTTGTGATTCGTGCAACTGGGTTTTAGGATGAAGAATGTGTAGAGGATGCCTCGACCAATTGGACCTATCGACCACTCAGAACTCATCTTCAATTGGTAACTAACCAATATGAACTTTTGTAAAATTTCAATCAACCAATTGGCTTTGCAGGCCATTCAACTCACTTTAAGGTGAAATCCTTATTAGTTAATGGGCCAACCAACTAGTTTTATGAGTTGTCTATTTGGAAAGTATACCCCAACACTAAAACAACTCTAGATTACACATTTGATGTCTGACTGAGTAATTTAAGTTGGTTTAGAAAAATAATTTGGGTATATACAATATTTACTACTACTTCTAGTCAGATGATTGACCTTCCAATCACCCATTGTGCCAGCTTTTTTGGAAATCTACATAAATTCACATTCATCAGATTAATTAGGATTGATTTGATATATTGTAGGATGATACAAAATCTAGGATGTCTAAGACAAGGTCAAGACCTATTCTCTCCCATCCACAACTCTTTCCTCTGCTAAGGAGAGACAAAGATAGAAGTTGACAACTTGATGAGGAGACACATTATGCTAGAGGACGTGAGTGGAGATTGCAACCATCATTTGGGGAGTTGTGATTAGACCACTAAGCTCCTCCTCCACAATGCTATCTTCTCCATGATATTCTTCTTATCTCTCTCTTTTTATATCGTGAATATGATAGAGAGTATATCCTTTATTGGGACACTAGGATTAGCCTTGTTATCTCTACTCTTTTTTTTACATTACTAATTGTTATTTGTATGAATGTTTGGATGGATAACCAATTGTTTAATATTTTCTTAATATTTTGATCATATATCTTGCATGATTTTTATAATCCTAAATATTAAGATCTTGAAATTTAGGACTAGAACACCAAACTATATCCTTGGACCCTGATGAGACCACATAAGGGAGTTCTCTAGGGAGACAAATTAAGGATATCTAGGTAATGAGACCTCAAGCCTATGGGAAGATTAGTCCTTGTGGATTTCATACTCCAAAAGGATATGAAATGCATTGGCCCCAATCTAATATTCATATCAATGAATGATACAATAATTAGAATAGTTACATAGGTAGTAGTGATAAACCTTATCATCCTCGTATTTTATCATAGTGCAAAAATCATTTCTTATTTAGTTTAATTTATTTTTCTTGCTTAGTTCATATAGTTAATAAACAATGTTCAAATGATCATCATTGTTAATTACTTTTTCTTAAGCATACTAGAAATCTATTTTGTTCTTAGAATATTTTCTTTTGGATTTGATCCTAAAGTTATATTGCAATACGAGCCGTCCATTTGTGGATGGTGATTATTGCATGTTATATTAGATAAAAACTTGGGGACCTTTACCTAGGTGAATTTGTTAGTACAATAATTTATGAATAAGAGGGGTTGGTCCATATATTCTCTATGTATGATGGAATTCACATGAGGCTTACTTAGTTTCTTCAGATTTGGGTACTACTCCTGATACACCCCATGAAGACAACAGCCGTAGTCAGTCGTTAGTGCTAGGAGAGGTTGTTTCCTCAAGGTCTTTGGGAGGTAGTATTATACTATGTTGGTACCTTTACTAACATACCTGTGTTTTTAACTAGGGATCCAACATGAATGTTTGCACTTGTTTCATCAACACATGGGTTTGTGGGAGTGTAAAATGCAAATTTGCAAACATTTAGATGTTAATTTCAATGCCATGATAGAAAGATATGGAAAGTAAATAGAAAGAAAAAATACCCAAGATGACATGTAAGTGTATACCCACTTTCCCAAATTCAAGAAATCACATAAGCAAGTAATCATGAAAACACAAGGAAAGAAAGAATTTTGCTCATGATGGAATGCCTCTATTTTTACTTTCTTCTTTTGCTTTCCTTTATTTTTCTTTGTTTTTGGAAAACAAATTAGGAGATAAATTACAAAATAAAAGGGAAGCAATAAGGAAACTATAAAAAGGTACACACAAATGAAACCTTAAGAGGAGAGTGTAAAATAATCTATAAAATATAAAAGGAAGTGTATGGGAAACCCTAAACAAAAACCAAACTAATAAAAAAAAGTAAATATATAAAAAGAAGCAAGTTAGATTGTAGATATCCAATAGAGTCACTAGACTATTTTAGGGAAACAAAGGAGAGTTGGATAGGGATTCTTGGGTTGTTTTTTGAGAGGAATGAAGTCACTCAAGCAAATAAAGATGAAAGAAAGGATGGACAAAATATATATTCTTTTAGACTCTAAAATCCTTCCCCGCAAGAAAGAAGCCATTGTTAGAGGCGACACTAGAAAACTCTATCTAGTCAAACAAAAGATCCACGGGAAAAAATATGTGCAATCAAATCTCACTGGTTTCTTGTAAAACTCATGAAAACATGAAAAAGAGAAGGATCTAGAGCCACCACTGTATTTTAAGAGAAAAACAAGGAAAACATAGAGAAGCGTCGAAATCAACAGAAAAGTGTAAGAAGGCCAAAAAATGACTCAACAAGGGGGTGGATAAAGGTGAAAATCATGAAAAAAGATCAAAATCGACAATCCTATTATGATTGGTGAAGGTGTTAGGCAGCCCCTTGTCACCAAAAAATTAGTAAGTTTGTGAAAATCATTTGGTTTGTGGTTATACTATGAAATAGAAAATGAAAACAAAAAACATTATAAGGGTGTGCGAGTCATTGAGGACTCATGATGATTGTGACTTTCCTTCTTCATCCCCATAAACTCAAGATTTAATTATAGGATCTTAGTCGCCTCAGGATCTCCTATGATAGAAATCCATCATGAAGAATTGATATGAGACGTGGGAAGATAAAGAGAGGACAATTAGAGAGGGATTAAATATGAGTAAGTTATACTATAGTGCATATGATCAAGTAAAAGAATGTGAAAGATAACAAGTTTTGCATGGTAAACATCTAGTTAAGCAATTTTTAATTGAATTATGACTAGAATAGAAAGCAATATCTATTTCCATTACTCATGGCATTTGTTATAGGATGAGTAGTCATGAAATAAGAGGAGATTGATCTAGTTGAAGCAGTTAAAGTAGTTTTTATGATGAAAAAAGTAGAAGATTAGTTATGAACAATTTCAAGTCATGATAGACAACTAACAACTAAATCAGAAAGCACACACTCACTTCTTACGGTAACCTTTCAATGTATTGCAATTGATTTTCTAGAACAAAGATATTCTAAACATCGAGTAATAGAGTCTTACACAGAGGGAGGTAGTCAGTCTCTGAATTCAGGAGAGTTCAAAGGGAGATCATGAGACGATGGATATGAGGCGTGGGTATTTGTAGTTGTGGATTAGGGTTGGGGGTTTAATGTTTTGAAAATAAGTTTTGAGAACAAATCCCTATCAGATCATAGAAAATGAAACCAAAACTCAAGATTTTATGCCCTAGGGACAAACCTTGGTGGAATGATACATTATGGGGGGTTATCCACAAGAAGAACTTGAGATTCTGACATGCGGAACATATGTGGAATGTATGATTCCATTGAGTGTCCTTGAGCATGAAACAAAGTCTTTGTCATATCCAACTTCTGCAATTTTTTTGGAAGATGTTGGATATATCTTAGATAAGAATATTGTTTTAATTACAAGATTGTGTCAATGGGGAATAAAATTTGATTATGAAAAGAGAAGAATAGGAGACATAAACTTGAAGGACACACCTTCTAATTTTCCCTTTTATAGTAAAAAAGATATAGATTTGACCTGATTAAGACAATTCAATTCCAATGGGAATAGGAATTGAATGTCTTATTCAAGGTAATTCAATTGGGTAGTAGATTGAAAAAATATTTAAAAAGCTCAATAAAAGGAAATTTTTACTTATGTTTAGAGAAAGGATAACATGTATGTTGAACCCTCGATAAGTGGTAAATCGGTGAATGTGCATGATTTAAAAAGGTGGATAATATGGAAAAAGTGAAAAAATGTGGACAAATTTCATGATTAAACATAGAGCATATTTAATCTTGATTGTCAAATGAGGGGACAAACTTGTGGTGCCAATAGTAACTAAAATTCACAATATTATTAGGAAGATCAATTTGCACATTCACATCTACATCACTTATGCCTAAGTGGTCATCCTATTGTATCATATATTTATAATTGGTCCATGAAATGGTCATAGATGGGATGTACTTTTTCTTAGTTGATTGAACAACTGACTGAAATCTATTATGTAGAAAATCTACTACTTATGTCGATGCATTACATACACACAAACATACATATCATTGATACATGCATTATCTTCTATATTAATATATTGATTGTATATTTATCTATATTCATATATATGTATATATATTCCATACACATTTGTACATTTAACTTTTTATATATTCATATATATGTATATATAGAAGATACCTACATATACACACAAATTTGGTACAAATATTTGTACAATTATATATACATTTTAATTTGTTCATTTTTAGACACACACTATGCATATATATTAGTACATGTATATATATCAATATTTATACATATATTGCACATACATTATCATATATACACATGCAAATTCATATCATGAATGTGTATTATTATGTATACATATCAACATGTTGACCTACGTAGTTCATATTTTATATTTATTAATTTAAAAGTGCAATGCATCATTATGACTACATATAATTAGCATATTGATAAAAATCTATAACCATATATGTTGTATTTCTAACAACTATTTTACATTATTTCAAAACTTGTTAACCTTCGTTAGTCCCATATAGCTCATCTCTGTAGTGAGAGAGATCCACTTATTTGGGAGTGGATGCCTGATAACACCGAAAATTTGTGGATGTTTTATGCCTACTTTATCCTTTATTTACCTTATTATCATAGCTACATGTAGAAATTCCATTTACTTTCATGTTTTCCCTATTTACCTTAGATAAACAATAACTTCCCAGATTCTTATAGGAAATCATAAGTTCCAAGCGATGCAACCAAACCACTAGTAGACGGTTGACAACAAGCATGGAATCCATCAACTACTATGAACAAAACAAGACCATCAATTTCTAGCACTCACAATCCAACAAGTGATGGAATTCAACAAGTGCAATAAAACCATTAGTAGCCATCAATTGATGGCCCCACAAGCCACCTATAGATAGAAGTACATTGGCAGTCACGAACCAATGGTTTTGCTGACCATCAAATTTTTCTAGTCCAACTTCTTCAACCTACCAATGGTCTTAATGACCATCGACAATGGAAGGTTATCCTAATATCACCAACAGATGGTTCCACTAGCCATTGTATTCTGATGCTCATGTAGAGTATCTATTTACTAATGGAAATCCTATGAGCCATTGCCATAGTTTGTTGGGGTCTCATCCTAGGTGCCTAGAGTTCCTCACCTATTCCTATAAATAGGGACCCAAAACTATGTAGAATGCACCTTCACCATTCATGATGAAGTGTTGTCCAGTTCCATTCTTACCATTAACCATCAGAAGGAGGATGTGAGTCCAAGCTCCCCCATGTTTTTGCTTCTGATCCACCAACCCAACATTTCTATTCAAAAGGAGATCAAGTTTTGAATCCTTCACCTCATTTACCATCACCATCACCATAAAAAAGGAGGTCTCCATCTATTGATATGTATGCCTAGAGAGACAATCATATAATGATTGCAATGGGGCATTAGATACCTGATTCGATAATGATAAAGGTAATTCGATCTATTATGTTTATCTTCATCATGATATGATGACACCGATATAATAGATGTCTAAATAATGATGCTATTTGATGACATATGTCTTTAGGATGAGGACTTGAACAATGAGATCATATGTATAATAAGAGTACATACATTCTTGTTATGTCCCTAGTCAGATATTATTGTTTGAAGCAATATAAATGACAATAATACATCAGATTAGAGTGTGTGTTGGTTGATGAAAAAATCTCATCAGTCATGATATGTGATATCAAGCCAAACACATAGGTACATGTTAGAGAACAATACATCAGAAAGACCAACCTTGAGAGATACATGCAGAACATGGAATGGTAGTCAGAATCATCTCTAATAGTGATAGTGGAGATTTTGGTTCTTAGACTGAAGTTGCTACACTCATCACATGTCGATCAATGTATTATGACATCATCCAATGTGACCTTGATAAGGGTTTCCATAAAGGTTATGCTTAGGTACATTGTGACACATGGGGATTGAGTGTGAGTGATAGGATTTGTATCTCCTATAGGAGATTGATATCTAGGCCACTTGATAAGAGAAACTGAGAAATGTATGGCCATACTCATGTGACCCAATATGTGATATGTGAGCTAACATGCATCTCAAACAGTATCCTCTAGTTTAAGGAACATGGACTAAATGTGGAGAGGATGACAATTCCATGTCTCGAGTTCAAAATGGATATTACAGACACATGAACTATATGATCACGGTAACACTGATCGTGGATTGTAAGTTGAAATTGTTCTCCAACTTTCCAAATTATTTGGATAGAAATGACGTGTTGCTAGATAGCGTACTCATTGCTGGTGGCATCATAAATTGGTTATAGACATTCATTGCCTATGTAACTTGGGACCTATAGGGTCACACACACATAATGCACTTAGAATAGGAATTTATTCGTGAATGATTTTTGACCTGATTATTAAAGTGTTTAACTATTCAATTTTTAAACAACAATGGTACAAAATTGACTGATTGGACTATGAACCGACCGATTCAAGCGTTGAACTGATCGAATCAAGTTTTAGGTCAATTTAAACTGCATTGTTGAACTTTGCTTGAATTGGGTCATGAACAAGCAAGTTCACTTGGTGAACTGACCGATTCAAGGTCTGAAATGACCACTTCAAGTTGTGACATGTCTAGTTCAATGACCGAAATAGAATCCTTATACTACAAGTATTAGAACTTGGAAAGGAAGTACCTTCTTTATAAGGAGTTTAAAAGAAGCATACTATGTGATAGGAATTGAGATCTATATAGATAGATCTGGAGACCTTCTTAACCTAAGAAAGAGAACATACAATGGAAAGATACTGAAGGGGTTCAACATGGAGGACTCAATGAGAGACTTATCCATGTTCCATGGAGTTAGTCTCTCAGGAGCCTAGTGTTCTAGTTCCAATGAAGAACATGAACACATGGATAGATTCCATATGCATTCACAATTGGATCTATCATGAATGCAATGTTATGTACTCATCCCGTTGTCTCATATGTATTTGACATGATGAGTTGATATCTGTCAAAATCCAATGAAAGTCACTGGAATGCCATAAAGAGCATCCTTAATTACTTGAGAAGCACTAAAAAGGACCATTTCCCTTGTTATGGTAATGAGGAAGAGTTGGGTGTAAAGGTTTGCACCGACACAAGCTTCTAAAATGACATTACATCCTAAAATTGTGTTTGACCATAAAATAGAACTATAATCTAGTAGAGTTCTGAGCAATTGACAGTTTCTAAATCTACAATAGAAGCTGAGTATCTTGGTGTTATGAACACAACAAGGGTTACTATATGGATCTAGAAGTTCATATAGATGAACTTATGGGAGATTCCAAACCATTGATGACATAGTAGAATTACTATAACAACAATGGTGCTACTGGTTAGGAAAAGGAATCTCATATAGCATAATACGACACTTCCATCTCACACGCGAGCTTGTACAGTAAGGAGATGTGAAAACTTGCAAAATACCGACCAAGAGCAAATTTTTCTAACCCGCTATAAAAGTGCTTGCGCATCATAAACAAGATGGACATGTTAAGATCACTTGGAATAAGATTTGTGGATGATTGGCTCTAAGTGCAAGTGGAAGTATGGTGGTATGTATGCCTAGAGAGCCAATCATATGATGATTGTAATGGGGCATTAGATACATGATTCAATTATGATAAAGGTAATTCCATCTATTATGTTTGTCTTAATCATGAGATGATGACATAGATATAATAGATGTCTAAAGAATGATTTTACTCGATGACATTTGTCTTTAGGTTGAGGACCTAGACAATGAGATCATATGTATGATAATATTTCATACATTCTTGTTATGTCCCTATTCAGATATTATTGTGGAAGCAATATAGGCAATAGTAATACATAAGACTAGAGTGTGTGTTAGTTGATGAAAAAATATCATCGGTCATGATATGTGATATCAAACCAAAAGCATATGTACATGTTAGAGAGTAGTGTATCAGACAAACCCACCTTGGGAGTGATACATGGAGACCACAAAATGGTAATCATAATCAGCTCTCGTAGGGATAGTGGTGATTGTGGTTCTTAGACCCTAAAGTCACTATACTCGTCACATGTTGTTCAATGCATAATGGGATTATCCAACATGATCTTAAATAAGGGTTGACATAAAGGTGATGCTCAGGTACATTGTGATACATGGGGATTGAGTGTGAGTGATGTAGATAGGATTTTGCCTCCTACATGAGATTGATATCCAAGCCACTTGATAAGAGAGACTGAGAAATGTATGGCCATACTCATGTGACTCAATATATGATATGTGATCTCACACACATCTCATACAGTTTGCTCCAATTCAAGGAACATGGATTGAACATTGATAGGATGACAATTCCATTCCTCAAGTTCAACTTGGATATCAAAGACAAAGGAACTATTATGATCACAGTAACATTAATCACAAATTGTAGGTTGAAGTTGTTCTCCAACTTTCCAAATTACTTGTGTAGAAATTATGTGTTGCTAGATACCACTCATTGCTTGTGACGTCATAAATTGGTTATGGACATTCACTGCCAATGTAACTTGGGACGTATAGGGTCACACACATAGGATGCACTTGGAATATGAGTTTATTCTTGAATGATGTTTAACTTGATTACTAAAGTGTTTAGGTATTAAATGTAAACAACAATGGCAGGAAATTGACCAACTGGATTGTGAACTGACCAGTTATAGTGAATCGGTCAATTCATTTGTCAGGTAAATTTAAACTACATTGGCTGAACTTTGCCTACACTAGGGAATGAATTGAATGGTTCACTTGGTGAACTGACTGATTCAAGTTGTGAACCACATGGTTCAAGTTGTGAACCGCTCAGTTCAAGTTGTGAACTGCCTGGTTCGATGATCCATATGATTGGATCAAGGATTGAAGCTAACTTCATGTTCACATTGAAAGACAATATGTTTACAAATAGGAAACATTATGAAATGACTGTTTCACACTATGAACCAACCAGTTCAGTTGTGAACTAACTTTTTCAATAGTGAACCACCTGGTTCAACGTTCACAGATTCTAAAAAATTCATGAATCCTCCATCTCTTCTACTCTTAGATGAACTGGAAACCTTGACCCAAGCCATCCTATATAAAGGGGGACATTCTAGGCTTTTAGAGACACAAAAATTATCTAAGACAATTGTCATCCTCTTTGGTTGTGGTAACCAAGAGAGGCCGAGCAAGTACTACCCGTAAAAGGGAGGGGCAACAAGGGAGAGACAACATGGGAGAGAAAATCAACTCTAGTAGGTTGACGTTTGAAGGGATAACTCCTTCCCATTGGCTCTGATAGTGTAATATGGAGTTCCCATTGGTCTTTGTGGACTACTATAGAGGCAAGGAGGCCGTTTCCACCTGCTACGAGGATGTCGTCAATCATCGTCTATGGTGTTACACCAGAAGATGTAGTTGACGACTACTTGAGTGCTACTTGGAGAAGAAGCACGTTGCTGCAAGGATAAGCAGCTGGATTTTCTCCAAGACTAGGTAAATCTATTACAACCTTCCTAGATACATTGGTGTTGACCCGATCTTGTGGTTTGAGAATCATACATTATATATTTTTTTGTTTCCGCTACCTTATCTGTCACCCCGATTTCCCTACACCATCGACCATAATACTCCTTTACAAATACTCCCTGCTGAGTTTCTTCCTTCTTCCTCCATTCTATTCACTTGATTCCATTCCCCTATCTTGTCATGGACTCAATCATCTATAAATCCATATTTTCTCTCATTAACATGAGTGTCTAGTCTAGATACCTGGCTTGGGAGTAGACATCAAGGCTCTCCCAATATGTAAATACTTACATTCCATTGAATGTATTTACTCTTAGAAATTTTTATCTCAATACTCTTGTTCTTAAATGCTTCACTTTCATGAGTAGCTACCATGTTTCTGATATATGATGTCTAATTCCTCCAATGAGTAGTATTAGTATAGAACTGGAGTTGTGGAGTAGTATAAATGCATGTAAGTGTTGGAATAGAAGAGCTAATGATCATATGGTTGTATTTCAGATTGTATGTTTGCCATCTTAAAAGAGAGACATGCCTATGATCTTGATCTAATCCAATTTCAAGAGAGGATGGAATAGATACTAATGAAGATTTCTCAAAATATAAGATAAAGGTATACAATGGGTATGAGTATTTCCAGTTGGTGAGACTTCCTAAATGGTGATACCCAAACTAAGTTACATCCATTTATTGAAATATACCAAAAAGATATATACTATTCTTATTTTCTTAACTTATATTTACTTTACTTTTGTTTTCTGATTTCTTGTTTGGTCACAATAATTTTGTAAGGAACACCATACCTCCATTTTGGCTTGAATTAGCTAAGATGATGCCTTTAATCCTAAATAGTTTGTCATCCTTGTCCCTGATTTCGACCATTATCACTACACAAGGTACCATATTAGCATCACAACTGTCTAAGTATTGATTATAAATTTATTTTCTGAATATTAGTGATCCACCTCCATTTTGGATGAACAATTGTAGGAAATTTATGTGCATAAACTACACGTCAAAATTGCAAGCGCACATATCAATGTAATATAGGCCTAAAAAGGCCCAAATATCAAACACGGGGAAAATGTGTACCCAAAAACTTCTACTAACAATGAATCAATTAGCTAGGCTGATGAAAAGAGTGAATTGGTTGAATCAATAACTAATTTGCAAGAATTAAAACTAAAATTATTGTTTGTGATCACAAGTGGAATGAATTCCTTACAATTGTGGTTTCACCATGGTTCACATTGCAATCAACATCATTTCATCAATATTAATTTCTCCTAACCTTGGACAAAGAGACATATAGCAAGAATTACCCACTCTTGTAGAATAATTTACTACCTATCCTAATAACAATCCCACTCTCATATCTGGGTTATTCTCTTCACATTCATAAGCCCTTTCTCAAGGTGTGATATAAAATGTGTAAATCTATGAGTTTTGCAACCCTTAATCCCTGTCTCAAAGAAATTAATGGTTTAAAAAATTACCTACGACGATCAAGCATATATAATTCATGATGATCAGATCGAAATACGTCTAGAAATTAAGAGAAACATGTATATTAAATCATAATTGTCAATTATAATGTCAAATTGGGCTACTCCCAGATCCTAAGGAATAAGGGGATTAGCCCCACATGATTTTAGTTACTTTACATATAGAAAAGAAACAAGAGAAGGAAGAAAACATCAAGAACAAGGAAAAATCCCTAGAGCAAGACAATGTCAAAGGTTCCTCCTAACAAACATGGTGATTTGCCATCTTCCGACTGCAAATCTGGCCACCAAAAGTGCACAAACTGCCAAGAATGTTGATTTCTCCTCTCCTTTCTCCCTTCTCTGCTCTTCTCTATTGTACAACTGAATAGGACATCTTAATTAGGTCTAGCCGAACTCCCCTTAAGTCATATATGTGAATTAGGGTGTCATTAATGGTCAACTGTCAAATTAACTACAATTTCAAATCTTACATGATCCCACAAGGTCGACAGTACCAATTCCCCCATAAATTGCGCCCCCTACATAATTGTTCGTACTACCAAGTTGATGTCGATAGTACCAAGATTTCTCGAGATTTTTTAAGTCCATCATATATGGTTGTCGATAGTACTGACTTCCTTCGTAAGTACTACTGAGTTTTCTCAATTTGACACGTTCCTTTATGATCAAGTGTCCATACCACCGATGGGTAGGTCGATAGTACTGCGATGTTTAGTTTCTTGTAGATTCACATGAAATTCCACAAAGAACGAACATAAGCCCCCAAACAATAATGAACCTATCAAGAACATTAAAATACATATATTTGATGCAATCGAGTGTCACATGCTAATGATGATAAATAATGCACAAAAGATATCAAAATGAACAATAAGTGCCCAAAAAATCTAGAATAAATTGCCCGTGAGAACGAAAATTATTCAGCACATCAAAATCCCCTAATATTAAATGTTGCTCATCCTCGAGCAACACACCCCCGGATGTGTTTGGGACAAGTCAGGAAAAGGACAAAAAATATAAATTTATATTCTCAACTATCCCCACCTAAGGATCCCAAACCGACCTATACTGACTATTGAACAATCAACCAAAAATATCGATAAAAGATGTCCACCCATAGATCAGAGAAACACTATCAGTAGAGTAGTTGATATCAAAGTCAATCATGCATTTTCTTGGTGCATCATGTGATTCCCTATCTACATTGCTCTTTTCCTAACTGCGATGTTGAAGGTTTGATGCCTTGACCTTCTCCTAGATGGTTTGTTCTTCTACTTTTACATCACTCATCTCTGTTTGCTCTTTTGTTCTATTGGGGGTGTCATAGTTTCAGGTGATGGCATCTCAGGTGGTGGAGTCTGGATTAGTCTTGGTGTAGAACCACCGTACTCCTATGCTTTGCGTAAGAAATCCTCTTATGCACACTGTGGCGATGAAGTTCCGTAATCGGTGCTTCTTGTTTGCACCATACACTAGTACCTGCAATTTATGAAATCTATGAGAAATTAATACTAGTAGTTGAATAAAAGATTTCAAATTAAGCTTAGAAATATATGCAAAAAAAGTAAAAATAGAATTGTGAACTAGAGTGGCCACTCAAAACACTTCTAGTGTTGTACATACCGCTTGACAATGACACCAAAAACTTGATGTGCGTAAACTACGCATAAAAATGTAAGTGTAAATATCAATGTAATATAGTCTTAAGGAGGCCCGTATATCGAACACGGGAAAAATGTGTACCCAGAAACTACTACTAACAATACTCAATCATCTAGGCCGATGAAAAAGAGTGAATTGGTTGAATTTATAACTAATTTGCAATAATTATAACTAATATTATTGGTTGTGATCACAAGTGGAATTAATTCCTTAGGATTGTGATTTCACCACGACTCAAGTTACAAATAACATCATTTCATTAATATTAATTTCTCTTAACCCTGGACAAAGAGACCTGTAGTAAGAATTACCCACTCTCCTAGTGCAATTCACTACCTATCCTAATACCAATCTCACTCTCATAGCAATTATGTTATTAGTTAGGTGTCTTACCAAAATATATGGTTATTCTCTTTACATTCGTAAGCCCTTTCTCAAGTGTGATATAAAATGTGTAAATCTATGAGTTTTCCAACCCTTAATCCCTCTCTTGAAGAAATTAACGGTCTAAACAATTACCAATGTGATCAAACACAGTTAATTAATGATGCTCTCATAGAAATATGCCCAAAAATTAAGAAAAACATGTATATTAAATCATAAATGTCAATTATAATGCCAAACTGGGCTACTCTCAGATCCTAAGGAACAAGGGGATTAGCCCCACATGATTTCAATTGCTTTACACATAGAAAAGAAAGAAGAGAAGGAAGAAAACATCAAGAACAAGGAAAAACCCCTTGAGAAAAATGGTGTGGAAGGTTTCTCCTGACAAATGCGGTGATTTATCATCTTCCGACTACAAATCGGCCACCCAAAGTGCATGAATTGCCCAGAACGTTGCTTTCTCCCTTCTTCGCTCTCCTCTTTCATACAATTGAATAGGACATCATCATTAGGTTTGGCCAAACTCCACCCTAAGTCATAGATGTGACTTAGGGCATCATTAAATGTCGACTGTCAGATTAACTATGATTTCAGATCTTGCCTTTTCAGTCTAATGATGATAAATAATGCACATAAGATATCAAAATGAACAATAAGTGCACAACAAATCCAGAATAAACAACCTATGAGAATGATAATTATTCAGCACATCAACAATCAATACCAAAGGCCATGTGGGCCTTTAAAATGCATGATAACTTATGGATTGGGCTTCTTTGAGTATTGGGATTTGAAGACATATAAACAAACACACCCCTTGTCTTGGCATGCCCCGCCCACCCGACCAGGCCCAACTTGGTATGTGTGGTTTATTCTTTTATAAACATTTTTTTATCTATATATGACATTTTTTAATAAACTTGCAATTCATCAAGTATCAAAGAAACATTTACAAAAATGCCTTCTCAGAAGCACGAGTCACAAATTGGGCTGACTGTTCCTTCTAGATGGAAAAGCTAATAGATCTAAAAATAAAGTTATTGGATGTAGATGTAGGTAACATATGATTCCTAGTGGTTACATATTGAAGGCGTCGAAGGAGAGAAATTAAGTCATCATCTAGAATGCCAAAGGTATCAAAGGTGAAAGATAGAAAATGATGGTAATTACCCCACAAACAACTCTATGTTTATGAACCTTCTGCATAGAAGCATCAGAAGATGCTTGGACAACTTTAAAATTATCTAAAAGGGTTCCGGTCAATGGAAAAACACCAGTGATATCAACACAGGTGTGCCTTCCATTTGTTCAATCAAATAATAAGATATTAGTAGGTCATTGTGAGTTTAGACCATCAGAACGTGTGCCAAGGAAGGAAATAGGGGCTTCCTTTAGGGCCTTTATCCCAACACGAGAGATAAGATAAAAAAGGAAATCATGAACAACATCATGATGAAACTTATATCTAGTTCATGTATGACAATGCACAACATGATTGACGAAGGCGTCAAGCTCAACAATGTTGTAGAGAGAGCAATGTTCATCACCAGGATATAAAGGAATCATAAGCTGATACTGAAGGATAAATCGATATTCAACTGGAGACATAGACAAGCCAAGGCCATCAATGGGAACAAATGTTTCACAACCAGTTGACTATCTTAATTTCCATGGAAAAAATGACTACCTTCGTTGCCTTTGAAATACAAATGTCGAGAAACCCAAAATATCAACTCTATTAAATAAATATTCTTGCCTTGTTTCCATCCAGATTCATTATCCATTTTTTTGGTTTGAGTCTCCTCATTATGTGTGAATTTAGGAACTCCCATACCACTATTGATTAGAAGGAAAACTTCTAGTTGCATGCAAATTTTCCTTGGCTTCCTCCATCTATGAAAAGGACCCTTTACACCTGTCTCTAGACACACTAAGAAACACCTAAATGAGTATGAACTATTATGTGAAAATATTTTCAGCCTATTTGTTGTATGTTGCTAATTGTTTTTGTGTCCAAAATTTTCCACCTTGCCTTTTCTCAAATAATCATAATTATCTAGTTGATCTTATTTAGTCTTCCACGTATTGTTGTGTGTACTTGTAGTAATTATGTGACTTGTTTTATGATGAACTTCGAGGGCCAATGGACAATTAAACACTATCCACTTGCTAGATTTGAGAGACGTGATGTTAGATATAAGGGACTGAATTTGGGAGGCAAAATGTTAGGAAATACACACATAGGAGTGGTCAATTTTGTTTTCCCAATAACGTTAAGATTGACATGTATTCAATCATATGCTCTTTAAATCTTGAAAACATGTCCTTTATTTTGTTGATCTAATAAAATATTGTTTTTTCTTGAGAATGTTTTCTAAAATAGTAATAGAAATACATTTATTTCCAACATTAGTGAAGGTAAAAGATCTAGTTTCTAGTTAATGCTTATTTTAACTAATCTGAATTGTTTGTTGTTTTCATAATATGGAACCTAGAGCCAGGATGACAATAGGATACATGGCTAGCCTTAGGTCAAAAAATTCATGGAGTTTCACTTTTATATGTTGGCAAAAAAAGATGAGGTTTTGTCTATTCTTAGGTTTGGTTTTATCTACCACACCACCTAAGGGATATGAACCATTTTTTCATAATGGTTTTGATTCACTTATATCTATACATAGTTCTCCTTATACATCTCCATCTTCTATCAACGTACCCAAATAAAGAGACTATGTTTGTAATGGTAGGATATTGTCCTCTCTTTTGATGATCTCTATGAGATATATCACAAGATACCTTCTTCCCTTGAGCTTTGGCAAGCTATGGATGAAAAGTTGGGAATGCAAGACTCTACCTTTAACGACATATTTTTATTCAACGATATAAAGACAATATGGTATATACCAAGCATGTCCCTTCCCAAGTTCTAGACTATCATAACCTTGTATGAAAATCAATTGTCAATGGTTGTAAGCTTGAGGAGAATGTGCAAGTGGAAGCTATGATTGAAAATCTCTCTCCATCCTTGAATGTTTTGCTCAATTTCTTTGTCATGGGCATGATGGGTTAACCATTTTTGCTCTTTTAGAATCCCTTAATCGAATATCATGTTGGTAGTATGCCCTGAGAGCCTGTCATTTGATGATTATAAACATTTTATAATTTATTTGATTATATTAATGACAATTCCAATCATTATGTTTTCTTCAATATGAGATAATAAATAATTATAATAATGTCATAAGAATGAATGTTTCAATGACATGATTTTGGGTTGAGGACCTGAGTATGAGATCATGTGTATGCTAAGAGTATCTATTCCTATCTAGGTCCCTAGTCCGATTTTATCGTGGAAATTGGGACAACAATAACACATTAAGGCTAGTATCAATGTTGAATGATGACTATGTCCCATTAGTCATGACATTGGATATCAATTCAAACACAAAGGTACTTGTTATGCACAATTGTATTGGATAAAACCTAATTAGGTGTGATACATGAAAGACATAATGGCATTAAAAAGCATATCTCATGTGTCAATGGTTGTTGTGGTCCTTAGACCTGAAGTCTCTACATTTATCACATGTTGTTCGGTTCACTTAAACACTACTAAACATGACCTTGAATAAGGGTTAACACATATGTAATGATCAAGTGGAATGTAGATTATTGTGAGTGATGTAGATGGAATTTTCTCTTCCTATTGGAGTGATATCCCAACCACTTGATGAGTAACACTATAAAATGCATGGCCATGATCATGTGAGTCAACATATGATGTTGGGATCATATGTATCTCAATTCATCTACTCTAGATCTATAAACAAAGATTGTAATTAAGAGGATGACATTTCTTTGCCTTGGGTTCAATCTGGATATCAGAGATAAAGGAATTATTTTTTTTGGTCGGTAAAAAGTCCTGTTACTAAAAACAATTGATGCCCAAAACTTTGGGTACAAAAGAGTTTGTGCCCCCATTACAAACCAGGATGAAAACATCTGAACAACTAAAGAAAGCAAGCTAAATACTAAGCTACTTACAGTAGCCATCTACCTAGATAAAAGGAGTAAAAAAACCTACAATACTAACTCAAACAGATAACAGAGAAACTGAAGAGACCATCCTAAACTATACATGCCGACACTGGCAATAGACTCATCCTCAGAAAGTGTGGCAACATGGGCAGCCAAATCATCACTTCAGCAGCCTGGAGATCTCAAGGGCAATACTGTAGAAAAGTCCACTACTATCATCCAGATCTTCGAATTTCTGGCAAGCAGAAGAACCATCAAGAGAGCCTGCAAACCATTGGATCCTTTAGAGCAGATTGACTCAGCTAACTGATCATTCACACATTGAACGTTATCCTCATCCCTCTGAAATTGTGTGGACTAATCCGCCAACGAAGGAACATCTTGAACTACTGAATCCAGTGTCTAGAACACCTGGATAGTTCTTTATGCAAAACTCAAACCCAAGATGCAAGACTTCTCGCTGCAGCAGGAAGCCAGTCCTCAGGCTAGCAGGAAGAACCGCAGGCCGAGATGGCTTCCTTCATGTTGGCGAGTAGGGGATTCGGACAGAGAAGGATATCACCCAATCCGTCAAGAGGAAACCAGCTACCGCTAAGGCCTCCACCCGATGTAGAGCTTCAGGTGCAAGACCGGAGCACGTCAGCTTGTAGAGGTCACCGCCAGGAACGCTGGGGTCAGACCCAGGACATTGATGAGGACCCCGTGAAGGAAGCTGGCGTCGCTGTGTACCACCACAAATTCGTCGAACTCCAAAGAAGAAGTCCACTGGAAACCCATAGGCGCAAGATGGCAGTGGTAACACCCAGGGTCTGCTGCTTGCACAGAGACGCCTCAGTGAATCTTATGGACAACGAGAACCAGGCTAAAATAGCCACCCTCCGCATTTCCTCAAACACCTAGAAGGTGAACCTGCACACATGCGTCGAACAAACCCGCAACAATAACACGATCTTCACTTGACCAAAGGCCAAAACTGGAGACAGGCTTCGTCGAAGCAGGCAGTCGAAGCCAAACCAAAGCTTCTATTTTCACAGCTCGTAGCAATAGGAGGGATTGAGAAGAAGAGAAGAAAACCCTCCATCCCAAGCCCACATGTGGCTGCTGTTAGCACAGAACATCTCGTCGAACACCTTAAGAGCGTTCAGAATCTTTGAGTCAAAGACTCTTTGTGGATGAACTAGGGGTGCTGGAAAGCACCTTCTCACTTCAAACCCCTATGGAGAGGGTGATGATATGAGGAGTCGAATAGACAACCCACATGCCATAGTCACCCTTCCCAGTCGTCAACCACCAGGCAAGGACCGTTCTGGGAAAAGCCATGAGCAAGCACCACCGTAGGTTGGATCCGCCTTGCGAGGGAAACAGCCGCACATCATAATGCCAAGATGGACTAGCTCGAAGCCTCGTGACAGCGTAGCCCTGGAGGACAAGAACTCAACATAGGAGACCAGGTGTAGAGGCAAAGGGGCGAGAACCCCTGTTATCGCTGTGATGACAGAATGACCACGCTTGAGCTTTAGAACCAGAAGGGAACCACTCCTTTCCATCCACCACTCATGGACGGAATGGAGTCGAAAGGGTCGATTGTGTCGAACCGCAAGCCCAACCTTTACTCCTAGCGACACATCGCGTCCACTGATCATCTGCTGCTGAGGAGAATCCCAACACAACTATGCTATCCTTTTCACCATAGGGTCTCTGCTATCGCACTCCATAGAGGACACCGCCGTTGCCGATGGCCAGGGGGAGGAAAGCACCAAGGAGGCACTCCCTCCCCCTAGCGATATCCATTGGGGAACCCTAGAGAGAGGCGAGAGCTTCCTCTAGAGAGAGAGCTGACGTGGATTAGTTGGGATCGAGACAAAGGAATTATACCATCATTATAACACTAGTCACAATCTAGGTTGAAGTTGTTCTTCAACTTCTTTAATTACTTGGGTGGCAATGAAGTCATGCTAGATACCAGTCATTGTCTATGAAATCATAATATGATTATAGAGATCACTACCATCTTACATTTAAGCCTAAAGAGCCACACACATAAGATTCATATGGAAAAGAAGTATATCATAGATATATTAATTGGTTACTAAAAAGTTTAGACCATTAAGTAGATCATCAAGGATTGATTGAAAGACCTAACAATCAACTAGAAAGTGTAGTCACCTGACTAGATATACCATACAATCCACCTCTATATCTAGTTGATTGACCAATATGAGATTCACCCAACCAGTCAAATGACTAGCCTAGTTGATCATCTGGATGAGATCATACAATCGATCGATTGGCTAGTCCAGTAGCCCGATTTGACTGGATCAATGCATCCAACGATTGGATCAAATCATTCTTGAACCAACCCAGTTGATCAACTAGACCAAGCTAATCGAGCGAGCAACTATCCATGAGTAGGTTGCACAAGGAAAGTCATTGTCATTTTATTTCCTAGTGTTTATGGGAAACCCTTCCTCCCTACCTCTACTATAAATAGGGGCATACAGCTAGGTTTTTTGATACACTTTTTGATACGTAAACCCTAGTTGTCATTATGCAAAGGAGAGAGAGAACTAGAAGTTATGCAATGCTAGCTTGTTTCCAACAGTGAGGCCGCTCCTGCCCCCCCCCCCCCCCCCAACTCTTAGAAAATGACATGGAGTTCTCCTCATCTATATGGATGATATAAGGATAAAGAAAATTTTGTGACTGTGTTTGTAGAACTCCATCAACATACTTGTGTCTTCTATACATTGTTACAAGCGTTGCCAAATCTACTCCACGACAAGGTACATCTCACAACCTTCCTTCCTGGTATATTGTTGTTGACAAGATCTGCTTGGAATGTGGAATATACAATTTTTTTGCTCCCGTTGTGCCTTATGCATCCATGGATCCATGCACTAATATCAAGTACACACCAAACTATGATATATTAGGATTTATAATCAATACGATCCTATTTGTCTTATACTATATGTGTCATTGCATGTGATGTGAACGATAAATTAACATGCATATCTTGTTTAATTTCACATACATCTACATCTAGATTTGTGATATGGCAGATGGGGTCATCTATAAAAATGTGAATCTTTTCCTAGTGTAGGGAAGTATATATATATATATATATATATATATATATATATATATATATATATATATATATATATATATATATCCATTTTGTGGGTATGATGGCGACATTCCCTAGACTTTCCTACTAACCAAGCGACAACAATGGACAACAAACCATGATTCTTGGATTCGTCAATCATGAGCGGCCACCATGGACGATCTTCATTGATGATTTTTCTTCATTCATCCTTATTTATGTTCACCATGTTGGATATCATATATCCTAGACTAATAAGAAAATATTACATCATATGTAAGAGAAATCTTTAATTACATTTCATGGGAATAAGTGGGAATCCATACATTTGGAATCATTGGAGAAGAAATATGACATGCAAGTCATATTAAGAATTACAAACAATCAACCACATGTAATAAAGGCAATCACAAGTATATTTTGGCCAATTATGCATCACACACCAAACAAAACCACTATTGATATTTCACTTTGGAGTTGCATATATATACATATATATTATCATATCACAATACAATGATGGTGATATTAATCAGAACACTCCCATTAACCAAATTTCACATTAATCGATTTCATCATAAGATATATTTACACTATGATCGTCCAATGATAAACCTACATCCACAATAAAAAATATGATAAAAAGCATTAGACATAGCTCTGATACCACTATAGAGTTCTTGCGAGTGGAAAACAAAGTAGAATAAAATTTTCCCAAGAATCCTTTGAGTAGGCTTTGTCTAATGCAACAAAACCAGATTAGGATTACAAGTTTATACATTATTATAGAAGACCTTTGAATGATTCATATTTTAATGCTTCATGTAGATATGCACCCTCAAATATATGTCTCTTTGTAATTTCATCAGAAAAGCAATTGATACTTATTTTTGGGGTTTCTGGCACTCCAAAAATCGCCTCAGATGCATGTAGAAAAATATTTTTATGTGGAAAATCATAGGAATCCATGGGTGATAGTCAATGACAGATCGCCCGATTCCATTAGCGACCAGGACTACCCCAAGGTCACAAAGTTGTCTCTATTGACCATAGATCTGATTCCAAAGTTGCATATGGAGGATCACATCTTTTTGTAGCTAAATGCCTGGTGCTGAATGTGCTATTCTAAGAACGACAATGTTTGTAGAACACAAAATTCTACCACAGACACCTTCTTCTAGATTTGCATGCCAACATTAAAGCTTCTAATATGGATCTGATTTGATGTGGGAACTCATCTCCATGGTATCCACACAAGGCTCAAAGATGGCCCAGAGTTCCTAGTCTCCTCCTCTCTTTCTATCTCTAAGTTAGTCAATGGGTTTTTTGAACCGTAGAGGAAATAATGAGAAAATATGATTGTGTGGACATGTTAGGGTATGCCAAACTCTATTTGGCCAGACAGTGCAATCCCTAGTGGAATGAGGAATTACACTACTCACTAGGTCTGTGGAACGCAATGTTCCCCAGTCCTGGTGTGTACAGACTTCACATCTTTTACGAGGAGTGGGTCCCTTACTTATGGAAACTTATTTCTTTTAATTTGTATTTATATTTCATTCCTCAAAACTTACTTTGAGGTCCCAAGATTTATTTTTAATAACTACAATAAGGTTAGTTCAGCCTTTCTTCAAACTATCTTTATGTGTGTTACCATGTAGGTGCCATATGACATTGGTAATGGATTATAAGATAATGATTTGATCTGCATATGTTTGGTAAATAGAAGAATCTTCTACTTTGATCAAAATCCAAAATGAAATGTTACAATCCATAAGCAATGAGTTGTGTCTAGATACACATCATTGATACCCAAGTACTAGATTCGTTGGACGAGAGTAAACCATCAATAACCAATGTTACCATGTTGTATAATCCTTTAGTTACACATATCCATATGGATCTACATACATGGATAGATCATACTCATTACGTTCAATATAAGTTCCTTGATCTCTAAATATACTAGCAAGATACATATGATCTCACAATAATAAATTAACTTGCATGAGCACAACCATACATTTCTCGAGTATCGCTTATCAAGAGGCCTTGGATATTGCTCCTTTTATTTGGGAGGAACATATTCCTTCTACATCACTCACAATGAATAGCATGATTCTCATCACAACCAAAAACTACCTTTATGTAAGCCTTCTTCAATATCACATTAGGTAGTGAAAAGCATGGTGATTTTCACATCACCATTGTAGTGACTTCAGACCAAAGGATGACAACACCACTGTTACAATTGAGAATCAATTATGATTATCATATACAGGTCCACAAACCACTATCAAGGAGGTTTTTCTAGTACACTTGTTCTCTAACAAGTATCTATGTGTCTGATTTGATATCCAATACCTATGACCCATGAGGCATGGTATTAGGCACCACACATACTATTCTCATGTGTATTGTTGTTGTCCAATCCATAATAATACTTGACTAGGGACGTTTTAAGAATATTGTTATTATAATCCATTAGTATATCATGTTCAATTCATCTACTTGAGGTCCCAAGCCTTTGAACCAATCATTATAAGGACATTTAGTATGTACTTAATTATCATAATAACCTAATGTGCATCGATAAATTGGAATTTCCTTTATTAATCATATCAAAAGTACAAATATCCCTATAGCAATCATCAAATGATTGGATTCTAGAGAAAATACACCAATAGTATCCCACTTGCACTAAGTCAATCACTCATGTATCTAATACCTATGGATATATAGCATGACCATCACGCTTCTGGTGAGACAATGCCTTTACTCAAGGGATCAACATATTTGATCTTTCCTAGTATCCTGTAGATCTTCTCATCTCCTTGTTGAATGATTTCTACTATGAGATGGAAGTGCCAAAAGATATGTTTGGGATATGTACACCATCTAGGTTCCTAGGCTTGCACAATAGCCCCATTATCATTACAGTGAGTTCTATCGCATCACCAATGCTAGGAACATTTATAGGTTTATCAAATGAACTTCATGATCCATACAACTTCCTTTGTAGCATCTAATGATGCAACATCATGCTCACTTTTTATTGTACAAATGGTCATAGTCTCTAACTTTGAAGTCTTCCAATGGTTAATACAACCATCAAGGAAAAACATATAACTATATATTTTACTATCAACAATCATCATTGTAGGTTTAGAATATTAAATTTGTGTAACTCCTTACAACCAATTCTTCACCACCTCTTCATCTTAAGTTCTTCTGAAGTACTTCAGGATGTTCTATATCACAATTTAGAGACATCCACTTAGGTATGGTTGACATGCTCATCATGCACAAGGCACATGAGACTTCTAGACATGTACATAACATTGCATACATGATAAATACAATTGTGGAGGCATATGGAATCTTACTCATGTGGTCTCTTTCTTCAACTGATTTGGGACAATTGACCTTATAAATACTAATCCCATGAGACATGGGTAAGTTCCCTTTGTGAAACTCTTTTATGTTGAATTGCTTCAACAATTCGTCAATATGGCACTTTGACTTAAGCCGAGAATCCTTATGCATCTATCTCCACAGATCTTGATATTTAGAATGTAGGTGGCATTTTCTAAGTCTTTCATTGAGAAACTATTTCCCAATGATGTCTTGACCTTTTGTTTATATGGACTATTGATTCCCATGAATAGTATATCATCCACATACAATACGAGGAATACTACAATGCTCCCACTAACTTCTTGCAAACACAAGGTTGATTTTCATTTTTTGATGAAACCAAATTCTTTGACTGATTTATCAAAACAAAGATTCCATCTTCTAGAAGCTTCAATTCACAAATTGATATTTGTTGCCTACATACCTTTCCATCATCCTTTGGAGATTCAAAATCCTCATGTTGTATTATGTACACATCCTCAAGTAAAGTCTCATTAAGGAATGTGGTCTTGATGTACATCTTCCAAATTTCATAGTCATGGCATTTTGCAATGGCTATAATGATCCCAATGGACTTGACCATGGTGATTGGTGAGAAATTTTCATCATAATCAACACATTGAACTTGTTTGAAACCTTCTGCCACTAGTTTCACTTTTAAGGTCTAGAAAATTTCATCCATGTCAGTCTTCTTTTGAAAACCCACTTGCACCCCATGTGTTTCACCCCTTCAGGTGGTTCCACCAAGTTCCATACCTTGTTGGTATACATGGATTCCATTTTATATCTGATGGCCTCAATCCATTTACCAAATTCTTGTTCCTCCATAACTTCCTTGTAGGTTACTAGATGTTCTTGATCCATGACCGATACCTCACCATCTTGAGTCATAATAAATCCAAAACTCTCTTACTTGCAAAAGTCCTACTGGATCTACAAGGTTCATGTGTTTGTTGAGGGGGAGTCTATGACACAACAATTTGTGGTGACTCCTCATGTTCCTCTTCAAGTTTACTATGATTTTGTGTATCATGAAATTCTTAGATTTCTATTTTTCTCCCAATGGTATTTCTAGAGACAAACTCCTTCTCTAGAAAGGTACCGGTTCTAGCAATAAAGACTTTGCTCTTAGACCAAATACATAAATAATATCCTTAGGTTTCTCTAGGATACCCCACAAAATTACATTTGTCAAATTTGGTCCCAAGTTCTTATGAAATGAACACTTTAGTAAGCTTCACAACCCAAAACCTTTATTAATGACATATTGGGACACTTCCTAGTACATATCTCATATGGTGTCTTTAGAACCAATTTAGAAGGAACACAATTAAGTGTATGCGCAATGGTTTCTAGAGCATGTTCCTTAAAAGAATTAGGAAGTCCAACTTAGTTCATCGTGAATCACACCATGTCCAACAATATGCAATTCCTTCTCTTTTATGCCATTATGTTGTGGTGTTCCTGGAGGAGTCACATGTGATACAATACCACACTCGCTGAGAAGGTCCTCACACTCTTGGATCCAATATTCACCACCTCGATCAGAATGAAGCATCATAATAATTATACCGGCTTGTTTCTATACTTCATTCTTCAATTCCTTAAACATTTCAAGGGATTATAATTTTTATCTTACATAAATCCAAATCTACTGAATCCATTAGTCAACGAGATGGAAAATTTGAACCATCCTAGAGTTGTTGAGCTAAATAGGCCACATACATTAATATGTCTGGGTTCTAGATGTTTATATGTTCTCTCACTACTTTCACTAAAAGGCACATTTGACATCTTGTCCAACAAACATGATTCACAATTCTTAAGAGGTTAAGAATTAAATGAGCCTATGTAAGCATCCATATGTGTATCATGTTTGTACGACCCAAGTGGCAATGCTAAAGGTAATTCATAGCTTGACTCATGTAGTTAGGCCATTTGGCATTTACATTACATGCTCTTGTCTTAGGATCTAATATCATAAGACATTAGGAAATGCCATTTAGGAATTCATCCAAGTAAACTAAACAACAATTGTTCTTTACGAAGAACGACGAACTCTTTCTTGCCCAAACAAGAACTCAATGTCATATGAGTAATAATAATTCTCTTATTCTATTACAATCCCGAAATTGTAAACATAGAATTTGTGTCCTATAGTAGCAACAACAAATCTTTCCATACTTTCCACTTTTGGTCACACATGTTTCTTCTCTAAGGGTATACTTCTCTTATTGTCTTACATTCATGTAAACTCTCATGTCTTTTCCAATACACATGCTTAAGGAGTAGCTAAATGTATCTCAATGATGTAACTAATTGAGGTGGATATATCTATCTCCTTGTACCACTAAACCTTCAAGTTAAGATGGGTAACATCCATTATCCAACATTGATGTAGTTTCATATGTGCACACAATTCCCTTTTACCTTGTTTTTCAAAAGGATATGACTTGATTTTGACCTAGATCCCACCTATGTCTTATCCTTATTAGTTATGACCAAACTACTCATTTTGACCTTCAAAATAATATCAATGTTTAAACTTTAAATGTTAGTTTTAGTTGTTCATTAGATCATGAGACACATTGTAAATTATCTAACCACATCATTCATAATGATTGGCTATATGATATCTGCAACATTTGCATATTCAAGTTCATGGTAATTTTTGGCCAAGGGAAGTCACATATTCTCTAAGTCTCTATGTACTCAACTTGTTTGAGTATATAAGGATTTAATGAAAGTGGGATCATGAGGGAAACATGTTCCAATACATTGAGTTCACGATCTAGCTTGAGAACACTTCTCAAATTCATGTACTAGTCCACAAAATTTGTTTCATCAAGCATGTACTCTCAATGACTGATCGTAATAAGAAGTGGTTCATGTTTTGTTTCTATAAAATTACATGAATTTAAACTTTTATTTGAAACCTTTATTATTTACTTAGCCCTTTAATTGAATTTTACTCCCACTATTTTCTCTGAATTAATAACCTTCAATTTTTAATAAGGAAAGTTACAATGAACAATTTTCTAGTGCCCCAAGGTCCATATTTCATTGAGTTGTGAGTCAACTTTGGTTGACCACTCATAACTCAATTATTTAGGTAGGAAACTTTTTCCAATTGCATCATATGCAACCCTTGGATGGAGACAACAATTGTTAAAGTCCATCATATGGAACACCCATCTACATGCCTCTAGGCACTTAATCCTATTAAGGTTACCTAGTTAAGATGAATCCAACTACTGGTATCGATAAAATTGTGTACTATGCTTTGGCAGAACCACATGTTTAGATCACACCTCACAAGACGGACAATGCACCTTGATTTTGTGAGCCCACATAAATCGATCGAGGCCTTGATGTGTATAGTGTTATGGAAAGCATCTTAAGATCAATATTTAATGAGGGATTTGGTATAATGCATATACATATCCATTCACTACATATTGTATATATGATATATGATATATATAAATAATCATCACAAGAGATAAAGATAAAATGTGATAATTATGGCCTCCTATCACAATATTTTGAAGCTGATGAAAGATTGTGGTCATTTAAGGTTTCATGCATCACATACAAAAAAAAAGATGATAAACCATGATTCTTGGATTCTTCAATAACAAGCAGCCTCCATGGGTGATCCCTCATCATTGATTATTGTTATGCATTCATCCTTCTTTATGTACACCATGTTGGATATCATATATCCTACACTATCCTAAACAATTATATCATATGTAAGAGAAACCTCAAATTACATTTAATGGTAGTAAGGTGGAAAACTATACAGTTGGAATCATTAGAGAAGTTATAACATGCAAATCCTATTAAAAATCACAAACAAATAACCACAAGTAAAAATTAGGGTTCGAAAAAATCATGCACAACACACCAAAGAAAACCATTTTTCTGCATCACTTTGGATTTGGATATATGTATACACATATATATTATCATACCATAATATGATGGTGGTGATACTAATCAGGAAAATTTCAGTAATCTAATTTGGAAATTAATCAATTTATTCATATGATATATTCACGCTATCGTTATCAACAACAAATCTCATTTCATAATAAAAAAGTATGTCAAAGAGAATTAGATGTAGCTCTGATACTGCTAAAGAGTTCTCAGGAGTAGAAAATGTTGTGGAGTAAAATTTGTCAAGAATCCTTTGAGAGGGATCTGTCTAATGCAAAAAATACCAGATTAGGGTTTACAATTCTATACCTCATCATTAGAGAGGTTCAAACGATTCAACCTATAATATTTGATGTAGATCTAGACCTTCAAATCTATGTCTCTTTAGAATTTTCCTAGAACAAAAACTTATTTATGGAGTTTCCAGCACTCTGAAAATCACCTAGGATGCAATAATAAACTATTTTTATGGTGCATTATAGGATTTCATGGTTGACTATCAGTGGTGGATCATATGATTCCACTAAAAATTGCACACATCCCAAGGTCACATAGTTGGATCTTCTGAGCTCAAATATGATCCTAAAGTTACTTTCGGAAGATTGTGGTTTTCCATAGTTGAACACCTAGTGTGGAATGCGCTTGTCAATGGATGACACTAATTGTAGAAGACATTATTCTACAATGGAGACCTTCTCCTCAATTCACATGTCGATGATGAAACTTCTTGTATAGAAAGAAACCATTGTGCAAACTCATGTCCATGGTAACTACGTGAGTGCTCAAAGATGGCTCATAGTTGCTAGTCTCCTCCTATCTTTCTTTATCTCTTTAAGCTTCTCTTAGGGTTTTCCAAAGCCTAGAGGCAACACAAAACATATGATTGTGTTTCATATTGACTCCTCTCATATCACATAGATAGAGGAGTGGAGAGGTAAGGGTTTTCCAAGCTCTATTTGGTCAAGCCATGGACTCCCTCACAGAAGAAGGGATTCTGCCACTCATTAGGTGTACGGAATGCAACAGTCACTAGTCTTGGTGTGTATGGACTTCCCCTCTTCTATGAGAATGGGTCCTTGACTTATGGAAACTTGTTTCTTTTAGTCTGGAACCATACATTATTCATATCCTCAAACCTAAATTTCAAGTCCCTAGATTTATTTGTAAAAATTACAATTAGGTCCAATTTATCCTTTCTTCAAGCTATCTCTATGCTTGTGACCTTGTTGGCACCATATTATGGTGGAAACAGATGACTAGTCCATATTGTGATCCATAAGCAATGAGTGGTGTCACATTCAAGAGTTGATTGTAACTTTCATATGATGGTCCATGAGCCACTCTCAAGGTGGGTCTATCCAATACACTTGTTATCTAACAAGTACGTAGTCTGACTTGGTATCCAATACCTATGACCAACAAGACATGGTCATCAATCACCACACATGCTAGTCTCACATTATTATTTTTGTCCAATCCACAGTAATACATGACTAGGCATGTTTTAAGAATATTGTTCTTTGCATACTTTCAGATCTTATTTTCAAGTCATTTATGTGAAGTCCCATGTATTTGAACCAATAATTCTAAGGACATTCATTATGTACATTCATACCATAGTAATTTGATATGCATCAACAAATCTGAATTGCCTATATTAATCAAATCAAATTACAAATATCCCTATAGAAATCACCAGATGATTAGATTCTAGATCATATACACCAACAAAAAAAGCTTCCATGTTGGTTCAGGACTTTAAGAATCATTCTCACACACAAGCATAAGCTCTATATCCTAGATACACCAGTAGAAAATGAACCAGCTTTGGTTGTGCCTAGAATGGAAAGGCCAGATTATAGGAGGCATTCTGATAACGTCATTGACTTCAAGTTCCTTATGCTAGTTCCATGAATCATGGGAATCATAAGCAACATGTGAACATGGGAGTTGCTGAGATGATAACACATCTCATGAACATGTACCAAGAACAAGCAAGGCAATACATGTATGATTTATTCAAAATATTATTTTAGTGCAAAATGGTGGAAGGTGATCTTATTGGACCCCATGCGCTCAAGTTAATTGGGTATGTGGAAAGTCTAGCTAGAATGGGATTTACTTTAGGCCAAGAGTTGTCTGTGGATGTGATCCTATAATCATTGTTGAATTCATATCAAAAATTTATCATGAACTACAATAGGAACAATTTTGTAAACCGCTAACATAGCTACTTGGCATGTCGAGAACAACTAGAGGAAAATGAAAGACAAGTCAAATTCCATGTTGTTTCTCAAAAGGGAAAAGGAAAATCCAAGTGTGAAGGAAAAACCAAGAAACATTCTAAGGTTGGCCATTAGTCTAAGTCTTTTGCACTTAAAGAAAAATAAGTGGGTCAATAAGTCAACTATAACCATTTCCACTAGGCTAGACATTGGAAGAGAAATTGTCCTCTCTACATAGAGGAAGTGAAGAATAAGAAGAAAGGGACATGGATCTCCACTTCAGGTATATATGTTATAGAGATAAACATATCTACTACTATTGTAATGACCTCACTGTCAGTGTCCCCAAATTAAGGAAATACTTTCAAGTTGAGAGCCATTACATACATTCCAAAGGATCCAGACTTAACAAATAATAAATAACAACAAATATTTCATTTGTTGCAAATATTGTTTACAAATTGTACAATGATATTTCTCATGAAACTAATACATGTTGAGAAGATGTAACTAGCGATCTAATCATCCTTTAAATAATCTTTAATGATTTTAGGTAATTTCCATATGGTTTATCACATGTTGACATATTCATAATTAGCATGTACCTAAAACATCGAAAAAAAAACATAGACAACATATTTCTAAACTGGTATGTGGATTCATGTAATAATCGCAAGTACATATAATCAACCATCAATTGTGTGCACATAAGAACATGTATTTTCTTTCATATTCTAACCCATATATGGTCTACTATCTCAGGTGTATCCACTATCCATCATTGAACTTATGCGTGTTACCCTTCGATCAATGTAACCTAGGGTTTAGAATATCATTTTTTACTTTATGTGATACTCATAGGGACTTTATAATTTGCATGAAGTAAATAAACATCCAATAGATATCATTCATTCAATCTTTGAGAAACCTCAACAAACGTCGGAAGTCAATACATGTAATCATAAGTGTAACCATGTACCTTTGCCATGCACAATTCATGTAGAATAGTTGAAGTTCACTTTTTATGAAATTCAATCATCAAGGAAATACACAATCAATCAATAGTATATGAAACATGCATACTACATATGTGTCACTATATATTCATGTTATTCAAATCAAACCCTACTCAACCCTCATCTAGGAGTTTAGGGTTTAGACAAGGAATAAGGGCATTGATCCTATTTCCACCATATTTTAACAATTAACGGAAACCCTAATTACTACATACATCACATCCTTTCATTATGATCACTTGAATTAGTCTGAGTTCATTAAAGTTATCATCTTTAACTTCAAAACCCTAATTCTTCATAAACATGGCAATCCATTTTAGAAACCATGTACATCATCATCATGACCATAATCATGTTAATTACCATTATATTCCATATTTTCACTTGGCATATTAAAGAAACATGATTAACAACTTATTCATCAAAACTAGGGTTTTGTGCATTAAACATCACTTTAACATATATTATTGATTATCGACTTTAGAAATTCTAACTTTTTGCAACATATGACCTTCAAATCATAATTAGGTTTAAGATTCTCTTTTTATACAAAGAGGTTAAGCTTTATCCATAATGTCATTTAAATAAGTTATGATCATTATAATCATGAAACTAGGGTTTCTATGCATATTTTATGTTAATGATGGCATCTTTATCTACTTTAGGGAAAGGAAACATAATTATGTCTTTTATATATTCTCTTTTTGTTCCTCAATTTTCATATATAACTTGTCATAATTGGAGCTACAATAGAATTTTTGCAAGATTAATTTACCTGAGCCAATAGGAGAATGCCCCATTGACATATGTTTTATTTTATTCCACGTGATCTAGGCTCGACCAATGGAATCTGGCCATGTTAGCCATGCAGTCTGGGGTCTGACTTGAGCCTGAACCGGCCGCCCCATACTTCGATTTTCTTCTTTGGACCGAGTAGTAGGTGTCTCACCTAGTTCTGTCGTCCGTCGGTCCCCGTCCCCTTTTTTTCGTATACTCATCGTGTGATGCACATATTTGACATCCGGTGGGAAACTGACCCCTCACGCACTGTCAGATCGGCTACACTCTTGTAGTTACCACCGTGACAACTCAGTCACCATCCCAGACTATTGGTTCCTCCCCATGGACTTCCTTCCTCTACTTATGCTCATCCTACAGACAAGGTTGTGTAGATGCCGCTCTGTCGCCGTTCCTAATGGCCTTTTCTGATTCCAACATGGGTCCACACCTCTCATAGACTGTCTCATCCGCGGCCAGACCTTCTTTGTTGTTTTCCTGCTGATATATCCCTGCGGCACCTTCGACACTCCTAACTGATGCCTACAGGTGCCGCAAGCCCAGTCCCCTCTAGTGATGAGAAGGTTACTCTCATGCCGCCCATCTTCTCCTCTTTGTCCTACTTCCTCTAGATAGTGATACACTGACACAAATCTAAAGAGGAACTACCTCCTTCCACAGGTAGAGAGGCATAAAACCACCACCTTCCAGTTGTGACTGTGGTGGAGGGAAACACTTCTCGAAATCCCTCCCTTCTTAGGCCTAGGAAATGCATACACTTCATGGGAGGCTTTGACTCCTTCCCTGGCTGCTCTTTTCCAATCAAAGAGGGAGGGGGCGGTAAGCTATGTTGCGGATGACTTGACTTTGCTCTCACGCATGATTCACCATGTTTTACAGTTTGAAGAACAACCCTACAAATCTCTCCTCTCATAACTACCACTAAGGGCATGTTCTTATCAAGGGGAGGGTATAATGACCCCTTATATAGATCCCAGTTGAACCCCTAGGGTTTTAATGAGGATGGTAGAGAATAATAGGGATGGAAGCAAGCCAAGATTGGCTTCCCTTTTGATTATAAGGCAAGGGGAAGGTCCCCCAGGAAGGTGTAACTTTCCTTTCTCACATGGCCATGGGTGAGAGGGAGAGTTGGGGCATGAGTAATTGATATAGAAAGGTATTTCCATGTAATATTAAATATTAACAATATAATATCTTCCTTTCTATTTTCAGTATTCCCTTATCATGCACACGATTAAAGTGCTCCTTTTATTCTTTTTCTCTCTCTATCTTTCATTAAGTCATATCCTAAATCAAAATTCCATATTACTTGATTATTATGCCAAAATCTATTAAGGAAAGCATATAAGTATGTGGAACTTCAATGAATAAGGAATCCTAGATCCTCCATCTGTTTCTGTCCTTGATATATTCCTCCATTTTATTATTTTCCCTCCGCATCACTTTCTAGAGTATTCCACATAATACCATATTTAGAATACCAATTGTCTATTACTTTAAAAAAAATATCCTTATTATTGGGATTTCCATTCTTTCTTTTACTAAAAAGATTATTGGATTATTGCAAGCCACTAAAACATACAAAATCTATTTTATTTATTTAACTTGTGCCAAGCACCCATGCCACAAACTGATCAATGTTATTATTCAACCAATATCTAACATTGGGAAAATTATTTATAACAACATGGCTTCATATTTATGTAATTAAATTTTATCAAAATTGAGGATATAACATTCACCCCTCCTTAAAAGGAATTTTGTCTCTAAAATTCAAAACCTAGTACTTTAAGGTGAATGTAATCCAATCTTAATTTCAAAACTTAGGGTTATCAATCCTACTTAGATATCCTTAATATCTTTTATTGATACACAAATTCCTCATATTACCACTAAGGTTGCCACCTGAATTCAATTCAAAGTACATCCACATCCTTAGAATTACACAATTTCATCTCTTGGTAATTTCATTTTCCATTTGTGATTTCAATTCACTTGGTGGCTATCTTTTCACCTAGGTTTCCAACCTATTACTCATTTATTTTCACATAAGGGTGAGGTGACACCTCTAATCCTAGGTCATCTCATTAAATTTTCAACTTAGAATATTCATTGTCATATCTCAATTTTAATGATAACATGTTTTTACCCAACCTCTCTCACTCATAATGAGATGAAATAAGCATTTGACTATAGCCCAAACACAAAGTTCATTCCATTCCAAGAGAAGAGATGGTTTATCCACACATTAACTTTCCACTTCACATGTTATGTTGAATCATTCGCAACATGACTATATACCATACTCACTTTTAATTCCACAATATTCTTATATTTCATGAAGTCAAGTGTCTCTTTCTCACTCTTAATTTTGGCCACAACTTCTCTCAAGTTTTCATGACTTCTTTAATTCTTTAATATTTTTACCTCATGTATTATGATCCTTAGCCACTTCCTTGAGGTCTCTAAGAGTACAAGTACTTTTTGGAGTGATCTCATCCTCATGCATCTAGGGAGTGCCCTTCACACTCACCCCTTGGGCCACATGAACATCATGAAGGTGGCCAATCCTCCTGAGACATGGGCCTCAAAAAACATAGTTGTTACCTCCCGACCACATGGTATTATGCATTCAAGGCACAATCAACTCCTAATACCATCGGTCCTATGTGCCTTTAATAAACCCTACTTGATCTTATAATTGACTTAGGACGATATCCTTCCCAAGGGTTTCTTGGAGATGTCATAACTTTAACCATTTTCAAGCACATTATTTTCATATGCAATTCTTTAAACCAGATTTCCTCCATCTCTTATAATGCTCATTATTCACTTTATGTCTCCTCATTATACTCATGACAACATTTCTATTTTGGGCTTGGTTTCATACGGTCATCCACTTCCATAGTGACTTTTCCTCATATCCCTCATAAATGGCATACTTGGGTTCAAAGAATCATACTCAATACATGTGCTTTCAATTATTTACACTTCAAGTGACATTCAAGGTTATCTAAATCTTTAAATTGATTTGGTCAACTTACTTTTCTAAGGAAGGTCCTAAGGGAGGGTGCCTTCTTTTCTCACAAGAGGAGGTTAGGCTTTCTAGCCGTAACCCGACCCTATAGGTCTAGGGTTTCACCTCTCCCATAGGTCCTTTTCCCACTCTTGGGTGGACCCACCCCAAGTTGGCACACTAGCCCTACCAGTTAGAATTATATTTTCATCTTTATGCACTGTTTTTATTATAACTTCTCAACCTTTGGGACACCCTCTCTTAGGGTCTTGTATATTAAGCCACCTCTCAATCTGGATCTAGGTGCCATGTTGGTCTTCCCAATATGGGGCCTGACCTCATATGACCTTCCAAATCTAGGGCTTGGTCTAACCTCATATGACCTTCCCAATCTAGGGCTTGGTCTAATCCTTGTGTAACCTTCCCTAATTTGGGGCCTAGTCTGACCTTTGATGTCTTCCCCTATTTAGGCAGATGACCTTAGGTGTCTTCCCCTATGCATGTGGGTGACCTTGGATGTCTCCCCATATGCAGGCGGGTGACTTTTGATGTCTTCCCCTATTCAGACGAATGAACTTCGATGTCTCTCCCTATTCATATGGGTAACCATATATATATCCATAGGTGGTATGAGAGGTTCGAGCAAGTTATTTTCATATTTTCATTTGCATGTATAATCATTGGTTACTTATGTTTCTCAAAACCTTTACTTATTAATGCCTTGTTCCACGCGCACCTTTGCATGGAAGACTAAGTTATCTAACTCTTTTTAATTACTTCTGAACCTTTATTTGCCCAATCTCTATGGTATATCCTCTCTCTAGAGGTGTTCATACTCACTGGGAGTATTCTCAATGATCTACCCAGTGTAACACGCCTTTGAGTACATATATGTCAGTAGAAGCAAACCCTATGTTGTCCACAACATGGGTCACTTGGCTTGGAGGAACATTACAAAACATGATATACATAGCAACAAGATAAATGAAACACTATACATTAACTCAAAATATAGATTCATACATTGTTCTTTGAAAGAGAAAACTATTAATTAAACTATCTCATCTTTGAACTAGAGTGTAGTACATGAAAGGTAGATGAAATCTAAGACATAAATCTCCTTTGAAACTTGATATTGGATCTTCTAAGGTGTAGATAGCACCCCACCAAGCTAAGTATTTCAATATTCTACTTTGAAGCACTCACTTCAAATTCCTTTGCTCCTTGATCTAGGGACATCTCATCCCATGTCCATGCGAAAATAGAGACAACCATCAGTAAGAGGCACTATACATTTTTTAAGAACTAGAAGTAACCATATATATAAACTTACCTTGCAATAAAATCTTAACATGTATTTAACTTAAGCATTCTTGATTACACAAAATCTTATAACATGAAGAATTGAGTAGTAAATATATGCATCTCTCTATGATGCCCACTTAAGAGCACATGATTGCCGGGAAATCCCTTGATGCCAGGAAAGCCCATAATTAGCACAAATGCCCATGGTTTGGATATAAAAACCCATAATTGGCCCGAATTCCCATAACAACCCCTTGAGGTCCATGGTTTGAGAAGCATGTAAAAATTGTTTAAATTCCATTTATCTTAACATTAAGATTACCATAAACATGATTTTAATCTTGAACTTTAATCTTTACCATGATGGGATTTCTCCCTCTTGAAACTTGAACTATATCCATTAATCATTGATCATTAATCATAATTCTTTAATCTTAATGAGTATGATAACCATAAGACATAAAATATAGCAGTCATCAAGAAATTTATATAATAAACATGATTAGGGCATTGAACTTGAAATTGAAAGCATAATCCAAAACTCATACATAGAATACAATTCAACCAATGTACATATGTATAGTGGCATGACCCGCTTACCTTCGAGCAAAACATATCCTAAATTGGTCTCTCTATCCTTGAGTCAAATCCTAAGTCTCCTAAAAATAACACAATCCTTATTAATTATCACTTTAATTTAAGATCCTAAAATCCTAAATTGGTCTTTAGGAAAATATGGTCTTATTATATCGAATTTGGATGAGCATTATTGATTAGTTCAGTCCATTTAGAAAACTAAATTTTATATTACTAAATTTATGATAATCATAATTCTTTAATCTTAATGAGTATGATAACCATAAGATATAAAATATAGTAGTCATCAAGAAATTTATATATTGAACATGATTAGAGCATTGAAGTTGAAATTGAAAGCATAATCCAAAACTCATACATAAAATACAATTCAACCAATGTACATATGTATAGTGGTATGAATGATGTGCACATTTCATATCTACTTTTAGCACACATCCACGCACAAATTCAGTTCATTTTGCCTTCCATTTAGCCTCTAATTATACTTAGCTTGCCATCTTTTAGTTATTATACTTGTTTCATGATGTTGATTGCAGTCACATGTTCAAAATGCCAAATTGGAGATAGCCCAACTCAAATCTGACCTTAATGGGACCTCCCCTTGATTTGCAGCTGCTTCGGAGTTCATTCTTAAAGAAACAACATTGAACACAACGTGTCTTATTTAAGACGCGATGTGTAACTTCCCATAAAGTTTTCGCCCAACAAAGAGCACGTCGTGTGTTATTTAACACACGGGCATGTAAAATTCCAGCGGCCTGAATGTCTGAAGTGCAGAGAAGATGAAATGTCGTGTCCTTACAATCCAGAGGCCTACGTCAACTTGCTACCAATGCACACAAGTGTGTATTTATTTGAACATGTTGTGTGCGTTATGCCTAGATTGACTCCAGTGATAGCTACATGTCATGTATCTAACAAAACATATCATGTATTTTTTTTCCAACAGTAGTTAGTCGACAAGTTACTGAAAAACACTAGAGGGGGGGGGGGTGAATAGAGTTTTTAAATATTTTAACAATTTTTTAACTCAAACAACCACAATTGTAAATGGAAGAAGGAGACAGGTGTTTAGAGTGGTTCCAACTTTAGCAAATACTAAAGTTGTCAGTCCACTACCAAGTTGCTTACCCAACTGGGATTTTGAAAGTATTTATTTTATTACCTTCAGAAGGATTTATACAAAATACAATACTTTCTTTACACCCCTTGAACAGCCTTCACTTGAAGTAGATGCACCAACTTGAGGTAGCCTTCTTGAAGTAACTTCAAGCTCCCCCTTGAAGTAGCCTTCCTCTCTAGAAGTAACCTCCCATTGCACCAGCCTTCTTGAAGTAGCTCAAGGTCCCCTTCTTCACCAAGAAGATCTCCACCCTCTCCAATCCGCAACCTCCAACCTAGGAGTAGCAAGGAGAGTACAAACAATAATAGAGAACAAGAAAGAAAAAGGAAATTACAACTTATCCTTTTGTAGCACAAGGCTTGATTTGCCTAGATCAAGCGTGTAGATCTCCTAACCAAAGTGTATGGAATTGTAATTGCAATGGATAGGAGATGTTAGCCTATGGGACACGAATTTTGAGCTAAGGGAAGAAGTAGCCAATTGTCACGATGCTCAATTGCTCACAAACAGATTGCACAAAGTCAATGTATGCTCAAAGATTGCTCAAGTGTAACCAGTTAGTATTTTTGAGTGTCCTAAGCTATGTCCTATTTATAGGAATGTCCTACAAGTGCTTAAGGACGTTCTAGACACCTTCTAGGGGTTTCTAAGTGCTTAACTAGCCGTTAGGTACAAGTTTGTTGCTTTAGTAATGACTAAATAATTAATTCTGCAGTTGCTGTCAGAGACCATCTCGGTCGAGAAATAGTCGACCGAGACTCCTACTCGGTCGAACTTTTGTCGACCGACAGGCTCTCTGGATCAAGTGTATGCAACGTTTATCTCCAACTGCCAACCACCTTGTCAGCTGTGTCTAACGGCTACTTGGGTCTTTCTCGGTCGAGAAGATTGTCGACCGAGAGTGTCTTGGTCGAGGAGTTAGTCGACCGAGATTGACCGTGTTTCACTTTTCCAATTAAAGCACTAAGTGTGTGTATGAGTGTGCATATGTGACACTATTCAAGGGGATGACCTATATAAATGTGATGTTTAGCTAGGGAGAATCTAACGCTTGATTTACATGAAATCTAAGTACTTGTACATTATATATTTGTACAAGTTTTTACAAAGCAATTACATTTCATGAAAATATAAATATGTAAGCATATGGATTTCCCTAATTGCTTTGTCATCCACCTTGTTCCTGCACACTCAAGTAGCACGTTAGATTAATAAGAATGAAATGTTTGTCATAATCAAAACAAAGGGATTTATATATGTCCATTTAGCCAACAGTTACACAAAGAGACACGACATGTCTCCTCAAAGACACACTATGTCGTTATCAGTTTCTCCAGAATTAAACAACAATTGTCCCCTCATTTTAAAGGAGGAATGCAACCTTTTGGACGGTTATTACTCTTCATTTGCAAGCATTTTTCATCCAAGAGAAGTTCCAGAGTAGTGGAAGGCAATGTTGGGATGGAAGAAGAGGTTTTCTTGGGAAAGAGCCTCCATTCTACTTTATTTGTTCTCCATTTCTTCTCCAAAGATGCAAAAAAATTGTTCTCCTCATGCCCACTTCTTGGGAGGGAGAATTGTCCAAGTTGGAGAAACTCCAAGGGTAGAATATTGTCCTCTAACTGGAGTTATACTTTCCCTTGGCTACGTTTTTAGTTCTTTTAGCTTTTTCTTCTCTTAATCATGCAAAACTCTAAAAATTCTGCAATGTGTTTGTACATCTCCATTATGGACGAGTAGAACTCTTTTCTTGGGTATGGGAGAGTAGCTACCATGCCATTACTCATGTGAACCCAAAATTTATATCTTATGTTAGTTCATTTGCTTCTCCATGGATGCCTACAATGATTTGTTTCTTGTATGTTTGGCTAGCCACCTTTTATACATGTTTTATGCTTTCTTGTACTATTCGGGAGAATATATGAGGAAGTAGGGAGTAGGATTCATGGCAATATGCTCTTGACCATGTGAATGGCTAGAGTATGTTGAGGGTATTAGATCGTGTTTGAATCTAGCATAAACATGGGAGTGTTATGCTATGAAGAGAACCATATCATGCCATCAGGAGGTGCATGATGATGAAAATCTCCTTGCAAAATTGACTGCATGTTTTAATTTTGTAGTTATGCATGATGTGATGGCGTGGTAGTGAAATTCCATACCTAGGATTCTCCAATTTTTTATTTGAACTATACCCAAGCTCTTTATTGCTACTTACCTTTTAGCTATTTGTAATCAACTCAACTTTTGTAAATCGACCTAGATTAATGAAAGTTAATGATTCTGCACCTGACTGGCCTAGCTCTCTAGTTGGACACTCGACTACAATTGACCCCGTACACTTGCAGGTGACAAGCAAGTTGTGACTCTTCTTTTAAAACTCCAACAAGTTTTTGATGACATTCTTGGGGAGCTATGACAACATTAGTTAGAGTAGAAGAGTTAACTAGTAATTGAGACTAAGTCATCATTTTTGTATTTCATATTGTGGTACCTCTTAGCTTTTGAGAATCTCACTCAATTTTTGTTTTTCAGGTTGCGTGCATCATTCTTAGAGGGGTCTACATACATCAATCTTTCTAGACTCAAAAATAGAGTGAACCTTTATTAGCCATAGGAGAGTAGGGAGGAGTGAAAACTTTTCAAGTGTGGAGGAATCACATCCTTCACCACCACCTTCACCCAATCCTATTCAAGAATTGGAGATGGAGGACAACCGTCCACTCAAAGATTTCACTATTTCGGTTGCCATCAATATTTGTTGGGGCCATAGATCATCCTGCAATAGAGGCCAACAACTTCTCCATCAACCCTACAATCATGTAGATGATCCAACATAATCACTTTGGGGGAACTCCTGTGGAAGATCTGAACCTTCACATCACAGAGTTTCTGCAGTATATGAACACCTTTAAGATCAATAGTGTTCCAACTGAAGGAGTACACCTACTCCTATTTCCATTCACTCTAAGGGATCGAGCCAAGGCGTGGCACTCTTCATTGCCTAAATGTTTCATAAAGAGCAGGGATGAATTGTTAGATGCTTTCCTAACTAAGTATTTCCCTCCTAGCAAGACAGTACAACTAAGGAACCAGATCACAAATTTCAAGCAACAAGAAGGAGAGACACTCTATGAAACCCGGGAGAGATTTAAGGATTTACAATGCCTATGTCCTCACCACGGTTTAACCAACTGGTTGTTGATGAAAACCTTCTAAAAATGGGTTATTCTACAACACCCGTATGTCCATTGATGCCGCTGCAAATGGAGCCTTGATGAGCAAGTCATATAGTGAATCCTATGCCATTATTGAAGATATGGCACTCAACCACAACTAGTGGAGTTTAGAAAGGACCAATCAACCATTCTCTTCCTCCAACTCCAGTGAGAAGTCCAATGGGAAACACACTGTGGACGACACAGACTTGATTGCAGCCAAGCTTGATGCCTTAACCCAGAAATTTGGAAAGTTGACCACTCACTTACTTCAAGCAGTCAAGCAAGTATGTGAGGCATGTGGAACGTCCGACTAAAAATCTGCCGCTTGTTTTGCACCGCAGCTGAATGTCACTAAATCACCAGAACAAGTCAACACTATAGGAAATTTCAATAACATACAAGCCTACAATCCTTATTCTGAGACCTATAACCCAGGATGGAGAGACCATCCAAAATTTTCTTACATGAATAATAATTCGTAGAACAAGCAACAAGGTCAAGCTCAAGGTCAACAACCTATGAGAAACCATCAGCCAATGAATATCAACCGTCAATAGACACCGAGTTACAATAATAATAACAACAATAGGAACTTCAATTAATTTCAACAAGTGACTCCACCACCACAAAAATCCAGCCTGGAAAGCCTCCTTGAGACTTTTGTCACTACACAAATCCAACAGAACAACGAGTTCATGGCACATGGCAATCTTTTGAACTATGCTATCACACAATTGTCTTCTAAAGTTGATGGGATTGTTACCCACACTAAGATGTTGGAGAACTAGATAGCTCAACAAGCTTTAGCCAATCAAGGAACATTCTCAGGTTCTTTGCCCAGTCAGTGAGTTATGAATCCCAAGGAGACTTGTAAATATGTAACTTTGAGGAGTGGAGAAGTCATAGGAGGGTCTACACCACCTCGCAAGAGAAAATATGAAGAGGTTGTTGACACTACTATTGAGGAGACTGTTGAAAATCAAAGGAAGAAATCTACTGGAAATCAACACCATGGTGATTCTTTTAGCAAGCCAATGCCCCTTTCCCTCATAGGTTTTCTAACACAAAAGACGATATGAAGTTCAATAAGTTCATGGACATTCTAAACAAGTTGTATGTGAATTTTCCTCTAGTTGAATTCATAGCTGAAATGCCCTCCTATTCCAAGTTCTTGAAGGTCATCCTAACAAAGAAAAGAAGATCTGGTCAAGTCGAGACTGTCATGTTGTCTAAAAGGCTAAGCTCCTTCATCCAGAACCATATGCATGAAAAGCTAGATGACCAAGGTGTCTTTATTTTCCCTTGAAATATAGGACACTCTACTTTTGATAAAGGCCTTGTTGATTTTAGAGCTAACATCATCTTGATCCCTGTCTCTTTGTGGGAAAATCTAGACTTAGGAGATTTGAAGCCAACCTCAATGACAATCCAGCTAGATGATCTCTTGATCAAGCATCCTATAGGAGTGATTGAAAATGTCCCCATACATATAGGGAAGTTCTTCATTCCATGCGACTTCATAGTTTTAGACATGCATGAGGACCCAACCAATCTAGTCCTATTTAGAAGACCCTTCCTACGTACCACAAGTTGCTTAGTTGATGTAAGAGAAGGAAAACTCACCATTAGATTTGGATATGAAGAACTTGTATTCTTTGTTTATGATGCCATGAAGGTGCCCAGCTCCAAGGAGTACCTTTGTCTTATTGATACTATTGACACACTGCTCAAGGAAGAAAAGAATTTTGTTGAGACTACCCTTGATGATCTTGAAGAAGAAGATGCAAATTTAATTTCCAATGAAGAAATTCAGAAGCCTTGAATACCCCACTGAGTGATGAAGGTTTGAAGAAGTGTGAGGAAAGTAATACCACAGATCTAAACAAATAGGTAGAATTAAAACTCCTTCCACTGGGGTTAAGGTTGCTTTCTTAGGCCCAAACTCCACTTTTCCAATTATTATAAATGTTGAATTGAATAATGATCAAGAAGAAAAACTCTTAAACCAACTTAGAGGCTATAAATATGTGATAGGTTACTCCATTGATGACCTCAAAGGAATAACCCATTTATTTGTATGCATAGAATAGCTTTGGAAGGAAATGCCAAACCATGCATAGACCCCCCAAGGAGACTAAACCAAAATATGATGGAAGTTGTAAAAAGGGAAATTCTCAAACTTAAAGATGTTGGTATTATTTATCCAATAAGTGATAGTCCCTGGGTGAGTGCTATACATGTTGCACCTAAGAAAGGAGGAACAACAGTAATTAAAGGGAAAAATTATGAATTAATACAAACAAGAATTGTTACGGGGTGGTGAATGTGCATTGATTACAAAAAATTAAATAAATCCACCAGGAAGGATTATTTTCATTTACCTTTTATTGACTTGATGTTAGAAAGGCTTGCTCATCACTCCTACTTTTTCTATCTTTATGGGTATAGTGGCTTCTTTCATATTCCCATCTACCCACCCAATCAGGAAAAGATCACTTTCACGTACACCTATGGAACTTATGCTTATAGGCAGATACCCTTTGGGATTTGTAATGCCTCACCACTTTTTAAAGATGTATGATGGCTATTTTCTCTAATTACATTGAAAAGATAATGGAAATATTCATGGATGATTTTAGTGTGTATGATAATTTCTTTGATGGTTGTTTTCTAAATCTAACTAAAGTTTTGTAGATATGCCAGCAAGTCAACCTCATGCTTAACTGGGAAAAGTGCCATTTTATGGTGCAGATGGGGGTTTTTCTAGGCCATGTCATTTCAAGCATAGAATGGAAGCTATTGAAAAGATGTCAACTCTAACCAATGTGAAAGAAATTCACAAATTTTTGGGCCATGTGGGTTTCTACAGTTGATTTGTTAAGGACTTCTCAAAGATTGCAAAGCCCTTATGCTCCCTACTAGCAAAAGATGCCAAGTTTGAGTTTGATGGTGATTGTTAGATTACTTTCCAAAATTTGAAAGACACCCTAGTTTCATCTCCCATCATCCACCCACCAGATTGGAGTGCTCCTTTTGAAGTCATGTGTGATGCGAGCGACTATGATATGGGATCAATCTTGGGATAAAGAAGAGACAACAAATTCCATGCCATATACTATGCAAGTAAGACCCTTGATGCTGCAAAAATCAACTATGCTACTACTAAGAAGGAGATGCTTGCTATCATCTATGCCTTTTATAAATTCATACATTATCTAGTGGGTTCCAAGGTCATAGTACATACATATCATGCGGCGATAAGGTACCTTATGAGCAAGAAAGATGCCAAACGTCACCTCATTTGTTAGATATTGCTTATTACATAAGTTTGAATTGGAAATCAAGGATAAGAAAGGTACTGAGACAATGCAGCCGACCATCTCTCATGTCTTTCTGCTAGTATTGAAGACAAGGTTCCAATTGACGACAAATTTCCTATTGAGAAGCTATATGTGGTAAATTCTCTTGATATGCCATGGTTAACTGATTTTGCAAATTATCTTGCCACCGGATGTCTTCCACCTGATTTCACATACAACAAAAGAAAAAGTTCCTTCATGATGTCAAATTCTATTATTGGGACGATCCTCTATTGTTTAAGCAATGCAAAAATGGACTTATCAGGAGATGCATTCCCAATGAAGAGATTGCTAATGTGATTTCAAATTGTCATTCCTCTCTCTATGGAAGAAACTTTCGAGCGAACACGACTACAACCAAGATTCTTCAATCAAGTTTCTATTGGCCAAGTATATTTCGTTATGTGCATGCATTTGTCAAGGCTTGTGACAATTATCAAAGAGCTGGGGGAATCTCAAAGAGGGATGAAATGCCATTGAAATCAATCTTGTAAATAGAAGTCTTCGACGTGTCGGGCATAGATCATATGTGCCCTTTTCCAACCTCATGTATCTACAAATTCATCCTAGTATCCTATGATTATGTATCCAAATGGGTGGAGGCAATCCATACTCAATCACTAGATGCAAATTTAGTGATAAAATAGTTCCAAAATATTATTTTTCCTAGGTTTGAAGTTCCAAGAGCAATAATATCCGACGATGGCAGCCATTTCAATCAAAGAAACTTTAACAACCTACTTAGAAACTATGGAGTGAAGCATAAGGTGTCCACACCTTACCATCCTCAAACATCAGGCCAGGTGAAGATCTTAAATAGATAATTAAAAGTTATCCTAGGAAAGACTCTCTCTAGCTCAAGGAAATATTGGGCACTGAAGCTAAACAATGCACTATGGGTGTACACGATAGCTTTTAAAACTCCAATTGGGACAAATCATTTCAAGCTTGTCTATGTAAAATCATGTCACTTACCCATAGAATTGGAGCACAAAGCAGTGTGGGCAATCAAATTCCTTAACTACGACCTAAATAAAGCTGAAGAGAAAAGATTGTTGCAACTCCAGGAGCTCAAAGAACTCAGAATGGACACATATGAGAATGCCAAGATCTATAAAGAAAAGATGAAGAGATGGCATGACAAAAGAATCAAGGTCAAAGATTTCAAAGAAGGATACCAAGTTCTATTGTTCAACTCCAAACTCAAGTTATTTCCAGGAAAATTGAGATCTAAGTGGTCTGGATCATTCTTAGTCTTGAAAGTTTTTCCATATGGGACAGTGGAGCTGTAAGGGAAGCAATCAACATTTAAAGTTAATGGACAAAGGTGCAAGTTGTATACTATAGGTGAGGAGATCGACAAGGGATCCTCTTGCTCCCTCTAAGACGCTTGATCAACCAGTTGAAGAGTCTTACTCCGGACTTTAAATGGAGGAACTTGTGGGAGTTGACCCCACATTAGGATAGATTTCATTAATTAGTACCAGTCAAGAACATTTTTCAATTCCCCAAATAAACTGATCAGGGATGAATGTAATACTATAGACCCTCATACATATGTATCATCATCTCTGTAGGTACAAACCAAAGAAGACAAATTTCTTTAGGATTATGGAAAGACACGATGTTTCTTAATTGTTACACGATGTGTTGTCAACCACAGATAGTCCAACTATGAAGATTCTGAAAGATACACAATGTATACTATCTCCAACACGACGTGTAAGATCACAGACAATGCTTGCTGGAATCAAGCACAACATGTTTTTAAGCATCTCTTATCAGTCTCTCAAAATCTATAAGTTTTTTTAGAAAAACACATGACGTGTCCTTAATTGACATGATGTGTAGATATCAGGTAAATGGTGTGCATATTCCAACTAAAATGTCACATGAAGTGTCTTTATTTACACACGGTGTGTCATTATCAGGTTGAAGACCATGAATATATATATCTCGAAAATCATACAACGTGTTTTATATAGAAACATGGTGTGTCTTTTGTTTGTACAAATTTAGCTATCATTCTGGGAAAAACACGTCGTGTCTTTATTTGCACACGGGGTGTCATTAGCAGTGAAGGAGATTCAACCTTGATTTCTAAAATCTCATACGACGTGTTTTAAATTATACACACTGTTTGGCTTGCAGTAAAAGCTCGTTCAAAAACAAACATGCAACCTCTATAGAAGAACACGCCATATCATTAAAAAATCACATCGTTTCCAATGACAAGAAAGGGGTTTTTTAACCCTAATTCCAAGCCGCCAATCACACACTCACTCTCAATCAGCCGTGTAAGCCACTTGTGTGTGATCCAGTGGATGTGTGCACCACCACCACCTCCAGATCAAGCTTCGCCATTGTTGTGCTCCTCAACCAAGGTCCCGAAGGCGCGCCACCATGTATCTGCCATCAACAAGAAAATCACAGTTGCAGTGCCGACACTCCACTAGAAAACTCCACGATGCTTCTCCTTATTCTCCATTTCTAAGCCGCCTCCATGTAAGGCAATGCCGCCAAGAAGCTGTCACTACAAGCACTCGCAAATACTCCATCCTAGCAAGCAAGGCACATGAGCAATGTCATCGTCGTTGTTGTCTCTTCTTCTTCTTCTGTACCTATTGCCAATGACACGTGGGAAGCAACCAAGCCATTGTCGTGTGAAGATGCCATCGTCTTCAACCTCTAGCCATAGAAACACCCTAGGAAGAAGCCGTGTTTTTCCAAACACATGCCATGTACTACTCCCTATTCAAAAGCCCCTTCTGCCCAAAAACACATTGTGTCCTCCTTCAGACATGCCGTGTTCAAGGTCATTTCCATAGCATCTTTAGCAACAATGGTGCCTTGAAACAAACCTCCAACTGCAAGCATGACGCGAGGTCCTCCTTTGCCCCAACTACATCTCTTCAACCCATCTCAAGGTGACGGCAGAAGAAGACCCCACCTATCAGTTCCTTATCTCGCGTAGGGTCCTCCCTACCTATTTTGTCTACGAAGATACTATTAAAGCTCTAGGGTTCAAGAATGAGATCAAGGACAACCTCAAATACATTGGCCTCGAGTGCATCTACTTTTCGATAATGAAAAACTTACCCTCTCCTTGTCTATAAATTCTTTACTACTCTTAAGGTCGAGGAAGACCCGAAGCACAAGATCGATCCCTATGCATTCATCAATTTCTGTATGTTGGGCCAGAGTTATAGAATTACCTTCCATGATTTCTGTGAGCTTTTAGAGTGAAAATATGGGGGCTCTCTAGCCTACGCTTTCTCCTTTGAAAGTGATGTTTTCTAGAATGAACTCACATATGAAGAGCGATACGCCGCCGCTAAGGCCAGATCTTTTGCCATCTACAACCCCATTTTCTGATACTTCCATCACCTGCTAATCACATGCGTCTTCACCAAGAAAGAAACACAAGGTGTATGCATGAGACAAGATTTGTTCTTCTCATGGGGTATGGTCTATGAGTTCCAAATCAATGCAGGTTACTTCATCCTCACCCAGTTCTTAGACATCAAGAAAATCAAGAAAAGAGAATCTGGGGACATTATTATGGAGGATTAATTAACCTCCTAGCCACCAATCTTGAAGTGGACCTGAAGGCCTAGAAGCTGCACAAGGCAGGAACCTGGTGGACATTTAGTACATGATCTCTACATGTCTGATTTGTAGGATCCCCAACAATGATGCCAAGTTTAGACAATATTTTAACAATGATCAGTACATAGACCTTCCTGATTGGGAGAACATTACTTTGACCAACAAAGACAATTAGAAGGTTGATCTTAGTGGCCAATACTATGAATCTGATGCACCTGAAGATCAAACTACTCCAGCCACTTAGCTGCACACAACACCACCACCTCCACCATCACTCAGACAGAGTACACTTGGGCGATGCCTAATGTTAGGTGTCTTCATGGCTATGTTCAACAATGATTTGACCATCTGGATAGCCGCCTCGATAGGATGGGGCAACCACATTCTCTTATGCATGACATGGTCTAGTGCATGGATATGTGGCACATCTCTCAGGGCCACTATCCAATGCCTCAGCCGCACCACCCTGCACCTCCACCACCATAGTCCGAGCCTACTCCACAGCCCATGCCAGTCAACTTTCTGGATGATGAGGATCTTGTCATCCATTTTTTCTCTACTGGTCACAGGGGAGTTGGTCCCTCCTATTGATGACATCCATGATAGGTACCCGATTGCATATTCTTTAGGTTTGATTGATGCTGTGAGGACACTGCAAATTTGAAGCTTGGGGGGTGCAACCAACGGATAATGTAGTTGTTTAGTCATTTTGTTGTTTTTCACTTTCTAGTTCTTTAGTTTTTGTCTCCAATTTCTATTTTTGGTTTTTTCTTTTCTCTTGGGAAGTTTAGTATAATGCGAGACTCATTTTGTGTAATGAACTGGCTTGCTTCACAAGTTTTAACTATCTTGTTCCTCCCTCATAAGAATTTTCAATTGAAGAAATGGTAAGAGCATGCATGAATCAAATGAAACCTTATGGTCACCAATATGTGTTTTAAATGTCAGATTTATGTTTGTGGCCTGAAATTTCACCTTTTCATCTTGGATTGCCTAATATATGTAATTGGTAACAAATTTTATGAATATGTCAACTTTACAACATTATTTAGAACATGGGATAATTTTGTCAAACTTTTAGTGATTTTACGATCACCCTTTTCAATGATTTTTTTTCTTTCAAAACAAATGAATGGAATCCAGGTGATGTTACAATTTGGTTAACTCTCTTCTATTTTGAGAGAAATGAGTGAATCCCTCCACCAACCAACTTCACCTCAATTACCCCATAAAAGATGGATAAAACTACCCACATGCCATACTAACCTAGTGTAAGTCTGATCTGGCCATGATGGTTAGGTGATACGTCCTAAAACGAGGGTAAAATACCCGAACCGACACTCCTTGTGTGCATAAGCCTACATTAGTAGCTGAATGTCAGAAACACCAATCCTATATCATTTTTTGGGGAAAATAAGAAGAGAGAGCTAAAGTTTGCTAACATTAACTAAGATTCCATCATTTGCACCAGTAATAGCTGAAGGTTTTATTGCATATTTACTGATTGTTTGGCCTGGTCATCCAAGTTCCTTGTAGTGTTGCCTAGTTGACCGCTTCATTTAATGCATTACCATCCTTGCTGAACTTAATTTTCTTTCTTGGATGTTTAAGCTGAGACCAAGGTTATAAGTACAAATCTGACAAGTATGGTTGGCGTGACTCCTTTTATATCTTCCGTTTCATTTGATCTGTACATGATCTTTACATTTCCTTCATTTGTGTTCTATGCTCTTTTTGGTTGAAGACAAGCAATAGTTCATGCTTAGGAGATTTGATGTGTGCATTTGCTATCTACTTTTTGCATACATTTGCACACAAATTCAGTTCATTTTGCTTTCCATTTAGCCTCTAATTATACTTAACTTACCATCTTTTAGTTATTTTACTTATTGCATGATGTTGATTGTAGACACACGTTCAAAATGCCAAATTAGAGATAGCCCAACTCAAATTCGACCTTAATGGGACCTCCCCTTGATTTACAACTGATTCACAGTTCAATTTTGAAGAAACAACATTGAACATGGTGTGTTTTATTTAAGACACGACGTGTAACTTCCCAGAAAGTTTTCACCCAAAAAAGAACACGCAGTGTGTTATTTAACACGTGGGCATGTAAGATTCCAGTGACCCAAATGTTCAAAGTGCATAGCAGACGACACATCGTGTCCTTGTTAAGACATAACATGTCCTTACAATCCAGAGGCCTACTTCAACTTGCTACCGACACACACAGGCGTGTATTTATTTGAACATGCTGCATGCCTTTTGCCCAGATCGACTTTAGCAATAGCTACACATCATGTCTCTAATAAAACACGTCATGCATTTCTCACCAGAAGCAGTTAGTTGACAAGTTACATGAAGAGACATGATGTGTCTCCTCAAAGACATGATGTGTTGTTATCAGTTTCTATTGAAATAAATAGCAATTGCCCCTTGTTTTAAAGGAGGAATGCAACCTTTTGGGTGGTTATTACTCGTCATTTGCAAGCACTTTTCATCCAAGAGAAGTTCCAGAGCAGAGGAAGCTGATTTTAGGGTGGAAGAAGAGATTTTCCTGGAAAAGATCCTCCATTCTACTTCATTTCTTCTCCATTTCTTCTCCAATGGTGCAGCAGAGTTGTTCTCCTAACACACGCTTCTCGAGAGGGAGGATTATTCGAGTTAGATCAGCTCCAAGGGTGGAATCTCATCCTTTATCTGGAGTTCTACTTCCCCTTGGCTACACTTTTGATTCTTTTAGCTTTCTCTTCTCTTAATCATGCAAAACTCTGAAAATTTCACAATATGTTTGTGCATCTCCAATATGGATGAGTAGAACTCTTTTCTTTAGTATGTGAGAGTACCTCCCATGCCATTACTCATGTGAACCCAAAATTTATATCTTATGTTAGTTAATTTGCTTCTCTGTGGATGTCTATAGTGATTTGTTTCTTATATGTTTGGCTGGCCACCTTTTATACATGTTTTATGCTTTCTTGTACTATTCAGGAAAATATATGAGGAAGTAGGGAGTAGGATTCATGGAAATATTCTCTTGAACATGGGAATGGCTAGAGTATGTTGAGGGTTCTAGATTGTGTTCAAATCTAGCATAAACATGGGAGTGTTATGCTATGAAGAGAACCATCTCGCCTTGCAAAAGTGACTACATGTTTTAATTTCGTAGTTATGCATGATGTGATGGTGTGGTAGTGAAATTCCATACCTAGGATTCTACAATTTTTGATTTGAACTATACCCAATCTCTTTATTGCTACATGCCTTTTAGCTATTTGTAATCAACTCAACTTTTGTAAATTGACCTAAATTTGTGAAAGTTAATGATTCTACACCTGAATGACCTAACTCCCTGACTTCGAAACTCAAATACAATTGACCCTGTACACTTGCGGGTGACAAGCGAGTTGAGTCTCTTCTTTTAAAACTCCAGCAATGACCCACTTACCTTAGAGAAAAGTAGATCCTAAGTTGGTTTCTCTAATCTTGTGTCAAATCCTAAGTCTCCTAAAAATAACATGATCCTTATTAATTACCACTTTATTTAATATCCTAAAATTCTAAATTGGTCTTTAGGAAAATATGGTCTTATTATATTAAATTAGGGTCAGCATTACTGATTAGGTCAATCCATTTGGAAAACTTAATTTCATATTATTAAATTAATGATCTTATTACTCAAAATTAGGGTTGTATAGTTCTTTATGAAAACATTAGACAAGATAGACAAAACTTGGATCAAAAACCCTAAAATTAGATTACTTGTAAAAAATTCCTTTCCAACGACTATTTATTCATAATTTTCTGAAAAATTATGCAAACATTGTGATTATTCAAGGTAAAGACTAATAGAAATGTTTTATTTAGTTTATTTCACCTATTTATTCTTATTTAGATGTAAGGACTTGCAATAGGCCCATGAGCCTAGTGTCCAGCAACATGTCACCAAGGGTTGAACGCCACTTTTATTCTTTCTTGCTGGACACACGACAAAGGGCTCCAATCCCATGTTTTGTGTGACTAGAATAGAGGGCCGCTGGGCACTGTCTCCGACAGACTGCCGCTTAGGTCTGCCATATGTGCCATGGGAATGATGGCTCTATCCAAAATGGATCATCTAGAAGTGTAAAACCACCATCAGATCCAGCTTTGCCTTGAGATTTCACCAAGAGAACACATGACTAGGGCATTAGAACCAACACCTACCGCTGCAACTTAGGGAGCAGGTTGAAGATGAACTGGCAAAACCTGATCATGCTGTAATCTTTGTGAGGCTACAAGGAGAAGAACTAGATGCTTAGGAGGCTTTGCAATGATCATAGCCACTTGGATGATGAACAAGATGAGTAGTAGAATGATGAACAATGACTATGATGAGGAAAGTTGGTCAAGGCAAGAAGACGAGAGTTTCAAAATTGTTTAAAGATCCCTGATTATTGGGGATGGGGGGCATATATAGTTAGGCTCCAGGGGCAAGCCATAGTCTAGTGTTGATGGGGATCTCGTATTTTTAGGTCTCTTTGAGTAGGAAGAGGGATCATGACGGGACAACTGTGTTAAGGAGTCCCTAAAGCATAGGACTCAGTTGAAGCTATGAAGGGTATAAGTCCCCCACCCGTGACCCACTTTGGGTCCGAGAGTCAGATTGGAACTCAAACAAAAGGGTCGTGACTCTAATTACTCAACTACAGAGAAATTAAAATAATCAATATATTTAGGGGCTTAGAGTATATTGAATATTCCTAAAATCATTTGAGGGTTCAAAAGGGTATGTTTGACTTTAAATTTGGTCCACTAGCCAATTACAAAGTCGAAAACAATATTATGTGATAAAAGTCCAAACTTGATGATCAAATGATGGACTATTACTAGAATATGATTAGTATGACTTATGTACATTTAATGGATTATGATTGATCCCCACTTGGTGCACTTTCCATTTACGACCGCTTAGGCATAGGTTTAGCTTTATTGAGTTCATTGGAAGAAAAATCCCAATTAGGGCTCATATTCTTATTAATGATAATGATGTTACATAGGGGAGAGATAAAGTGCATTATCTTTAATGTAAACGATATTGAATTAATCATCATCACAATTTTGTTTATTGGATTTTACTTTAAACATTAGATTTGCCTTTGAAAGTCACATTAAGTTCTAATTGATGCATTAAATTCCTAAATTTGAAAATTGGGGTTCCCAATTAGAGATTTATTCTTAAGTTTAAATTCTAAGGATGTTACAATTTTACCCACCTTTAATAAATTTTGTCCTCAAAATTTAATTAGTTTACCCACCTTAGGATTTCACATAGTATGTGCATGTGAATTCTCTAATATCATCTTAGAGTCTCATTAGCATACTTAAGACATGACTTACTCATAGTAACCATAATTTCATGCGAACTTGGTTAACTTGACATGATTTCATAATAAGATGGATTTTTACTTAAGTTGATATAGCCACTCTCCTGATTGCACCCACATTGCTCATAAGGCCAGTTAAGGCTCACATAAGGTCGGGTAAGGCTCACATAATGCTCCCACGTAGCTCATAAGGCCAATTAAGGCTCACATAATGCTACCATAGATATCATAAGGCCGATTAAGGCTCACATAAGTCCGGGTAAGGCTCACATAATGCTCCCACATAGCTCATAAGGCCAATTAAGGCTCACATAATGCTCCCACAGAGCTCATAAGGCCAACTAAGGCTCACATAAGACTGGGCAAGGCTCACATAACATGATAGAGAGGACAATATCAACATAACATGATTAATTATACTTCAACATGATTTTAATAATTTCATAATTCATAAACATAGCAGTAATACATGATGTTTAATTTGAACACATGATCATAGAATAGTAGAGAACATTGTTTAGTAGCATGTGTATGTTTTTTTTTTTGCATATACATGTCAAATTATCTACCCTTTGTGTGCATGCTTGGTATTATTATGTAACTAATTAGGTTTTGTGACTATATGTCTCAAACTCTAATGACTACTTTTATATTCTTTGTCACCTTTGGATACATGTTAGCCGATCATATATTCAAAGGTCACATATCTTATCACACTTACCTTAACACCTCTCAAGTGCACATGTCCCATACCACATACATTCAAAAGGGCAAAACAAGCATGATATTATGCACATAACATTCTCTCTACAAAGCCTCATGATCTTGTGTCCCATACCACAGACACATGGGAAGAAGAGAGAACATACTATGTACAATTATAGAGTTAACACAAAAATACAAAACATCTAGGCAATAGCCCTAACCCTTATCTAACTTATGTCTTATAACTAGACCTCTACTTTAGTTTTCCATATCTTTAACTTAATCTTATATACCTAGGGCTTAGAACAAGTGAATCTTTAGATTAGTGGCCATCTACCCATCTCTTTGATACTATATTGTAACACCCCTCTAAGTACATATATGTCAGCAGAAGCAAACCCTATGTTGTGCGTAACATGGGTCACTTGGCTTGAAGGAACATTACAACACATGATATATATAGCAACAAGATAAATGAAACGCTATGCATTAACTCATAGTAAAGATTCATAAATTATTCTTTGAAAGAGAAAATTATTAATGTAAACTATCTCATCTTTGAACTAGAATCTAATACATAAAAGGTAGATGAAATCTAAGGCATAAATCTCCTCTAAAACTTGATATTAGATCTTTTAAGGTGTAGATGGTACCCCACCAAGCTAAGTATTGGAATCTTCTAATTTTAATCACTCACTTCAAATTACTTTGCTCCTTGATCTGGGGACATCTTGTCCCACGGCCATGCAAAACAGATACAACCATCAGTAAGCAACACTATACATTTTTAAGAATTGAAAGTAACCATATACATAAACTTGCCTTGAAATAAAATCTTGACACATATTCTACTTAAGCATTCTTGATTACATGAATCTTATAACATGAAGAATTGAGTAGTAAATATATGCATCTCTCTATGAAGCCCACTTAAGAGCACATGATTGCTAGGAAATCCTTCAATGCTAGGAAAGCCCATAATTGGCATGAATGCCCATGATTTGGCTATAAAAGCCCATAATTGGCACGAATACCCATAACAACCCCTTGAGGTCCATTATTCGAGAAGCATGTAAAAACTATTTCAATTTCATTTATCTTAACATTAAGATTACCATAAACAAAAATTTAATCTTGAACTTTAATCTTTATCATTATGGAATTTCTCACTCTTGAAAATTGAACTTTAAATCCATTAATCTTTGATCATTAATCATAATTCTTTAATCTTAATGAGTATGATAACCATAAGACATAAAATATAGTAGTCATCAAGCAATTTATATAATGAACATGATTAGAGCATTGAGCTTGAAATTGAAAGCATAATCCAAAACTCATACATAGAATACAATTCAACCAATGTACATATGTATAGTGGTATGGTCCACTTGCCTTGGATCAAAGTAGATCCTAAGTTGGTCTCTCCGATCTTGAGTCAAATCCTAAGTATTCGGAAAATAACATGACCCTTATTAATTATCACTTTAATTAATATCCTAAAATCCTAAATTGGTCTTTCGGAAAATATGGTCTTATTATACTGAAATAGGGTTAGCATTACTGATTAGGTCAGTCCATTTGGAAAACTCAATTTAATATTACTAAATTAATGATCATATTACTCAAAATTAGGGTTTTATAGTTCGTTATGAAAACATTGGAGAAGATAGGCAAAACATGGCTCGAAAACCCTAAAATCAGATTCCTTGTAAAAAATTCTTTCCAACGACTATTTATTCATAATTTTTTGAAAAATTATGCAAACACTGTGACTATTCAAGGTAAAGATTAATAGAAATGTTTTATCTGGTTTATTTCCCCTATTTATTCTCGCTTGGATTTTAGGTCTTGCAAGAGGCCCATGAGGTGTCCAACGACATGTCACCAAGGGTCGAACACCCCTCTTTCTTCTTTCTTTCCCGACACGTGACAAAGGGCTCCGATCCCCTATTCTGTGTGACCAGAATAGAGGGTCGTTGGGCGCCATTTTTGGTAGACTGTCACTTAGGTCTGCCATCTGGGCCATGGGAATGATGGCACCATCCAAAATGGATCATGTAGAAGTGTGAAACCACCATCATATCTAGCGTTGCCTTGAGATTTCACTAAGAGAACACATGACTAGGGCATTGGAACCAACACCTACGGCTGCAATTCAGGGAGTAGGTTGGAGATGAACTGGACGATCCTGATCACACTGTCATCTCCGTGAGGCTACAAGCGGGAGAACTAGATGCTTAGGAGTCTTTGCGATGATCATAGCCACATGGCTGATGAACAAGATGAGTAGTAGAACGGTGAACAATGACTATGATGAGGAAAGTCAGTCAAGGCAAGAAGATAAGAGTTTCAAAATTGTTTGAAGAGCCCTAATTATTGGGGATGGGGGGCATATATAGTTAGGCTCTAGGGACAAGCCATAGTCCAGGGTTGGTGGAGATTTTGTATTTTCGGGTGGCTTTGAGTAGGAAGAGGGATCACGGTGGGACAACTATGTTAAGGAGTCCCCAAAGCATATGACTCGGTTGAAGCCGCAAAGGGTATAAGTCCCCCACCCGTGACCCACTCTGGGTCTGAGAGTCTGATTGGAACTCAGACAAAAGGACCGTGACTCTAATTACTCAACAACTATAGAGAAATTGAAATAATCAATATATTTAGGAGCTTAGATTTAACAAAATATTCCTATAATTATTTGAGGGTTCAAAAGGGGTCTATTTGACTTCAAATTTGGTCCACAACTCAATTAGAGGGTCTAAAGAAATATTATGTGACAAAAGTCCCAACTTGATGATCAAAAGATGAACTATTAATAGAATATGATTAGTATGACTTATGTATATTTAATGGCTTATGATTGATCCCCACTATGTGTACTTTCCATTTATGGCCGCTTAGGCATAGGTTTAGCTTTATTGAGTTCATTGGAAGAAAAATCCCAATTAGGGATGACTTTCTTAATAATGATAATGTTGTTACATAGGGTATACTTTAATGTTAAATGATATTGAATTAATCATCATCACAACTCAGTTTATTGAATTTTACTTTAAACATTAGATTTGGCTCTAAAAGTCACATTAAGTTCTAATTGATGCATTAATTTCCTAAATTTGAAAATTGGGGTTTCCAATTAAAGATTCATTCTTAAGATTAAATTTTAAGGATGTTAAACCCACTCTCTGGGGTGATTTCCATCCATAAAAACCCACTGGGATATTCTTTATCCATTCATTCCTCTAGAGATAGCATCAGGGCGGCGAGCAAGTTACATTCATTTATATGCAACCTTATTATGTGTTTTTTTACTATTTATTTACCGTCATTCTTTTTCTCCCATGGTGATCCCTCTGTTTAGGGGAGCCTCTTTATGGGGAACCCTCTATTTCGGGTCATAGTCCCAGTGGAAATTATACCATCATATCCATGCTTGGTATTTATCTAGTCTTCCCATCTAGGCTAGACACCTTACATGGTCGTCCCATCCGATCTTGGTACTCCATTGGCCATCCCATGCTCTTTAACTCACCAGAGATCAATATAGATTTGAGATGTTACATCCATAAATGCATTATTCATAGGTTGCTTATGTCTCTTAAAACCCCATTTTTTCATATGCATGACTCTCTCTACATTCATACATGGAAATCTATGTCATATGGACTTATTTTCCTTTTCATTATTTCTCATCATTCTAACCCTAATTAGGGTTCACACGGGTAAGTTTTCCATTTTACCCATTCCACTCCCATTTCTCAGGATTAGGGTTTTATGTAAGGGTTAGAGACTACATCCTACCTCCTAGGGTTTCTATGTCCCTTAACCCACAAGGGTTTTCCTAACCCTAGTCCCATCTAGAGTTTACCCTTTCTAGGAAAAACCCATAACTATTTTACTTTACCTCATCATTATCTCCACATTGCATCAACTTATTATTCCACATTACTTGTACATTATTATTTCCACATTTACATGCACATTATCATTTCACATTGCATGTGCATTAATTGGTGGAGAATGCCTTAATCCTACTTCTTCTCAAAATCCCTAACTTGAGATGACGAGAGAAGTTCCTTTTAGGGTTTATTAAGCAAGAGGATTAGAAGTGGACGAAAGAGATGATAAGAAACCCTAATGGTATTTTACTTCGGGCAAAGACTTCCGACTTTATCTAGGTAGGATGCACGGGTCTGGAAATCATCGTAAGTCGACTAGCGGTGTGGAGGAAAATTTTGCTAGCCCCCGGTTGTGGTCCCTTCTAGACACCATCGCCTTTAGAAAATGCCCTAATAATTCCTTGATATTTCTATAGATTACTTGAAATTATAAACTATTAAATATTATTTTACAAATTTGGAGCTCTAATACTAAATGTAACAACCTCACCATCAACGTCCCCCAATTAAGGAAAGACCTTCAAGTTGAGAGCCATTACCTACTTTCGCAAGGATCCAGACTTAGCAAATAATAAATAACAACAAATAACTTCATTTATTCCAAATATTTTTTACAAATTGTACAATGATATTTCTCATGAAATGGATACCTATTGAGAAGAAGTAACTAGATATCTAATCATCCTTTAAATTATCTTTAATGCTTTCAGGTAATTTCCATCCGGTTTATCACATGTTAACATCTTCATCATTTGCACGTACCTAAAACATCGAAAAATAAAATGCGGTCAACATATTTCTATAATGTACATGGGTTCATCCAATAATCACAAGTACATATAATCTACCATCAATTATGTGCACATAAGAACATGTATTTTCTTTCATATTCTAACCCATATCTGGTCTACTATCTTAAGTGTATCTACTATCCATCATTGGACTTATGTGTGTTACCCTTCAATCTAGTAACCTAGGGTTCATATTATCATTATTTACTTTATGAGATACTCATAGGGACTTTATAATTTGCATGAAATAAATAAACATCCAACATATATCATTCATTCAATCTTTGAGAAACCTCAAAAAACGTCGGAAGTTGATACATGTAATCATAAGTGTAACCACATACCTTTTCCATGCAGAATTCATGTAGGATAGTTGAAGTTCGCTTTTTATGAAATCTAATCATCAAGGAAATCCACAATCAATCAAATAGTATCTAAAACATGCATACTAAATATGTGTCACTATATATTCATGTTATTGAAATCAAACCCTACTCGGCCCTAATCTAGGATTTTAGGGTTTAAACAAGGAATAAGGGTATTAACCCTATTTCCACTGCATGTTAACCATTAAGGGAAATCTAATTACTACATACATCACATCCTTTCATTATGATCACTTGAATTAGTCTGAGTTCATTAACGTTATCATCTTTAACTTCAAAACCCTAATTATTCATATGTATGGGTATCCATTTTAGAAACCTTAAACATCATCATCATGATCATAATCATGTTAAATTACCATTATATTCCATATTTTAACTTGGCATCTTAAAGAAACATGATTAACAACTTATTCATCAAAACTAGGGTTTTGTGCATTAAACACCACTTTAACACATGTTATTGAGTATCCACTTTAGAAATTCTAATTTTTGGTAATATATGACCTTTTAACCAAAATTAGGTCTAATATTACCTTTTTATCCATAATGTTATTGAAACAAGTGATGATTATTAAAATCATGAAACTAGGATTTCTAGCATATTTTACATTAAACATGATATCGTTATCTACTTTTAGAAAAGGAAGCATAATTATGTCTTGTCTATATTTTTTTTCTTCCTTTCATTTTTATGATCAATTTTCATATGTAACTTGTCATGATTGGAGCTACAAAACATTTTCTAGAATTTATGCAAGATTAAGTTACCTGAGCCAATAGGAGACTGCCCTGACAATGGAAATATGTTTTATTTTATTCCATGCAATCCACGCTTAGTCAATGGGATCTGTCGATGTCAACCATGCGGTCTGAGGTTTGACTGGAGCCTGAATCAGCCACCCCATACTTCACTTTTCTTCTCTGGACCAGGTAGTAGGTGTCTCACCTGGTTTAGCCGTTGGTTGGTCCCTAGCCCATACGTGTCAAAGCACTCTCCTAGGCGCGCCTAGGCAACCGTCTAAGCGGCAAGGCATCCTAGGGCTGCGCTTAGGTGAGGACGCTTTATTTATAATGCTACAATACCCAATTTTGTGGGCCTGGTTGTATATTCACTTATTTTAATGTTTAATATGGCTATACCAATGTTCAAAATTAATAGTGTTGCCTACTTTATGTGCCAAATATCACTTTTAATTGGACCTAATACTATTATTTTACCTAGATCTAATATTCTTAATACACATCTTTTAGTTTTTCTTATTTTTCACCTTCAATTCAGATTGTATTCAGTAGCTATGCTATGAAGGATAGTATACATTGCTTAATACTTGTAGCTGTGTATGACAATAAATATATATTTACTTGTTGATAACTCTCTTACATTCTTTACAATAAATCTTTTCATGTTCTTGACATTATTGTTAATGGTAATATATAGAAATGTAATTGGTTATTTTGTTATACAATAGAACATATATGTATATATATGGGGAGATCAACCATAAATATGTATAAAACTAGATATATAACTATGAAATATTTGTATATAAGCAGCGAATGTTCATAAAAACCGTGACATATACGGATAAATACAGAAAATATATGCATAAATTAACCTTCTAAAGGTCGCTTAGGCAACACTTAGTCGCACCTAGTCGCAAGGCGTTCGGCTGGAATGTCGTGTCACCTTGACACCTTGATAAGTATGCCCCAACCCCTTTCTTCTTCCCATATACTCATCATGTGATGCACATATTTGATGTCCGGTGGGAAATCAACCCCTCACGCACCATCAGGTCAGCTATGACTCTTGTAGTTATTGTCATGACGACTCAAACACCATCCTAGACTATTATCTCCTCCCCATGGACCTCCTTTCTCTGCTTGTGCTCATTCTATGGATAGGGTTGCGTAGATGCCTCTCTTTCACCATACTGGACTACCTTTTTCACTTCAACTGGGTCCACATGTCTTGAAGGTTGTATGCCTCTAGCTATATCTCTACGGATGGACCTTCTTTGTTGCCTTCCTGCTGATATATCCATGTGGCACCTTCGACGCTCCTAACCGATGCCTACAGGCACTACAAGCCCAGTCCCCTCTGGTGAGAAGAAGGTTATGCTCACGCCGCTCATCTTCTTCTCTTTGTCCTAATTCCTCTAGATAGTGATACATTGACATCAATTCAAAGAGGAACTACCTCCTACCATGGGGAGAGAGGTACAACACCGTCGCCCTCCAATTGCAGTTGTAGTGGAGGGACACTCTTCTTGGCGGCCCTCCCTTCTCAGGCTAGGAACTTTGTACACTTCGTGGGGGGCTTTTCCTCCTTCCCTAGTCGCTCATTGCCGATCACAGAGGGAGGGTAATGACAAGCTATGTTGTGGTCGACTTGACTTTGCTCCCACGCTTGGTTCACCATGTTTTATGGTTTGAAGAACAACCATGCAGATATCTCCTCCCATAACTGCCACTAAGGATAGGTTTTCATCAAGGGGAGGCTCAGATGACCCCTTATATAGATCCTAGTGAAACCCCTAGGGTTTTGATGAGGATGGTAGAGAATGAGAGGGATGGCGGCAAGCCAAGGATTGCTTCCCTTTTGGTTATAGGGCAAGGGGACGATTTCCCAGGAAGGTGTCACTTTCCTTTCTTATATGGCCACGGGTGAGAGGGAGAGTTGGGGCATGAGTAGTTGATATAGAAAGGTATTTCCATACAAATTAAATATTAAAAATATAATCTCTTCTTCTTTATTTTCAATATTCCCTTGTCATGCACATGATCAAAGTGCTTCTTTTATTCTTTTTCTGTCTCTATCTTTCATTAAGTCATCTCCTAAATCAAAAGTCTATATTACTTGCTTGTTAGACCAAAATACATAAAGGAAAGCATATAAGTATGCAACACTTCAATGAATAAGGAATTCTAGATCCTCCATCTATTTCTCTCCTTGATATATTCCTCCATCTTATTATTTTCTCTCCACATATCTTTCTAGAGTATTCCACATAATACCTTATTTAGAACATCAATTGTCTATTACTTTAAGATATGTCCTTATTATTGGAATTTCCATTCTTTCTTTTGCTAAAAACATTATTGGATTATTGCAAACCACCAAAACATACGAAATTTGTTTTATTTCCTTAACTTGTGCCACAAGAACCCATGCCACAAAGTGATCAACACTATTATTCAATCAATGATTAACATTGGGAAAATTATTTATAACACCATGGAATCATATTTATGTAATTAAAATTTATCAAATTTGAGGATATAACATCTTTAGAATGGGTATTATACATCATGTTTGGATCTCATACATGTTCAAATATGCATGATCTAAAAATAAGTAGGTTGTTAAAGAAAAGGGAGGTGGAGCTATGTGTTACAAATGAAGCAAGAGTTGCTACCACTGTTGTAGGAACCTATTATTTATCTTGCTCAGTGAGCTTGTAATAGAGTTGGAGAACTACTATTATGTACAACTGTAAATAGGAGCATCATTCTTGTTTCACATTTGGGCAAGAATGGTTTTGTTTTTCAAATCAGCAATGGTCGATGCTCTATTTCTAAAGATGAGATCTTTTATGGGGGTGCCCTTATGTCTTATGTTCTTTATTATCATGAGACAAAATATTTGTAGCACAAATACTAAGAAGATTAAACTAGATGACACAAACAAAACTTATTTATGGCATTTTCATCTAAACCAAATAAATGAGAAGCGTGTATCTGGACTCCATAAAGATGGATATATAGACTTATTTGATTTTAACTCAACAAAGACATGCAAATATTACTTATTAGGCAAGATGAAAAAAGCAACCTCAACTTGAAATAGTGAAAGGGTGAGTGACTTAATAGGACTCACATATACCGATATATGTGGACCATTTATCACAAATTTCAGAGGTGCTTATCAATACGTCATCACGTTTACCAATGATCTCGGTCGATATGGCTAGGTGTATCTAATGAAAACAAGTCAGAATCCATTGAAAAGTTTAGGGAATTCATGAATGAAGTACAAAATCACCTACTTAACAATATTCAATCACTTCAGTTGGATCTAGGTGGTGAGTACTAAAGCCAAGAATTTGATGCGCATTAGAGGGATTTTGGTATTGCATCATAATGTATTTCACCTGGAAACACCACAACATTATGGTGTATCAGAAAGAAGGAATCACACTATGTTGGACATGGTACAATATGATGAGTTTTATTGTTCTTCCAACTTCCTTCTGGGGATATCCTCTAGGAGCCACAGGGTTTACACTTAACCATGTGCCTTTTAAACCGCTTCAAGAGACACCATATGAGATATGAACTGGAAAACATCCCAACATGTCTTTATGAAGACTTTGGGATGTGAAACTTATGTTTGAAAATAGTTTTCTGAAAGCTTGGATCCATATTTGACAAATGGTGTTTTGTTGGATATCCTAAAGAAACCAAGGGATATTACTTATGTATTCTGATAACAAACTGAATGTTTCCATAACTATTGTATTCCTCAAAAAGAAACTTATTTCTTGATGAACTAGTGGGAGGAAAATGAAACTTGATGAAGTTTAGGTCCAATAGGATAACATTGAACTTATGGAGATTGATTAGAAATAAGTGGAATCAAAAACTATTGTGGAATCTCAAGTTCCTAGTGGAATACATGAACCTCAAAGGTCTAATAGGGCACATTTTGAGCCAATGATATATGGATTTCTCATGACTCAACGAGATGATGTGTTAGTCATTAATGATTATAAACCAACAACCTATAATGAGTCTATTGAGGGACCTAATTATGAGAAATGGCTTGAAGTTGTGAGATCTAATATGGACTCCATGTATATCAACAAGGTAGCCTTGATGGATCCACATGAAGGGGTAAAACCCATAGGGTGAAAATGTATCTTCAACAAAAACACCGACATGGATGGTGTGTAAAACCCTACAAAGGCTGATTGGTTGCAAAATGTTTCAAACAAGATTAAGGTGTTGACTATGATGAAACATTTTCACCAGTTGTCGTGTTCAAATTCATCAGGATCATGCCTGCCATTACAACTTTTCATGATTATGAAATATGACAAATAGACATTAAAATTGTAGCCCTTAATGGGAATCTTGTTGAGGATGTGTACATGACACAACCTGGAGGTTGTATTTCTTTATTATGGAAAAGTCTATAAGATACACATGTCAATCTATGGATTTAAGAAAGCATCTCGGAGCTGGAATCTTCATTCTGAAGCCAAATAGTTTTTCTTTATTTAAAATGTAGGTAAACCTTGTGCTTACAAAAGGGTTAGTGGGGACATAATTGTATTCCCCATATTGTATCTAGATGACATATTATTGATGGAGAGAAGGAATCCCTACTCTATAGTTGGTTAAAACATGGATGGGAAACATATTCTCCATGAAGGATGTAGAATAAGCATCATATATACTAGGAATCGAGATCTATAGAGGTAGATCTAGAATCAGTCTTGGTCTAAGTCAATGTACATACATTGACAAAGTGTTGTAAAGGTTCAGCGTGAAAGAGTCTAAGAGAGAAAACTTAATCATGTCTCATGCAAAAAGTCTCTCTAGAAATCAATGTCCCAACTATTCTAAAGAGAAGGCATAGATGAGTAAGATTTTATATGCATCTATAATTGGGCTTATCATGTCTATAATATTGTGTACATGTCCTGAAATCTCAAATGCTTGAGCATGGTGATTAGGCACCGGTCAGATTTCAATGAAGTTCATTGGACTATTGTAAAGAACATCATGAAGTATTTGAGAAGAATAAAGGACCAATTTCTTATATATATTGGTGAGGAAGAGTTGGTTGTAGAAGGTTATGTTGATGCAAGCTTCCAAACTGAAAAGGATGCTTAATGGTTGCAATCTAGTTTTGTGTATTGCCTTGACGGTGAAGCTATGAGTAGAAAAGTTCTAATTAAGAGATAATGGTTGATTCTACAAAAAATTCCAAGTACATTGTTGCCTCTAGCACAACAAAGGAAGCTATATGGATCGTGATGTTTATTGGTGAACTAGGAGCAATTTCATTCATTTATGATGAAGTAAATCTATGTTGCGACAACAATGGAGTCATTGTACAAGTTAAGGAACCCAGATCACATCAGCATTCTAAGTACATACTAGAATGCTACCATCTCATATGTGAGATTATATAGTGAGGAGATGTAAAGATTTCTAGAGTACCAACTGAAAGAAGTGGTGTTGTCCCTCTGACAAAAGCTCTTTCACAAAAAAAGTATGATGATCATGTTAGATCACTTGGACTTATATTCATGAGTAATTGGCTCTAGTGCAAGTGGGATACTATTGGTAGTATGCATTGAGAGATGGTCTATTATTTATTGTAATGGTACACTTTGTCATTGTTTTGATTACTAATAAAGGCAATTTCAATTATTATGTTTACTTTAATATGGGATAATGAATAAATATAATGCTTTGAGAATGAATGATTCAATGACATCCATTTTTTTGTTGAAGACCTGAACATAACAAAGACTACACATTAATAGGTTGACATTTGCATGCGCCAGATTCAATCTAGATATCAAAAATAGAGGAGTTATACAATTGTTATAACACTCATTGCAATACTAGGTTGAAGTTGTTCTCCAACTTCTCTAGTTACATGGGTGGCAATGAAGTCTTTCTAAATACCAATCATACTCTATGAAATCATAATATAATTATAGATATTACTACTAATGTAATTTGGAGCCTATAGGGTTGCACGCATAGGATGCATGTGGAAAAGGAGTGTAATCATGGAAAAATGATTAGTTGGTTGCTAAAAGGTTTTAGGTAATCAATTAGATCATTAAGGACTAACTTGAATACCAGTCAATCGATTGGAAAATCTAGTTGCCTGACTTGACAGACCAATCAGTTGAGTACAATATCTAGTTGATCAAACATGCTAAGATCCACCCAACCGATCAACTGACTAGACCAAATGATTGATTGGATGAGATTAGTAAATCGATCAATGGTCTGGTCCATTAAACTGATTGGATATAGTAAGTCCTAACCCAGTGTTCGAACAACTATCATGAGTGGGTTGCTAAAATGAAACCACTATCTTTTTGTTTTACATGGTTTATTAGAAACCAACTTCTTTGTCTTTTCTATAAATAGGAGCATAAAGTCTAGGTTTTTTGACATGTATTTGACATATGAATCCTATACATCATTACGAAAAGGAGAGAGAGAAGGAAATTTGTGCAGCGCTAGCATGTTCCCAACAAAAAGGATGCTCCATTGGAGAACGTGGAGTTCCCCTCATTTGTGTGGACGATATAGAGACAAAAATGCTCTCCTTATTACATTCAGAGACCATCATCGACATTCTTATGTCTTCTATTCTTTGTGATAAATGTTGTTAAATCTACTCCATGAAATGGTACATGTCATATCCTTACTTCTCGATATATTGTTGTTGATGATATCTTCTCATGGATGTGTGGATTATAAATTTATTGCTTCTCCTACTCCTGACACATCCATGGATCCCTACATATCATCATAGAAAAAATGATGTCAAATATAGTCCCTCGACCAACCTAGTATATGATGTCAAACCAAAGAAGTAATAAAATATGTTCAATCCTAAGTCCATGCAATATATCAAGAAAGATAAGTGACTTGATAATAATAAGAACTCTAATTCTGGGGAGAATGTATTTGTTATGCATGCAGAAAGATTGGTCTTCTTGATAATGTTTATAGGGGTTGTAAGGCTAAAAGGAAGCAAACTCAACAGGACGCTAAGAATGCAGAGGTGAAAATGATCACTCTAGGGGTTGATACATCCTTTTCTGAAAGGTTGGACATCACCAATCATCTTGTTCTCAATGTTTCCCTTTTTTCTTGTGATATTTGGTGGATGGAAGTTGGAGCGGTTTCTCACATCTTCTATGATTTTTCTACTTCTTTTACCTATCAGACAGACAACAACCATATGATCTCTTGGGAAGATGATGTATCCATGAAACTAATGATAGGATATGGATGTGTGAACTTGAAGCTCACATCAAGGAAGTCATTCCAATAAAAATTGTTTTACATGTACCTCATTTAAGAAAAAACTTGTTAGTGTGGCCTTGTTATGTCATCTGGTTATACTCTATTGAATAAAGGGAACAAAGTTGTAATCTCTAGATATGCTTCTTACATAGGCATTGGGTACAACAATGGGGGTTTAGTTAAGCTAAATTTTTATACTTGTAATGGTACTCCTCATCCCAATGATAACTGCATTACTCTTTCTACTTCCATATCTTGTGATGTTTGGTATACACATTTTGGATATGTGGAAACATTATGAAGATGTATTGTTCACATGGAATTAATTCCTAAGAATCCTATCTTTAATGATTAGATGCAAAATATATTTTCAAGTTAAATTACATAAGAAACATTTTAGATCAATAGAAAGAAATACATATTTGCTTGAGCTTGTTGATACCAATGTATGTGATCTAAATAGTGTTCTTACTCGTGAAGGCATGCACTGCTTTGTGACATTTATTATTTTTTCCAAAGACTGACGCAATTATTTATTGAAAATTAAAGATGAAAAAATGGAAAAAGTTAGAATCTATAAGTCACACATAGAGAACCAAACTTAGAATAATCTTAATAGGATTAGTTTTGATAGAATAGGTGGGTATACCTCAATGAACTTAAGTGATTCTATGGGTAACATGATCTTATCCATGAAATCATTGCCCTATACAACCAGAATCTAATGTTGTACTGAAGAATGACTATCCATCCTAGTTTTAGTTAATTTATCCTACTTTTGCATTTAAATTTCACATTTTTATTTAGAATTATCTTCCATTTAGTTACCCTTAGTATCATGTCAAATTATTAGGATTTTGACATTTTTCATCAATTTTAGAGCAGCTTTGAGTTTTGATTTCTACAAACAAACTTAGGACTATGCTCCTTATCGGTCACCGGTCGAAAATAATTTTTTTTATCAAGATTAGGGTTTCGTGATTCTGGTCCCCACCAATCCCCTTTTAATTCTCATTGACCCAAAACATGGGCATGAGTCCTCACACCCCTGGGGTTTGCATAGGTATGTAGCCTTGATGGTGTGGATTCTTATCTACTGATGAGGCATCAATTGATGGAGTTCCTACCTAAAGGGACTAATGACACCACTTATTCGAAGACACCACTATCTTACATTGCATGACGACGGACGAGGATAGTGAATGATGACTGTGTCAATTTATGAAGCAACTAGTTGATGATGACCACCATTCCACGCATCGATGAGGATTTTTCAAACATTGAGGTCCTTGCTCGGTGGTGTTTCTATAACGATTCCACCCAATGTGGAATGGGAATCGATAAGGATTTTTAGTGATGTTGTGTTGGATCATCTAATCTCTAGATCCCAAGGCATTCATGGTTGTCATCAATTATAGGTAGTTGGAGAAGTTTCAAACCCTAACTATAGGCCTATAAATACCAACCCTTACCTCCATGGGAAGGCATCATCTTCATGATACCACTAGGATTCCAAGATCCACTCTCAATATCTATTCTAGTTTCCATCAATTGGTCCCATCAACTGATTCAGTCCATCGACCAATGTTGCCTAGACCTAAGCACAAAAGAGCCAAGTCTGATGTTGCCTCCACCACTAAGCCACCAAGGCATCCAAGTCTTGACCTCGGAAGAATCTATATTGTCCATAGCTATCTGTTGTTGTAAACATGACCTCCATCTATGTATGAGGACTCACCCTTCATCAATGATCACTCCCGTCATCAATATACCAGCTTCATCCTCACATGGACAAGTTTAGGATGTGAAAAAGGAACAATGCCACCCTCAAGTCCATCCCCAACTAACGTCCAGGGGGAACATTGTTGTTGCATCATTCACCCTCATCCCCAAACATGAATATAAGAAACTACTTGTGGCATATGCTCCAATGCTTTGTATAGTAATGATCGTTTTCTCCCTTTCTTTCTATGGATCTTACTCTTGTTATGACGAGTGAGTAGTCCCCACATCAGGTGTGGGGAGAATCCTTGCTACCTATTTTTATTCTTTTTACTGAATCTTTACTTGTTTGAACAATGTAATGTTTTAAACAAATGTTTATTTTAGTATTATGTTTTTGGCTGACAAATTTTCATGTTGATACATCTTGGATGTAGAAAACTTTAAAGAAATCACTTGGTTCATGTTTAACCCTAGATGAGAACTTCAAATAGTTTTTTCCTGAGGAGATGGGAACATGACCTCTAGGTGAGCCAGTTGTAAACTTAGAGTGATATATGTTCAGGTGTAATCCTCATTCCAAAAGTATTGGATTTACTCGGCCTCAACTTTACTGTATTTGTACTTATTTATAATGCAATGAGATATTAAAAATAGGTAGCAAAGGTGAAACGGATCCACTCTAGTGCACCACCCATTAATATTCTAGACTTCCACTCAACTTTTTATTGCAAATTTAGCATAATCAACCAACAATCAACTTTTGTGGATATTAGTTTTTGCTTGGTTAGTTTTATTCAATAATTCTTAAATATGTTGTCATTTAATTTCATCCTAAATTGTATTTTGATAAGATCCTTGCCCTTGTGAGTGGGATTGTTGTACACTTAGGTTAGGTCAAAATATAGGGATTTATCCTTAGAGAATTTTCTTTTATTATTATCCTACATCATAAAATTGAAAGAAAGAATAAGATTTAATCAATATGGTTAATGTAAGGTTGACCAAATATGGTTTAAACCAAAGAATGGGTGGGCTCTCCTAATGTATAATTATGTGTTAAACCACATTCTTTTAAACACATAGAGAGATCTCCTTATAAACTTTTCTTTAACATGAATCCTATTTTGAAGTACCTTAAAGTGTGGAGGTACTTGGACAATGTTAAAATCCCTAAAAACAAGAAGTAAAACCTTGGTACCAATACCATTGATGCCGTTTTTCATAGGCTATATAAAAACAATCGATGCAAATAGATTTTTGGTTAGGAGTCATATATCAATGACATTATAACAAACTCAATACTAGAGTCTGACATGTAATGGTGTATACTATGTAAACATATTTCCCTTCAAAATCATTGTTCCCAGACAAACTATTAGAGGTCCTTCAATTGATTTTTAGTGATCAAGAGAACCCACCCCATGAGAGCATGACACATTAAACTCTCGAGGAATGAGAGGGTTTGGTCTAGTCACCCCGTCCCGTGCCAAATTAGCATGAATTGTCATTGACAAAGTGCCTTCAGTGTGGTTCAAACCTAGGTCCTTCAATGGAACTTACCAAGCTCTTACCACTTGTGCTACTTTGTCCAAACAAGGTCCTTCAAATGTTGATCCTTCATAACCCCATCAAGATTTAACTCTATCACTGACATATCTATCCCTGAACTTGAACCCTCGAACCTAGAAGTGGTTGAACCTCCAAGTGACTTTGGTCAGAGTAAAAGGGCTAAAGTAATAAAGAACTTTGATCCTAACTTATACACCTTCCTTATAGAAGAAGACCCTAAACCAACAAAGATGCATAAAATCCATAGATTTTGGTTTCTAGAAAGAAGTTGATGATAGAGAAATAGAATCCATAATGAACAACCATACTTGTATTCCAACCAATCTTCCTCTGGACTGCAAAACCATTGGATGTAAATGGGTCTTTAGAAAGAAATTAATGACATATGGTAGCATCAAAGACTTTAAGGCTAGGCAGGTAGTTCAAGGTCACAAATAGCACGAAAGAGTTAATTATTTTGACACCTATTATCCTATAACCAACATAACCTCCATCACACAACCTTGTTGACTTTTTCACAATCCATAAAGTTGAACTCTTCAAATGGATGTAAAGACTACTTTCCTCAGTGGTGACATTAAGGAAGATATCTATATGGATCAACCTAAGCGTTTCAGGGTATAAGGACACAAACATAAAAAATTTGAACTTGTGAGATCTTTGTATGGTCTAAAATAAGAACCTAAGTAGTGGAATGACAAAGTTAATAAAACTTTTATCTTATGGTTTTACAACTAATGAATCACATAATTCTATGTCAAACATTCATTTTGTGGAATCAAAGCCATTTATCAAGCATAATTCTTTTATTTTACTAAGAATAAATTAAAAAATAAAAACAAGAGTGATAGAATAAGAATGAGAAATTTATGTTGCATTTAGTCTTAAGTCTATAGAAAATGGATTTGTGATTATGAACTTGTCTATTAATGATATATTAACATGTGGATCCAATATTGTTATAATTAATTATGCTAAATATTTTCTTTCTAATACTTTTGATACGAAAGATTTAGGAATTATTGATGCTATTTTTGTATTAAATTGAGTAGATCTACTTCTTATTATCCTTTACTTCAGTCTCACTATGTAGTAAAGGTTTTGTATAGATTTTATATGTACCATAGTGTGTTTGTTACTACTTTGTATAGTCCCTCTTTACATCTTAAGACACATAAAGGCAATCATGTAGATTGAAGTAGATATACCAAGTCATAGGAAGCTTGATGTACTTCACAACTAATCTAGACCTGATATTTCTTATGGTGTTCGTAGGGTAAGTAGGTACACTAGTTGTCCTGACGTTGATCACAAGAAGTAATTTTTTAGATTTTGTAGGTATCATAAAGGTACCATGAGTTATATTCACTATAGTGATTTCCCATGTGTGTTACAAGGCTATACGAAAGCAAATTGGATTGTTGACTCTGGTGAAACCAAGTCAACTAGTGGTCATATGTTTTACCCTAGTGGTGTTGTCGTTTCTTAAAATCATCCAAGCAAACAATGTGGGGTAGATCCACTATGGAGTTTGAGTTTATAACCTTATATTTATTTTATTATTTGGATCATTGTCTTATATATATGTTGCTTGATTTACCATAGATTCAAATTTTTTCCATCCTATCTTCATTGTAAAAGAAGGCCAGCCATAGAAAAAGCTAAATAATCTACGGATAATCCAAGGTGTTTTATGAGATTGAGGTATGAAGAGGTGAAATACTTTATTAAAATGGTATTATTGTTGGGAAATACATGCATAGAGTATAGTAGAAGAAACAAAATTTTTATCTATCTGTATTCCCATAACAGCAAGATCACGTCAACTACTATGAAATAGGAAGGATGGTTTAACGAGTTCTATCTGGTCCTGGAGAAATTCCAGTGACAACAACTTGTTTCAATACATTTGTCAATTAGTTTCTCTTAGATGGTGGTTGTGCAGCTCCTGGTCTTCACCACAAACAATGAATAAGACAACCTCTACAACGACTCATGTGGTCTCTCCACATATTGTAGGCTGACTTTGCTCTCCTAGAAGCAGCCAAAGGATCCTACCTCTAGATTAGTCCACACGGACCAACTATAACTCCTGTCGTTCAACTAGAATAGACAGGAAGAATCTCTCCCTCCCATTGGCGTACTAGCCACCAACTTTCTCTTCCACAACAATGATCCTTAGTTGTTCTTTCTTGTAGCTATCCCTACCTAGTCAGGTAGTACTTGCTTGGGCTCTCTCCGTTACCATAACTAAAGAGGACAAAAATTGTCACAACAACTGATTCTCTTTGATGTTGTTGTGCTCTGGGAAGCCCCCAACACCCCTCTATTTATAGGTGGGGTTAGGGCCAGGATTCCCAATCTGTTCGGCATCTGTGCGGGAGTGGAAGGGACCATAATATCTTGAATTTTTGCAACCTACAAACCATAAGATAGTCATTTGGTGACCCATATGGTCATCTAGTCACATGAGACGGTCATCTCACACTGCCAAACAGTCGTTGGGGAGTTTCCCAATAGAATATGAAATTGGCAACTCGTTTCCCATTAATGTTAGACATTAATTCCTTGTACCACAATTATTGTGCAATGGAAATGATATGGGCAAGTGCATAGAACCTTCCTCCGGCCTAAGTGAGTGATCTCACACATGTGAGATGGTCGTCTCGTTCACCCAGATGGTCATTTGGTGAGTCGACTCAAGTCGGTCGATTCATCAGAATGAACTGGTCGATTCACACCTCAGTTTGGGAAGATCTTAGCCATTTACTTTTCTAATTAGCCTAAAGACACGAGCGGTCATCTCAACACTTGAGACACTCGTATGGCTTATCCAAATAGTTGTCTCACCCTATGAGATGGTTGTTTGGCAGTGTAGTCAGCCAATCTGTTGAGTGAATTAAATACCTAAAATGTTTAGTAATCAATCCAATAATCATTGAAGATCAAAATCCTATTATATATGAGTTCCTTTGTGTGTGACCCTATAGGCCCCATATCATGTTGGCAGTGAATGTCCATAACTAGCTTATGACATCACAAGCAAAGAGTGGTGCCTACTCGCACATCAGTGCTACCCAAGTGAATGGAAAGTTGGAGAACAACTTCAACCTACAATCTATGTAAGGTGTTGCAGTGATTGTATAATTCTTTTATCTCTGATATCTAGGGTGAACTCGAGGCATGGAATCATCATCATCTTAATGTTAAATCCATGTTCCTTGAACCAAGATCAGACTGTATGAGATAATGTGACCTAAATATAATTTATTGATTCACATGTGCATGCACATGTGTTTATCAGTCTTTCTTATCAAGTGGCTAGGATATAATAATCCAGTAGGAGGGAAAACTCCCATATCTATCACTCACATTCTATCCCATGTGTCAAAGTCACCCATCATCACCGTTATAACAATCTATGTTTCAGGATCGCATTTGATGATGTCAAAGCGTACCCAATTACATGTGATGAGTGATGTGATTTCAGGTCTAAGAATCACAATCACTACCTTCACTATGAGAGATGACTATGACCACCAATGATGGTTTCCATGTGTCATTCTCAAGGTGGGTCTATTTGATACAATGTTCCCTAACATGTATTTGTGTGCTTGGTTTGATATTTCCATATCATGACTAATGAGATCATGTCATCAACCAATCCACACTCTAGTCTTATGTGTTACTGGTGTCTATCTACCTTCCATAGTAACAACTGACTAGGGACATAATAAGAATGTACATACTCTATTCAATGATCTCATTCTTCCAAGTCACATACTTGAAAACATACATCATTAAGTATTGTCATTCTTTAGACATTCATAATGTTTCCTCATTGTATCATAATTGAATGAAAAAGAATGAATTGGAAGCTTTCCTTTATGAGTATTAATCAAATCCTTTATGGTTTATGCCATGTCAATCATCACATGATTGGCTCTATGGGGATACCTTACCAACAATTATATCTCTATAGTTTTTTATATCAATAGAAAACCTTGATGATCCTTTCACAAAGGGCCTAGATAGAAAGTTGATACTTAGTGCGTCGAGGGGGATGGGTCTTCTACCCAAATATTGAACACCATAGTGGTAATACTACCATTTTATAACTAGAGATAACATGAGAAATAGTTCAAAGGGACAACTAAGATGTATTTTAATTGGTGGAATCACAATCTTTGAGCTTTACAGATCCTTCCCAATGGCATTTTGTGCTTTGTGTATCTTGATATTGGAAGTGCTTTGCTCTGAATGGGGTCGAGGCCATATATTTGACAGGGTGTAGTATCGAGTAGTACATCCTTGAGATATCCCTACATATGAGTATAACCTTAGGACATTGTTTATGTGAGTTGGGCATACCCACTACCATGATCATGAAACAGATTTTTTTTTAAGGTTGTAATGTGCACACCAATAGGAATATATCCTCCCGACCTCACTACATTTGCACACAATCAAACAGTCTAGTTCAAGAATAGTTCACCTTGTCTCTTTGGATGTTAATGAATTATTACTAGGCAAGATTCTCACAACATAGTTAAGTCGTCATTTTTCCTTTTGTGCTTTTTGAGGTTAATGAAATATGTGGGGAACTTTTTTACTTCCAACCACTATTGCGTTGCATTTCAAAACTTTTGACCCTCCTTTGGGGCATGTTTAGTAGGGTGTAGTTGTAGTGCAATATCTATTTTAAAATGTGTGAGAGGATTAAAAACATAGAGTTTCAACTACCAATAAGTCATCTAATAGGGTGTAATTGAAACTCTTATTTTTCATTTTCTTGTGTTTGGTTATTAGTAGTAGGTACAAAAAAATTATTAAACATTATGTGAGATAAACACACACGTTAAAGTTCATAAACATGGTTGGTTATTTGTTCATAACCATGGTTTCTTGGAAACAACAAAGCAGTGCAAGTGCAGGCATGCAATCTGAAATCCTAAATGTGAGTCCCCATGGATAGACAGAGAGTATCAGGGTCATGCTCCCCATTCTCTGTCACTATAACTTAGAAGTCTAGTATCCAGTAGGTACATTTTTCGTGACAAGAGAGATCTTTCTACATGTAGTAGTTTTTGATAAAGTAGTTCATGCACGAATAAAAATATTTACAAATAGAATGCATGTAAACATGGGATAACAAGTAGTACCACCCTGGAGATGACATCTTGAGGATGTGTTCCATGGTCTACTAATGAAGACAAACATGATGACAGAGAAAAAGAACCTAAGTAGCAATGTTCTAGGGGAGTCACCCCTTAACAATGACCCTCATCAAGAAGAAGTAACATGAAATGTTGTTCCTAGTCCTGATAGGAGTGCTAATAATTTGGTTCAGAAGCTAGTGTCATCAGCCATGATATCATCCAAGGTGTAGCAACCTTTGCCATTATGGTCTCCAAAGACATTCACCTAGTCCTCATCATCTCCCATCACCTGTGTTGATGTGGAAGTATGTCTCGCGATGCAAGATAATGTATAAGGAATATTCAATCTTTGTTTGTATCAGTTGTTGATAACATATAGTACTTTGGTATTTTCTCAAGTTTCTCGCTATCCAAATTTTCTAGAGGATCATAACAATTAACTTAAGAGTTGAATGATTTGTATTATAGGGTCGAAGGTGTAGCATTTATTTAGGCAAATGTACGAAATTAGTAAGCGAGTGTGATGAGAACTATTTGTGTAGGAAGTGCAATGTGAAGGGGCAAGTGGTGAAGAGATGTTGTGTTGTTTCTTCAGTTGTATGACATAGATAGCATCTGGTGGGTCCCTAAAAACCTCTAATATTGATATAATGGTCAGTGGGGATCTTGTTATTTGAGATAAGCCAAAAGAAGATTTTACATTTATGTGGCCATTTCATCTTTCAAATAGTAGTCATATTTGAAATGTGCCCTCTGTAAGTTAGATGTAAGTATGCTTTTTTGGTGTATATGTTGGACCCCATATCCATGATATTTTTTTGGCAGTGTTGTATTCATCTTCATGGATAATGTCCTGAATTGTTTCATGGTTGAGGTTGTTTGTAAGGTGTAGTTTGAGGGCGTTTTGGCTGTTACTGGTCAAAAGTTGTAGTGTTCTAGCAGTATTGATGTTTCTCATTGATGGTGGTATTTGCAAGTAACATTTCAAGTTTTGTATTGTGTTGTAATGATACTAAGGGTTTGTAACAACCCCGCCTCCCGGTAACCCCCAATTAAGGGAGACCAAGAGGTCAGAGTTGTTATCCCAATTTCCCGTATCAAAGGTTTGACAAATAATCAGTAATAATTATTAAATTCTACCATGACTATACGGAAAGTTGTAATAAAATAAAACTTTGCATGCCTTTTTTAAAAACTTGGTTATCTAACTTCTGTCCACATCCGGACTCTATTCTAACTAATCCTCCTTGCACTTTATTTCTTATTTTCACAATATGCCACTTTACTGTTTGTCCTTTTCAATTGTACCTAAAACGTCGAAAAACAAAATGTTGGTCAGCATAAATGAATATGCCGATATGTGGGGACAACCAAAATTATGCAACTATGGTAACAATGTAAGCAACCATATATCATTTAACAACCAAGGTTACGTTTTAAGAAATACTACTCAATCCATACCTATCCCCTTATCTCTATGATGTCCCTACAGTGGACTTGGATACTACCTCTCTCATATGGTAGATCCTTACCCCCATGGTCCTACCTCACAGGTAGCCATTACTTGGGGTTGTGGAGTCACATGGCCCTACCCAAAGGTAGCCCAATCTCTGACTCATGGTGACTTGATGGACCTACCTCATAGGTAGCCGTGTACTAAGTCATCCAATGACCTGATGGACCTACCCCATGGGTAGCCATGTACTAGGTCAATCTATTAAGCTACAGAGGGGACTAGGATCTAAGCTAGTAGGCATATATCTTAGGTGATAGTCATATCCATATTATAGTGTTCATGAATTAAATTCATCCAATAGTTTAGTTCAAGCCATCGATGAAAACTTTGGAAATCCTCAGAAAACTAATTTGGGATATTCATAAGCGTAACCACATACATGTGATTGCAGATTTTTGAGACAGAAACAACCAAGTAGAGAAAACCCAACCAAGCAAGAAAATATGCACAGAAATCCTGAAATAAATATATAAACTTCCTTTTATCAAGATTTATCCAAACTCATCTTGCTTCTTAGGATTGCTATCCCAATTTTAGGGTTTCCTTTGAAATTAGGGTTTAGCCTCCACTTTTAGTATTATGAATCCTAATTCAACAAAACTAAATAAAACCTTAAATTTCTCATCTTAATACTCCTAGCAGACTTAGGATCATTATTTAGTCACATATTTCCATAATTCAATTTAAACAAATTTTTTCTCTTCTTTTACCCTAAATTAGGGTTTCTATATGTATTATCCTTCATACATAGATTAAAACCCTAAATTAGTCAACTTTTCATATAAAACAGATTGAAACTCTACTTAATATTCAACATGTTAATACTTCTCAAACTAACCTATTAAACCGCAAAGATTCATCCTTTATACTCAATTAGGGTTTATAATTAACTTTTAATACATTTTCTATCAAATTAACATACTTTTGCAAAACGATATATAACTAGGTTACCAAACCATTTTTATCTTGTTCCTTGTATTTTTTTGATCAACTTTCATATGTAAAGTTTATTAATCTGAGATCCCTAGCAATTTTTATGAATTTCGCAAGAAAAACCCTTTTTCTAGAATTTCGGTCAGAGAGAGGAATTTACCAAAATTGACCGGTTGTTTGATCAATGGTATAAACCTTTGTTTTCTTTACCGTATCCATGGTGCTTCCCAAGAACCTTCATCATCTTATATTCTTATATCTGAGTTCTTTCTCACCTTGGTATCTTGTACCCTTATAGGCAGCTCAGGTCATTTTAGCTTATCTCAAAGCTAATAGGTTCATGGCTCAACACATGGCTTGGTTACCTCACATAGTGCTCTAAGATTGGACTCGTGGAATACATCATACATCATGTTATCCTACGGGATAAGGATAAATATAACCATATCCACCAATCCATCTCAAATGGAACCATGTAGTTGGGACTCAGCTCTCTTATCTATAACCTAGAGGGGTCATATTTCATATCACACATTCTCCCACAGTGCACTACATGTCAGTCTGCTTTGCATCAGCTCATGACCCATGTCTCCCCTGGGCTATAATTCATCCATTGCACAATCAAAGAGACTTCATCTACACACATTGTGGTCTTTTCTGACCTTCGCGAGGTCCCTTCACCAACAACATCTTTAATGAAGTGGTGACCGACACAACCTCCCTTATAGAGCCTCTTCACATCTTGATATTGGCTATGGTGGCTATCATCACATCCTACATAGGACAGGAACTGTCTCCATATGTCACCTTGAATGAGCACACACGCTCTCATCAGACCCTCTAGTCTGGATCATGCTAACCATCAATTAGGGGTGATAAGTTGTACTCACATCGAGTTCTTCATGTATCTACTTCCACCTCATGGAAGTGAATCTTTAGGTCATATTCAAGAACCTTTGAACTCGCACCATGGTGTAGTTGAACCATCTCTCTCTCTCTTACATGTAGTTCAACCAGATCTGTCCCCTAACAATACTCTCTCTTTCACTTAGATCATGTCATCTAGGTAAGGCAATCTACCATAACCCCTATTGCATCTTGACCTTCCTTGGTCCATGGGAGACTTACCACAACATCCATAGTGATGAATTCCCATTCTCTATTGGGGACTCTTTATCCTCTATATCAACCCACTGGGTTACTAGTATTCGTCCTTCACCTCCTGGCATGCATGGCGACAAGCCACATGCAACTTCATCTTAGGTATCCAAAGTACTACTGCCACTTACTATCTTAGTAGTACCACGGTGTAGGATGAACTTAAAATCATGATCTCCTGTATGTCATGATTCCTTAAGGTTGATTCCTCAGAAACCCCAAAACACTCTAGTCGAGGTTTCATCACCTTCTTTTCCATAGAAGTGCATCTGAGGTTCTACAACTATCCTTCCATCATGACAAGACCTAGGCTGGCTAACTAAGCAACCACTAACTCGATCAACGGATCTCATTACATCTGGGTGTTAGCCAAACATATCTCACAAACTTAGGGTTCACCTAACCACCTCTTCCAGCCGTTCCACTAGCTAAACTAGGTAGTTGTATCTCAACCAGAGCATCCATTACCACCTTTCATCTTTATGTGCTAGGTAACCATGAAGACCTACACCTCCATGTATTCCACTTATCATCTCATCTCAGACTTTAGGTCTATCTTCATCAAGAAAATGCAGAGCTCATCAAACTCAAACTTATATAACTCATAAATTCCACATGGCTCATGATAAGAACATCCTCATAAGATGACTACCTTAGTTCTCTTATTCTTGTAAACCATCCACACATCATACACTCCATAAGGGTATGCTATTATCCTTATCCTCATATATCATAGCAACGTTTCCACTCACAACATATTCATCCTTGGTGTATGGCATGCATATTGCCCTATCTCTCACCCCCATAATGAGAGGAAATAAGCATTTGGCTACAGTCCAAATACAGAGTTCTTCTCATTCCAAGAGTAGAGATGGTGCATCCCACATTGTCGGTACACCTTCATGTCTAGGTTGAAACGTGAAACACATGTCCCTACATCATGAACATCTCGATATCAAGGTTACTTCCATGAAAAATTGGCCTCGAACCCACTTGGGTCATCATACCATCCTTGGTCATCTCCTCTAGGTCTATAGGGTGCTGACACTTTTGGGGTCATCCCTCTTCCCTTATGCATCCATAGAGTGCCTTCCTCATATGCCCTTTGGGTCCCATGATTTCATGAAGGTGATCAATCTCCTAACCCATGTCCCTCAGACAATGATAGTTGTTACCTCCCGACCCTATGGTCATGTGCAATTAGGGAATTAGGCAACTCCTACTCCCATCGATCTTATCCCTACATGACCCTAGGATAGACTTAGAACATATCCAATTTGAAACCTTACCCAAGTATCCATCATCTCTCTCAGCATTCGTGGTCTAACTTACATCCTTTCATAGGGATCATGGAGACCTACCTACCTCGGTCAGACCCCATACTAGTTACCTACATGGTAACACATCCACATGCACTTAGTGATGGTTATCTATGGGTGTACAGGTTCATTCTCATACCATGTACTCTCCACTTAGCTTCTCAAGATCCTATGAGACCTCTTTAGGTTACCTCAACCCAACAAAAACGGATCCACACCCTACATAAGGGCCCCTCTCAGGATGGGAGGAAACTACATCTTGATAGCAACAAAGGTCACAAACGTCCCTACGTCCAGGTTTTACATTCACATGACCATGTTTAGCCCTAGAAAGATACTAAGGCATGTAGCTAGCAAGCAAACTACCTACTACACCATACTAGGTCTCCATGGTAGGTCATACTTGTTATCATTCCTTAACATTGGACCATCATCATACATACATATGTCACCCACCTATATGTGAGGGTTTCATCAAACATACACCTTAATCCAGGGGTTTTCCCCTTTTCCTCAAAACATGAGGAGTGCCATGCTCAAATCTATAGAAACTCAAGAATCTGTGTGAGCATCAGGTGCTCCAGGTACTACTACTTCCCCTCTTATAGGTCTAGGAACCCTAGGCTAACCTTTCTGATGTCCAACTGCATGCTCAACCTTTTAACCCCGATCTGAGCATGTACAAGGTATGGCATGCACTTCCTATTATCATTCTACTCGAGAAACACTTCAGAGTGGAGTCCTCCTCAAGGAAAACCAACTAGGTATAAGGCCTCACAACTTATTACTATACCTTTCCAGGGTCTAAGGAACTCTTCTTCCTAACCTTAAAAGGGTAAACACCTATATCATAGGCACATAGGTACCAGCAGCCTTATCCTCTCTCTAGGGTTTGGTTCCTCTAAAGGCAACCAAGATACCATAAGCCTCCAGGGATCATGCACGAGGCAACCACAACCATCCACTTAGGTCACATCATCCTCAACTCCTTAGGGTTCCTCCTAACCCGGAGTCTAAACTTCTAACCTTCTAGCTTGGTCCCTACTCTCTCTCTTTAGAGCTCAACCTTACTACTAGAGGTCCTCTCTCTAAGGTGGATCAAGCTCACAAGCGTACACGTACATGAATGAAACCTATTTTTGTATCAAGATTATTCAGAGCTCTTCATGCTTATCTCATAAGCTATCCATCATGCCCTTCAGGTCTAGGTTTTTAACCTACTACCAGTACTATTAACGTACTTTGGGTGCATACTATTCCATGCTCATATAAGCCCATAGGGTTTCTATATGGTCATCACTAACCTTATCAATGAAGGAGTTATCCTTCACTCTAACATGCATGACCCTTCCCAGGGTTGGGTCACTAAAGGTACTAGGCCAGCCGACCTCACATGGTTCAAACTATCATAGGTATCCAAAACCCAAAAGCATATCAACCCACACACATAGTCGACCATGACATCCATCTCATCATTCCATCTCTCTCTCCAACCACCACTTAGGGTTAGGGTTAGCACCATTCTCAGAGGATATTCCAGGTCTCTACCTTTAATGGAGGTTTCTTCCTCTGAGACCAACTCTCTACTCATCCTCCTGACAAGAAGGTCTAACCTTAGGTTTCTCTTGAGGGCATGACAACACATGTCATATGACCTAAGCATGCAACTATTCTTTAGTTTACACTTAAACTATTAAGCTTATGTCCATGACATCTTATTTACATGCTTATCATTAATTTGGTGGAGGATTCCTTAACCTTATCATGTACACCCTATCCTTAAGAGGGTGAGGAAGAGAAAGAAAACCCTAAACCTTAGAATCTTAATAGAATTAGGGTTGAGAAGGGATGGAAATAGATGAGAGAGTCCTAAAGGAATCTTATTTTGAGTCCAATCCTAATATATTGGCCAAGCAGTCACATAGATCTGGGAGTCCTCGTACTCTGACTAGCGGTGTGGAGGAAAATATTGCCAGCCCCCAAACGTGATCCTTTTCTAGACACTTCTGTCTTTCAGAAAATCCTCTAATAACTCCCTCGGTTCTATAGAATTTGTAAAATTTAATAATTACTAAAGATTAAATGAGGAACCAATGCTTTGATACCAAATGTAACGACCATGCCTCCTGGTAACCCCCAATTAAGGGAGACCAAGAGGTCATAGTCATTATCCCAATTTCCCGGATCAAAGGTTTGACAAATAATCAGTAATAATTATGAAATTCTACCATGACTATATTGAAAGCTGGAATAAAATTAAACTTTGCATACCTTTTTTAAAAACTTGGATATCTAACTTCTGTCCACATCTGGACTCTATTCTAACTAATCCTCCTTGCACTTTATTTCTTATTTTCACAATATGCCACTTTATTGTTTGTCCTTTTCAATCTATTAAGCTACAGAGGGGAGTAGGATCTGAGCTAGTAGGCATATATCTTAGGTGATAGTCATGTCCACATTATAGTGTGCATGAATTAAATTCATCCAACAGTTTAGTTCAAGCCACCGACAAAAACTTCGGAAATCCTCAGAAAACTAATTTGAGATATTCATAAGCGTAACCACATACCTGTGATTGCAGATTTTTGAGATAAAAACAACCAAGTAGAGAAAACCCAACCAAGCAAGCAAATATGCACAGAAATCCTGAAATAAATATATAAACTTCCTTTTATCAAGATTTATCCAAACTCATCTTGCTTCTTAGGATTTCTATTCCAATTTTAGGGTTTCCTTTGAAATTAGGGTTTAGCCTCCACTTTTAATATTATGAACCCTAATTCAACAAAACTACATAAAACCTTAAATTTCTCATCTTAATACTCCTAGCAGACTTAGGATCATTATTTAGTAACATATTTCCATAATTCAATTTAAACAAAGTTTTTCTCTTCTTTTACCCTAAATTAGGGTTTCTATATGTATTATCCTTCATATATAGATTAAAACCCTAAATTAGTCAACTTTTCATATAAAATGGATTGAAACTCTACTTTAATATTCAACAGGTTAATACTTATCAAATTAATCTATTAAACCACAAAGATTCATCCTTTATACTCAATTAGGGTTTCTAATTAACTTTTAATACCTTTTTTATCAAATTAACATACTTTTGCAAATGAGACAGAACTAGGTTACCAAACCATTTTTATCTTGTTCCTTGTATTTTCCTGATCAACTTTCATTTATAAAGTTTATTAATCTGAGATCCTTAGCAATTTCTATGAATTTTGCAAGAAAACCCCTTTTTCTGTAATTTCGGTCAGAGAGAGGAATTTACCAAAATTGATCAGTTGTTCGATCAATGGTTCAGTGTTCCGCCTCTTAGATCTAACATCTCATGCTACGCGTGGCTAAGTTAGTTGGCTCGTCCTTGGAGCTTTGGATCAACACGGGGACCATCATGGGTCGTTATATAACGGTCCATGCTCCTTCTTCCTCCTCTTGGGCTTGAGGCAGCACTGCGGTGAAGTCATCATCGGAGTCAAAGCAATCCAAAAGTAGGAAGGGTTGCGGAGCTCGTGAAGCAGTCAGTCAGGGTCGGGTGATATGGAGAGATGAGTGGGGATCTATTTATAGGGTTAGGAAGGGTCCCTTTAGGGTTTCCCCATAGGTCGTCTCCCTCACCTTCAGGTCAATTGGGTGTTTTTCCTAGAAGCTTCGAGAGGTCAGCAAACCAGGGTCGAGAGGCTTCAAAATCCTCTCCTGGATTCAATGAAACTGAAACCAAGTTTGCACATGCTCGGGATTGTGAGGAAATTGAGGGGGAAAATCCCTTTGTAACTTGGCTAGAGTCTGAGTTCCTATGGAACTGGGCAATGAGCGGCTATTTTTGGATCAAGATCCAGCAGCTCTCATCTCACACGATCAATCAAAAAGGAAAACATACTCCTATTTTCAAGATAAATCATATATTTGAGGATAATTTGAAAAAGTCATAACTCTTAATCCGTAACTCCTTTTTATCTCAAATTTTAAGTGAATCTCATTAATGCCTTAATATTTCATCATGCCAAATTTGGGATTATTATCTAAAGAAATAGGGTCCTTTTCTTTAGTTGCAAGTCATCACTTAATTATATACATTTTTCACATATTTTCTTTTTCCCTTGCCATTAAATTATCATCTGGGATTACTTAGACCTCAAGGAACCCTAAAGGCATGAAATCCCATCTTGGGAATATTCCTTAGCCTTTTACTTATCATTTATCCATTTTCTTATTTATCCCTTTATTCATTGGAATTCCTTTTTCTTTTCTTTTTCTTTTTCTCTCAATTGGGCTCAATAGCCAATAAAGCCCAATAAGAAAACAATCAAGGCTATTATGAACAAAAATCATTCGATTCAAACAAGTAATTTGACCATTGATTTCATTTATCAATTAAAAGGAGATTTACAAATCTCATTACATGGTTTATGAAATTTGAGGTTATAACAGGGTTGCACCAAAAGTATGTGTTCATGTATGCATGGGGGAGATTATATCATATTTGTGATGATATCCAAATTTTTGTTGACGTGTCTCTAGTGTGGTGAAGATATGCTCCTTCTAGTTTTGTGCCATGGGATAGATTGTTTGTAGTATTTATGGAGAATTAGACATTTCTAGATTATAACCGTGTTGGATGTGAGGGTGTTGATGATCTTGGCAATAAGACATAAGGCATGGACCTTAATGTTAATGATCCCCCATCCTCCATATTCAATTGGTTCCTAAATAGTATCGTAATTAACCAAGTGCATTTTATTCCTTTCAAGATCTTCTTTGAAATGATTCCATAGAAGCTTTCTTCTGATGGAGTCTATCATATTTAAGGTTTTTGCAAGGCAAGGGGATGCAGCTGAGGTAGTGTGTGGTGATGGGTATAATGACACTATTTAGAAGGGTGAGTCAACCTGCTAGGTTAAGGAAATGGTTAGCCCAAGATTGAAGTTTATGTTTGATTTTTTCAATAATGGGGACCCACAGACGATGTGTTATGGGGTGGGGTGATGGGCAGACTAAGATACAAGACTGGAAATTTTTCAATCTTGCATTGGAATAAGGATCTATATCTATGGATGAATTTAATAGGAGTGTTGGTTCCAATAATGGAAGATTTAGTAGGGTTTATCTTGAGACTCGATATGTAAGAGAAGAGGATGATGATATGGATGGTGTTGATGATAGTGTGATCTTTAGGCTTAAGTAGGATCATGGTGTCATCAGCAAATTGGTTAATGTTCTCATAACATTTAGTAGGTGATGCAATGAGTCAATGTGTGGTTCAAAGCTTAATCAAGTTGGTGAGGATGGATGTGATTAGGATGAAGAGATATAGGGATAGGGGGTCTCCTTGTCTGAGGACGCTGGTGTTGTGGAAGTACCCAAATGGTGAACCACTAATGATAGTGGAGAAGTTGGTGGTAGAGATACAAGCATGTATCCAATTGATTCATTTGTTTGGGAAACCATATCATGTATAGTATGGAGAAGACAATTCCAGTTCACATAGTTGAAATCTTTCACAAAGTACAGCTTGATCGCTATAATTGGTGTCTTATTTTTGTAGAATAGATGAATGGTTTCATTTACCATAATGAAGTCATCATGAATGTTTTTATGTTTGAGGAAAGCATTTTGGTTATGGGTAATGACTTCTTCAAGTTGTGATTTAATGCAGTTACTGAGGATTTTTGCAACAATTTGTAGGATGTGTTGATGAGACTGATGGGTCAGAATTGTGTGATTTGATTAGGGTGGTTCACTTTTTTGATAAGGGCTATGTTGGTATGGTTGATAGTTTTGATGTGTTTGTGTACATTTGTTCTCTTGGAAGGGCTGGAGAAGTTTCAATCCTTTATTATGGTTCCAATTGGCTAAGTAGAATTCAGTGTTTAGTCCATCAGGTCCTACAAATTTGTTCCTACCAAGAGAAGGTATGACATCATTTAGTTCCTCAATGTCAAAGTCTTTGATGGTGTTATGGGGGGATGAAATAGTTTTATTTCAAATGTATTTCCAATTGATGGAATCAACAAAAGTGGGTTCGTGTCCCGTGTTAAAGATGTTCTCAAAATGTTGGACAATATGTTGAATGATCACATTTTTATTGCAGGTAATGTTTCCATTGATGTTAAGTATGGGAAGGATGTTTTTACAAGCATTGTTGTTGCATGTTTTTTGGAAAAAATTGTGTTTTTATCTCCTTTGGGATCCAATCTGATCTAGTTCATTTCTTCCTAATAGTATCAATGTGGTTATGGATGTGTTCAATCTCTACTTTGATGGTTAGAGTGAGTGTAGGATCGGATGTAGGATCACTATCTATAAAGAGGTGTCGTTGTTCCAAGTCAGATACTTTATGTTTGATGTTCCCATATTTATTTTTTTAAGGATTTGAGTGTGGCCCTTATTCTTTTAGTGTTTTTGAGGATATGGTAACCTGGTTCCAAAGTGGAAGAATCAGATGTGACCCATGTTTGTTTACATAATTCCAGACAAAGGGGGTCAAGGAGACAAAAATTTTCAATAAGGAATGGATTGTGGCCCCATTTAATTGATTTAGTATCAGTGATGATGGGGAAGTGATCAAATATAGGTCGGTGAGTAATAGAAACATAAGATTCATGATAAAGGTCTTCCCATTGGGTTGTACAAATGAAGTGGTCTATCCTAGCCCAAGATTGGTTTCGATGCCAGGTGAACTGTGCATTAGATGGAGGGATATCAATGAAGTTGTATTGGGTAAGGAGCTGGCTAAAAATTTTGTCTGATGTGTGCATATGTCCAGTTTGTTGTGAAAGGTTGATTCTATCAGAAGGTTTTGTAATGAGGTTGAAGTCTCCTCCCAGGAGCCTTGGTTTGTAGGAAAACCTACATATGATGTGCTTGATCTCTTCAATGTATGTAGTTTTGTTGGAACTAGGTTCCCCGTAGACCCTTGTGAAGTACCATTCTAGTGCATTTGTATAGTTGGTGGTATGAAGGGTAATGGAGAAGTTTAGAATATCTACATGTGTGATGGTGAACATGCTATTATTAATTCCTATTGCTATGCCCCCTTTGAATCCTACCAGTGGAATGTGGTACCAAGAGTTGATTTGTTTACCTCCTATAGTTTTCAAGGCAAATGATGTGAGAAATGTTTTGGTTTCTTGAATTGTGACAATGTTAATATTAATTTATAAATGTGTATCCTGATTTCTTTTCTCTTGTAAAGACTAGATGCACGACAAACATTCCAAGATGTTATCTTCATTGTGTGAGTGTATGCAAGGCTAATGCTATAAGCTCTGATAATCAATTGATATGAAGGTTTGTTGAAGTGGTGTAGGAACTATGAATATGTCTTTGGTTCCTCCAGTGCATGAATTTCTCTATGTCATCAAGAAATCTATGTGCTATTGTATCATTTTTTATAGTGATACCTAACTTATCAGCTAAAAGTGTAAAAGATCGAATGTCTGGCCATGAAGAAATATCTTCTATATTATCGATTTGGTTAACACAATCAGATGTAAAAGTGGATGCAGATATAATGGACACATATTATGCAAAGTGTTATATTGGTGTGGTGAGGATTTACATGGTTCTTCAGTGACAAAGTAGTTCCTCTTGGTCATACCCTTTCATCTTGTTGATAGTGGGTTGATGGCTGAGACTATGGCAAACTTCCCTTTGCTCTTCTTCTTAGGACTCTGAGAAGATCGAATTTCATCAATAATGTTAGTTTTTTGTTTTTGAATAGTATCAGAGTCTAAGATGGTAGTGTTTTATGTGTTTTTTTGTGAAATGGAAATGGTTTAAAAGTGTCATGTAGTGCATGGTTGTTGTTGTCCACTCATGGGGAGGAGGTTTGTGGTCTCTTGTTTTGTGTAGATTTGTTGGTGTCATTCTATGAAAGGGTTGTGGAGTTCTTTCTTTCCCAGACCATGTTTCTCTAATTTGGCTTTCGAGTGGCAGTGAAGGTTTTTTTATAATTGGCTAGGAAAAACCAAGAAGGTAGGTGATTGCCAATATCAATGAAGGTGGTAGAGATAGTAGTGGAATTTTCCGCAGTGAGTTTTATTTTGTAGATTTTTTCTCCAAGCCTAATTTTGATGTATGCAGGTACGGTAATGTCTTGTTTAACAGAGAAGACACAGAAAGCCTTGATGTATTGGATAGGATGGAGAGTGTCGTGACTAACGAATTGGAGGGTGGTTCCAATGGTGTGTGCAATGTCTCTAAACACCTCCACTTCCCATAAATGGGGTGTAAGATCAGAAATGGCTACCCATCCCAAGCCACCAGAACCAACAAGTGAGGACATTTGTTATAGATTCCACTTGGTAATGTTGTTTGGTCAAACTAGTGCACATGGGATGTTCATTACTTGCCCAACCATGTGGTCAAGTTTGGTTCCTTCGGGTATAGAGTATAGAATTTGTGATGGTGAAAGGATCTTAAGTTTAAGGATGGTGCATCCCAGGAGGAGGAGAGCTATGGATCTGGTAACAGCAAGGATGTTGACAGTGTTGTCATCAATGTAGTTGGTGATAGTGACAAGAATGCTTCTACTGGTGAGCACGTTCAGGAGATACATGGAATTTAGAGGTAGGTCAATGGGGAATTCCCACTCCTGGTGAATAGCGGGTGCCATGGAGAAAGGTGATAAGTGTTTTGATGAAAGGGTGTGTGTGGTTTGTGTTGAAGGTTGTGTAAGGCAGGATGTAGGTTTTCTAGATTGTATGGAGCGGGACGTTGGGTGTTTAGTATATGCCTGGTTGACATGTTCAAGTGAAGGAGGTGGTTTATCTGTATCTTGGTCAGGAATGTAGAGATAGGAGAATAGGTTAGATATTGCATTCGAGAACTCATAGGGTTTTGGAAACTTATCTAATTTGAAAAATCCTTTGGCATGACAAGATCTATTGGTAATCATTTTTTTGCATGAAAAGTGATGTTTCTACTATAAAGTGGGTTGTGACAACTTGGGTAAGGACAATGATTTTGGGGTCATATGTAGGAAAGGTGCCCAAGTGGATTGCAGTTGAAGCAACAAGGAGGTGAAGTACATTGGGACTTATAATGTCCTCTTCGGTTGTATCTGTTGCATCTCAGAGCTTGAAATTGTGGTTTTTAGTTATGGGTGATGAGGGTCCAGCCATTAGGGTTTTGATCCCTTTCAAAAGTTGTATAGCAAGTTCAGTGGTTGAAAGCTTTTGAAGTGGGAGAAGTTGGTTTCCTAACTAAGTAGAGAGTTGTGGTTAGTGGGTTTCTGGTGTAGTTTGGAAAGGTTGTTTGAGGATAGGTATGGTGGTATCAGAAAAGAAATAGATGGATTCATATTGTCATACCTTTCTGCTATAGAATTGTAATGCAACACTGATGCAGTTGTATCCTCTTCTTTGGTGCATGTTGGTGATGTAGGTGTTGAGGTGATATTCATGGGATTGACTTTTGATCCAAGCTTAGTTTGGTGTTTCTCTGAGACAATGAGTTGATCTGCATATTCATAGTTCTTGGAGTCTAATTCATATGGTGTATTGAAGAGTGAGTGTAGCTCCTTTAGATTTTTATTGTGGAAATTTGTAACCCATGCCAATAGGGTTCGTTTAGCAATGGGATAGAGGAAGACCGTCCATTCTCGCTTGATTTTGAGTGATGTGATCATCTCCGCCAACCCATGAACAATGTGAATGTTGAATTTTTTGTCATAGTCTGTGACAATCTCAAAGTTCTTATTCCCCATATGCACCTTGTTCACACCTGGTGGTAAATCAAACTGGTGGTATTTCCATGCTCTAGGATGTTGAACAGTGATGCATTTTTCTAGATCATCGAGTGGGTAGTTCATGCAAGAAAATTTGGTGGTCATGTTAGGGTTGTTTGTGGAGTGGTTGGTTGTCTTCTGTTTGGGTTTTTTGTTGTTGTTTCTATGGGAAAGTCTCTTACTCAGGGAGACACTAATGTTGCCTCCTATTCTAATGGTGGGATACCAAAAGTTAGTTGGGTGTGGAAATGAGGAGGTGGAGTTGGCACCGTCCTAAAGTTCTGAAGGTATCACACAAAGTATCTCGAAGGTGTTAGACCTGGAGCCTCCCAATTAGATGTAAACATGGGGAGAATCTTCTGTCGAGGTGATTGCAGGTGTATTTTGAGTTGTTGTTGATGTTGATAGTAAATTTTTTTGTGAGACCCTTCGCCACACAAAGTGAGATTACTCAAAACAAAGCATGAAATTATCATTAACACCAATATTACCACAAAACAACGTAAATTAAAATCATTTGCAATGCAATATCTCAAGCAAAAGTATTTCATTAACAATCCTTAACTCATGCCACTTGTATTCCATATATGCCAAAAGATGTTACATATCATGTTCAAAGGTTATCAAGCCACAATTGTTACATATTACAACATGTTTACATGTACATGCCATTTCTATGCAATCATGGCACAAAGCCAAAATCTACGTGTCAATATACAAAATCACAAAATCTTCCCCAAAGACCTGAGAGTACAGGGACGACGCATAGGACTCTACTACAAAACTTTGGTAGCATATCCAACCTTTAAAAATTAGTGTCCTCCTTATTGCTCAACACTTGCACCACGACCTCTACCTCCTTGTCTACGGCCACCAAAAAAGTTCTGGAACCCATGGAGTGAGACAAAACGTCCTAGCAAGAGATATAACTCTTCACCAATGTCTATTATACACACAATAAGATAATAGAGCGGCTAAGTAAAGCAGTAACTATTGGTTAAGCAATTTAAGCACTTGCAACTGAGTAGTAGAACATCTTATATATATAGAAGGAATACAAAGAACATGTATAACTGTTATAAACTAAACAATACAAGAAATGAGGCATGGGGTCATCCAATCTGATTTGTATTTGACACTAAGAAAATATACTACACTACTGTATTTTCACTTTATTTATATGCCATGAGGATTTGAGGCATACCACTCAAATCCAACTGACCACTATTAAGTCCAAATCAGTTCCATACAAGATCAATGGAAGAGATGGACTCCATGATTATCACCAACACTACTCAGTTAGTTTGAGTCTACAGTGTAGTGACATAATGGTCAAATTGCTAAACAACAACTTATATTCAAAGCTATAGTCCTATGGACAACAATTCATAGTCAATGATATTGTCTTGTAAAACAAATAGCCTACCTTGGGACATGGCGCAACATGAGAGAATAGGATCATGCATGGTCGTTCCATAATGAATCATTGTACCACTATATCAACAATTTAAGGATACAGGGAGATATCTCCACTGGTACCCCCCCATAATCAATAATACGTGCTCCGAGTTTCTTGTAGGAGTTACTCATCTCACCATCCAGCTAGATATTGATGTTGAAGATGGATCTATGGTACGGGGCAACTACATGATTAGGGTTTCACTTGATTAGATGTTCTAATTGGGTATCTTTTAATGCATTAATCAAGTTACAACGTATAAACCTTAAATAAACTCTACAAAATTAAGGATAAGATACAACTTCAGAAGATAGAAAATGTACAATAGTGAGAACAGGTATCATCATCTCATGACACTTGTATCACAGCCATTACAAGGTCATCAACGATATCACATCACTATGGGATATCAATACCTCAATAACATCACTAAAGGACTTCACCTCAAGTTATGCATATGTCACTTGCTAGGTCATTAGACGAATTCATATAACTCTTGCACATTCAACATCCCAATCTGCCACAACATTACTCATAATCATCATCTTATATTACATAGGGATCAGTATAGCATTCTCATAGATATTACCTTCATCTCACCTACAAGTTAGAGTTAAACAAGTAGGAGAGAGAAAATACCATCATATAATAATAATATTCAAACAATATGAGAAAATTTGTTTTACATCTCAAGATTAGGGTTTCATATCATCCCTCAACCACTAAACCCTAATTCCATCACCTCCCACATTGTTGGAGTGTACTAGAATTAAGCACTATTGATTATTATTATCCATTCATATTCACCTAATCATATATAGATTATTACATTATGTAATGACTATGTACATACATGTGTATAGGTGTCTCAACCACTCACAACACATGGGTCTCGACCACACACAACATATGGCCTCGACCACCCTCAACACATGTGTCACAACCAACCATCAGACATATGTCTCGACCACCACAACATATGTGTCTTGACCCCTCACACAACATGTGTCACGACCAAGACACTTCCACATGGCCATGACCCTAGGTGTTACGACCACTACATACCAAGTGTCTCGATCATCATTCAACATGGTGTCTCGACCACCATTCAACATGGTGTCTCAACCACCATCAACACATGGTCTCGACCATCATACTTAGTCATCTTGACTGTGATGTCATCCAACAGATTAAATGGATAATCAACAACATTGTGTTGCGATCAGGATGGTGGGCAGCGACCAACCCTTAGGGTTTTGGGGTGTTGCAATTGAAACTACCACCTACAAGGGTGTCAAATAAAATGGATGACCAAGGGTTGTCTTGACCCCAAGTTAACCATATACTCAACATCTGAATAGGTCCAAACTAGGTCGAGACATATGATCAAACCAAGAATACCAAGCGTCAACAGGATGAACAACTCCATATACCAAGGTGTTCACCAAACCCTAAAACGTGATCATAAAAAGTCACCAAAAGAGTTATGTTTAGAGAGAGAAACCCAAGATTCTTATGCATGTTAACATACTCAAAACATACTATTATTCATGGTAAACGAACCATATATCAAGTAACTTAGATCCATAGATAATGATCCAAAGAAATACATCAATATTTCAATTACCAATAAATCAAGTACAAAGATTTAGGACCTATAAGAAGAGTAATCCTTTCAAAAATAGTACGAGATTAAACTCTAAACATTCTCATTCCTTATACCATCAAGAACACATTTTTAAGATCTAAAACAACAGTATATGATCAGGTTTAAGATGCAATGATAGATGTCGGAAAAGTTATATAACCCTCCTGATTTGGAGAGAACCAATCTCCCAAGATCACAAGCTCCAAGAACTCCAACCAAGATTCAACACTTAGGCCAAAGGATCACCTCAAAAGAGAAGAAAACCTTGGTCACAATAGATCTCAATAAAGAGGGAAAATAGCCCTAGGCCAAACCAAGGAAGAAAGGAGAAAGAGATGAAAACTTCCTCTCACTAGTTGCCACCATGTCAAAACATAGTCTAACAAGAAATCCGCCATGGATATTCCACAATCTGTGGCCAAGAAGGAAGAAGATGATGGAGATTTTAGAAGAGGGAAAAAATGATCAAGAGTAAAGACCACTTACCAAGATAAGAATTTCCAAGAAATCACCACCAAAAAGTTGATTTAGCACAAATCCTTCCGCAAGCAAGGTTGATCGACCACCAAGGCTTCAAGATCATACCTCCTATGCTCCTGAAGCTCCAAGAACAATCTCAAGGAAGAAGAAAGAGAGTAGGAAAGTTTCTTACAAGTGTAGATAAGGGGTTATATACCCAAAGGAGGAGGGAAGTAAGAGATTATGAGGTGTCAACATAAAACATTATCAAAGAACACATGCCCTCCAAGAAAACAGCCTTATCTCCACTCACATGCATATTTCAAAAATGTTTTTCTTTATCTAGAAAAAAACTGTAGCGACCTCCAAGGTCAGCTACTACCTTGTCTCGGTCGAGACACCTCCATATATGTGGTATTGACCAAACCCTAAAACACCATATACATGGTCGAGACTCTTCACTAGAGGACAAACTATCTCGACGACCCATCTCTATGTTATCTTGGTTGAGACCACACTACACTAAGCATGTGTTGTGTTTGCAATCCTCACTCAAAAGTGAGGTAGTGGTCACAACATTTAAACCCTAGCATAGTCACCATATCAACAAATCAAACCCTAGAAACCCTAAAATCACCATAAGATGTCACATCACCAACCATGATTCAAACAAGGTGCCCCATATCATAATATTCTCTCACATGATTTTAGATCACAAGAAATGTTCTTTACATGTGGAAATTTGCAAGATAACCCTTACTCATGGGTAAATTGCAATCTGGTCCAAAATAAGCACATATATAGCAAAGATAGCTCAAACATCAATCAAATTGGACCAAAATGAAAATACAAGCATGTAACATGTTATTAGAACATCCCCAGAGTTTAGACTAAGGTTTAAGCATCCCATTATACAAAGTAATTATAATTAAGCATAAAGCTAGGTCAGGGGTCTAACAACTATAAACCCCTAACTGGGATTTTCTCCCTAAAATCCTATGCAAAAAGAGATGGATACTTCTTCCGCGTCTCATCCTTAAGATCTCATGTGGCTTCCTCTATGCCATGATGATGCCACAAAACCTTGACTAACACAATGTCCTTCTTATTCAACTTCTTGACCCTTCTATCCAGGATCATAACAAGACCTTCTACATAAGACATGTCATCATCTAGCTCCACCTCAACAGGCTGAAGAGTCAACCTCGATAAGGGAGAAACTTCCTTAGCATAGAGACATGAAATACTAGATGTAACTTATCCAAATCAGGTGGCAAACCTAGGTTATAAGCCACCTTCCCAACATGTGCAACCATAGGGTAAGGTCCCATATACCTAGGAGCTAACTTACCCTTTTTCCCAAACCTTAGAACACCTTTATAAGGAGAAACTTTGAGAACACCATGTCTCCCACTTGGAACTCTAAAGGTATACAACAGTTATCAACATAAGACTTTTTCCTATCCTATGTTGCCTTCAGTTGTTGTTGAATCACTTTGATCTTTTCTATCATTTGTTGCACTAGCTCGGGACCTAGAAGATAATATTCACCCGTCTCCCATACAACACTTCATATGGTTCCATATCAATGCTCCTCTGATAGCTATTATTATAGGCAAACTCTATTAGGCTAAGTTGTATATCCCAACTGCCCAAAAATTTCAATACACAGGCTCTCAACAGATCATCCAAGGTCTGTCTTATCCTCTTAGATTGTCCATCTATTTGTGGATGAAACACAGTGCTAAATCTCAATTGTATACCCATCGTTGTATGCAAGTGCTCCCAAAAGTGACTAGTGAATTGTGGACATTTATCTGACACTATGGTAGCTGGGATACCATGTAAACATATTATCTCATTGACATACACTTGTGCAAGCTTCTCAACAGTATATGTCATCTTTACAAGAAGAAAGTGTGTTGACTTAGTCAACCTGTCCACTATTACCCAGATGGACTCATGACCTTTGGTTGTCCTTGGAAGTCCAACCACAAAGTCCATCGTGATATGATACCACTTCCATTATGGTACGTGCAATGGTTGCAAAGTCCTTGCCTTTTGATGCTCAGATTTGACATGCTGACACACTGCACACTTAGCCACAAACTCAGCTGCATCATGCTTTAATCCTAGCCACCAATATAGATCTGTTAGATTCTAATACATCTTGGTGCTACCTGGATGCATGGCGTACATAGAAGAGTGAGCCTCTTTTAGAACTAATGTTCTTAGATTATCTACATCTGGCACAACTGCTCTACCATGATAACACATTGTTCCATCTTCAGATTCATGGAAGCTATCATGCTTCTCCCTGCCCAACTCTGCCCAAATTGTTGTATTGAAATATTATTTTGTTGCGCATCTCTGATCTGCTGAATCAATGCTGATTTTACTTGTAACTGTGCCAACAGACATGCTAACATGGACACCTCTAATTGTACATCCATTTGTCGCAAGGAGATCAACATGTCTCTCTTATGGCACACCACAGCACTCAATTGTGCCTTCTTAATGGATGATGACAAAGAAGACTTCCTACTCAAAGCGTCTTCCACTACATTCGCCTTCCCTGGATGGTAATATATGGTACAATCATAGTCATTGATTAACTCCATCCAGCATCCTTATCACATATTTAACTCCTACTTTGAGAAGATATATTGCAAGTTCTTGTGGTCGGTGAAGATATGACACTTCTCACCATAAAATTAGTGTCTCCATATCTTCAATGCATGGACCACAACAACCAACTCCAGATCATGTATTGGGAACTTCTCCTCATGTTTCTTAAGTTATCATGAAGCAAAAGAAATCTCATTCTTATCTTACATTAGCACACAACCTAGACCATTCTTTGATGCATCATAGAAGATAATATAACCCTTTCCTTGTTTTGACAGCACTAACACTAGTGCATTGGTTGACCTCTCCTTTAGGATCATAAAAGATCGTTGACATCTGCCATCCCAAACAAATGACACATCCTTCCTTGTTAACTTTGTTAGGGGTAACGCTACCGCACTCAAGTTCTTAATGATCCTCCTGTAATATCATGCCAAACCTAGAAAGTTGCAAACCTCTGTAGGTGTCTTCAGATGATCCCACTCTAGTACTGACTCCTCTTTCTTTGGTTCTACATGGACTCCTTTAGAAGATATTACATGCCCTAGGAAAGACACTTCCTTTATCCAGAACTCACACTTACTGAATTTTGCATACAACTGGTGTTGCCTCAATGAAGTCAACGTCTGACGTAAGTGTTGCTCATGCTATTGATCATATTTAGAGTAGATTAGGATGTCATCTATAAACACAAATACAAACTGATCTAGATAGGGTCTGAACACCCAATTCACTAGGTCCATAAATGTTGTTGGTGCATTGGTTAGCCCAAATGGAATAACCAAGAACTCACAATGACCATACCTTGTCCTAAAAGTTGACTTTGGTATGACATCTGTCTTAATCTGGAATTAGTGATAACCTGATCTTAGGTCTATCTTAGAGAAGATTGTGGCACCTCGTAACTGATCAAACAAATCATCTATATGTGGCAATGGATACTTGTTCTTAATCGTCATCTTATTCAACTATCGGTAATCAATACACAGTCTCATTGATCCATCCTTCTTCTTTACAAACAAAACAGGAGCACCCCAAGGAGAGGTGATCGGTCTAATGAAACCCTTCTCAAGTAGTTCTTGCAACTATTTATTTAGTTCTTACATCTCCGCTGGTGCCATTCTATATGGATTATGCAATAGGTTGGGTACCTAGAACTAGATTGATAAATTATATATATATATATATATTAGAAATCAAAATAATAAATAAAAATAGTTCTATTTTTTGTTAGTCCCATCTATAAGAGGAGAACATATGAAAAATGTAAATAATTCTTTTATATTCTTGGGCCATAAGCCATCCGCCGGGAGTTTTGGATTTAATATCGATATTTTAGCAAAAAAATCCAATAAATATAAGGAACTCAAAATCAATCTCTCGAGGTGGAGGTATACTTGGAAACTCATTGGGAAACACATCCTTGAACTCTTATAAAACTGGCAGTTCCTAGATACTAGGACTCTTTGCTTTGGTATCCACCACATGTGCCAAAAATGTATCACAACCCTATCTCATCAGTATCTCTATTGTCATAGCTGAAACTAGACATATCAGATGAATCTTCCTATCCCCATGGAAGACCCATGAAACATTACCATCCACAAATGTCCCCATGTTAGCACTACAGTCCAAGATCACCCGAAACTTTTCTAAAGTATCCATCCCAAGGATCATGTCAAATATGTGCCTATCCAGTAGTAGGAGATCCACTTGAATGTTGTGTCCTAAGGAGGAAACAACACAGGATGGACGCACTTCCCGCAGCTCTACAGAACCAACTAAAGGAGTTTCTAGATGAAGACTATCACATCTATGACTAACAGGAAAGAAATAGCTATCAATCACTTCTCTAGTGATAAAAGAGTGTGTCGCACCTGAGTCAATCAAAATAACAATGAAATAGGAAGAAGAAAAATCATAATGAAATAATTCCCTCTGACCGGTCATAACCCAAGGGTTAACAACTCCTTCTGGATGACTCATTGCATAGAATTGAGTTGTCATTAGTTGTTGACCCCATCCTCTGTCAGCATGTCCTGAAGAACCCGCCTGTGATGCTTGTCTGCATCCTCTACCACTCTATTGTTGTTGTTGTGAGACTTGTTGACTCTGCCTTAACTATTGAATCACTTCTTCATCCTTCATAGGGAAGAACCACCTAGTATGCCCCACCTATCCACACTTGAAATAGGTTTTGCTCTTGTACCACAGCCTAGACAACCTCGTTACTGACACTAACGTTGCACTGTTAACTCCCACATGTGGAAAATCATGGCCTTTACCTCTACTCTATGTCCATTGTGAGTGAGTCACTGACCTCTGTTAAGACTAAGGTGTTGAGAACATAGTCTTCTTGAAGCCTCTGAAAAACTACTAGAGGGGGGTGAATAGAGTTTTTGAATTATTTTAACAATTTATTGAATTCAAACAACCACAATTGAAATTGGAAGAAAGAGACAAGTGTTTAGACTGGTTCCAACTATAGCAAATACTATAGTTGTCAGTCCACTACCCGGTTGCTTACCCAACCGGGATTTGAAAGTATTTATTTTATTACCTCTCGAGGATTTATACAAAATACAATACTTTCCTTTACACCCTTTGAACAGCCTTCACCCTGAAGTAGGTGCACCAACTTTGAGGTAGCCTTCTTTGAAGTAACTCCAAGCTCCCCCTTGAAGTAGCCTTCCTCTCTAGAAGTAACCTCCCGTTGCACCAGCCTTCTGAAGTAGCTCAAAGTCTCCTTCTTCGCCAAGAAGATCTTTACCCTCTCCAATCCACAGCCTCCAACCTAGGAGTAGCAAGGAGAGTACAAACAATAATAGGGAACAAGAAAGAAAACAGAAATCACAACTTATCCTTTGTAGCCCAAGGCTTGATTTGCCTAGATCAAGCGTATAGATCTCCTAACCAAGTATGTGAACTTGTGATTGCAGTGGGTAGGAGATACTAGCCTATAGGACACGAATTATGAGCTAAGGAATGAAATGGCCAATTGTCACAATGCTCAAATTGCTCACAAATAGATTGCACAAAGTATGCTCAAAGGTTTCTCAAGTGTAGCAAGTGTAAACAAGTGTGTTTAGGTGTCCTATGGCTTGTCCTATTTATAGGAATGGCCTAAGGATGCTTAAGGACGTTCTAGACAACTTCTAGGGGTTTCTAAGTGCTTAACTAGCCGTTAGGTACAAAGTTGTTGCTTTAACAATGGCTAATTAATTAATTCTGCAGTTGCTGTCAGAGACCATCTCGGTCGACAAATGGTCGACCGAGACACCTACTCGGTCGAACTTTTGTCGACCGACAGGCTCTCTGGAACAAGTGATTTGCAACGTCTTTCTCCAACTGCCAACTAACTTGTCTGTTGTGTCTAACGGCTACTTTGGATCTTTCTCGGTCGAGAAGATTGTCGACCGAGAGTGTCTCGGTCGAGGAGTTTGTCGACCGAGATTGATCATGTTTCAAGGTTTCAATTTAGGCACTAATTATGTGTGTGAGTGTGCATAAGTAATCGTATTTTAATGGGATGACTTGTCTAACTATGGTGTTTAGCTAGGGAAAATCTAACGCTTGATTTACATGCAATTCTAAGTACTTGTACATTATATTTTTGTACAAGTTTTTACAACAGTGATTACATTGCATGAAAATATAAATATGTAAACTTGTGGGTTTTCCCTTGTTGCTTTGTCATCCTGCACACTTAAGTAGCTCGTTAGATTAATAAGAATGAAATGTTTGTCATAATCAAAACAAAGGGATTTATAGATGTCCATTTAGCCAACAATCTCCCCCTTTTTGAAGATGATAAACATTTCCAAAATATAAATAAAGGAAATATAAAACATATGAGTTTCATACCTTTAGATTACCTTTTGTAGCTTTTTCTCTTGTGTAGAAAATGTGTGCTTATTATTCCCCATGAATTATGGAACATGAAATCCAGATCATTCGGGAATATAGCAACTTTCAATGTAAAGCCAAGAGTTTATTTATAAAACTCATTAATTGAGTTTTTCATAATTACTAAGTTTTAGTTTTATATTTATCTCTCCCCCTTTGTCATTTCAAAAAGATAACCGTTAAGAATAAAAACTCCCCCTTAATTAGATGTCCCATCAAATCTAATGAAAAAGATGTCCATTTAAAAGCCAAAGTATCATGATGCGAAATAAGAGTTTTTTTGTTTAAGTAGCACAAATATCAAAGAAAACATCTTCCAAAGGAGTGATAAGCAATTGCTTCCTAATTTTGTTAAATTGATCTAGTGGAAGCGGTTTTGTAAAAATATCAGCCAATTGATCTTCCGTATCAACATGATGAAGGGAAACATGATTTTTGGAGATGTGATCCCTTAAAAAGTGATGACGGATTTCAATATGTTTAGCTCGGCTGTGTAAAATAGGATTGTGTGCTAAGTTTATGGCGCTCGTGTTGTCACAAAAAATAGGCGTAGATGAAAGATTAAAACCATAATCGATTAACACTTGTTGCATATAGAGCACTTGAGCACAACAAGACCCGACTGCCATATATTCAGCTTCAGTTGTAGATAGGGCAACCGTATTTTGTTTCTTGCTAAACCAAGATACTAAAGCTCTCCCTAATAAGAAACAGCCACCACTAGTACTCTTGCGATCAAGTCGACAACCAGCATAATCCGCATCAGTATAAGCTTTGAAATCCAAGGATTGTCCTTTTGGATACCATAAACCAAAGCAAGTAGTGCCGGCTAGGTAACGAAGAATTCGTTTAACTGCTAGAAAATGAGAATGCATAGGTTGTGATTGAAATCGAGCACAAAGACCAACGGAAAACATAATGTCCGGTCTAGAAGCCGTTAAGTAAAGCAAACTACCAATCATGGCTCTATATAAGGAATCATCAATAGGTTCCCCATTTTCATCCTTATCAATTTTGATAGAAGTAGCCATAGGAGTAGTAGCATGTTTGCATTGATCCATCCCAAAATGTTTTAAGAGTTCTTTAGTATATTTTTCTTGGCTTATGAATATTCCGGCAGGTGTTTGCTTAATTTGAAAACCAAGAAAGAAAGTTAGTTCACCCATGAGGCTCATTTCAAATTCTTTTTGCATAATATCACTAAATTGTGTGCATAATGAATCATTAGAAGCTCCAAAAATAATGTCATCAACATATATTTGCACAACTAGGAAATCAGATGTATATGTTTTGAAAAATAAAGTAGAATCTGAATTTCCAATAGAAAAACCATTATCAAAAAGATATGTCTTGAGCCTTTCATACCAATTTCTAGGTGCTTGTTTTAAACCATAAAGTGCTTTCTTAAGTTTATAAACATAGTCACCTTTTTCTGGAATTTCAAAACCAGGTGGTTGGGCAACATAAACTTCTTCTTGAATGATGCCATTTAGAAAAGCACTTTTGACATCCATTTGATAGAGTTTGATGTTTTTATGGGCAGCAATAGCTAGTAACATTCTAATGGCTTCAAGTCTAGCTACGGGTGCATATGTTTCATCAAAATCTATTCCTTCTTGTTGATTATATCCTTGTGCTACTAACCGAGCTTTATTCCTTATTACTTCTCCTGACTCATTTAGCTTGTTCCTAAAAACCCATTTAGTTCCTATTATGGTTTTATCTTGTGGTTTAGGAACTAAATCCCATACATCATTTTTAGTGAATTGATTCAATTCTTCTTGCATGGCTATTATCCAATAGTCGTCTTTAAGAGCTTCAGATATCTTTTTAGGTTCAATGATAGAAACAAAAGCCATGTTTGCAACATCTTTAAAGGAAGAACGAGTTTTGACTTTATCATTAGGATCTCCAATAATTAATTCTTGAGGATGATCTTTAATAAGTCTAGGTGTAGGTTGTGGTTCAGCTTGGTGATTATTTGTAGCACCTTTCTCACTATCATTTGGTATGTTTAAATTTTCGAATTGATTAGTGAGATCTATGATTTCTAGATTTTCAGATTTGGATTCTTCATGAAAAGAAACATGAATAGATTCCTCAACTTTTCTAGATATAGTGTTATATACTCTAAAAGCTTTTCTAGAAGTGGAATATCCCAAAAAGAATGCTTTGTGTGATTTTGAGTCAAACTTATCTCTATCATCTTTGGTATTTAAGATATAGCATGTGGAGCCAAAGGTATGAAAATAGTCAACTCTAGGTTTCTTAGAATGTATTAGTTCATATGGAGTTTTCTTTAAATGAGAGTGAACAGTTACTCTATTTAGCACATAGCATGCAGTGTTTACAGCTTCAGCCCAAAAGGTTTTGGGTGTGTTATGTTCAAGCATCATAGTTCTAGCCATTTCTTGTAGTGATCGATTTTTCCTTTCAACTATACCATTTTTCTGTGGGGTGCGTGGAGCAGAAAAATTATGAGTGTATCCTTGAGATGTACAAAACTCTTCAAATGTATGATTTTCAAATTCCCCACCATGATCACTTCTAATGGTACATATTTTATTTTGTAAGAGATTTTCAATCTTGGAACAAAATTGCATAAACACATGAATAATATCATCTTTAGTTGCAATAAAATGTACCCATGTATATCTACTATAATCATCAACAATAACAAAACAGTATCTCTTACCACCGATTGATTGTGTCCTCATTGGTCCAAATAAATCCATATGAATTAATTCTAATGATCTACTGGTGCTAAGTACATGGTTTGATTTAAAAGATGTTTTGGTTTGCTTTCCCATTGTGCATGGTTCACAGTTTTCAACTTGATCAAAAGATAAAGTAGGCAATCCACGAACAAGATCATATTTCACTAACTTTTTGATAACATGTGAACTAGCATGTCCTAGCTTTTTATGCCATATTTGTAAGGTATTGTCTTTTGCAAGCAAGCATTTTCCCACTACTGATTTCATAGAGTTAGGTTTAAGAATATAAAGATTTCCAACTCTATTTCCTTCATAAACAACATTTGTAGTATTTTCTATTAATAACTTGCAGCATGTTTTGTTAAATAACACATCATAACCACTATCACATAATTGGCTAACACTTATCAAGTTATGGTGCAAACCATCAACAAGTAGAACATTCTTAATTTCGAGGTTTGTACCAACATTACCTATTCCAACGATTTTGCCCTTACCATTGTCTCCAAAAGTGACTGTTCCACTTTTCTTTTCTTCAAAGGTTTGGAATGCATCCTTGTTTCCGGTCATATGTTTGGAACATCCACTGTCAACCACCCATTCCTGCATTAAAATGTAGATTTTGGTACCCATGTGATGGTCCGATATGGTTAGAATCATTTAAATACAGATTTGTATAAAAGTTCTGAATCAGAAGTCCAGTCGGTCGACAATTGTTCGACCGACATATGTCTCGGTCGACAATTTGTCGATCGAGAAGATTACTGTAATACAAAACTAGAAAACACAGAAATGTAGCTCGGTTGAACAATTTTCGACCGAAATAATTGTTGTAAATTTTGATATGTTACAGACATTCGGTCGGTCGACAATACTTCGACCGATTAATGGTTCAGTCGACAATTCTTCGACCGACTAAGTTTCTGTTTTAGTACAATAATGCAGAAAATTACCAATGAGCATAAAATCTTTTGTTTAGTTGAGATAAGACAATATAAATAGCAAGATGGAGCTTTTTGGTCATATCTCATCTAAATTTTATTTGACTCTACTAAGTTTGAGGTTTTAGGACCCAAACTAATTCGGAATCCTTAGTTTTATAAGGGCATGAAAAGGAATAGTGTCCAAGACGTAAACAAAAATGGCAGGTAATAGAGTCAACTTCATTTCTCTTTCTAGCCATTGTGTTCTTGGGTACAAACCTAGTTTGAGTTCTTTTAGGTTGATTTTTCTTTGGAGCATATCCCAAACCTTTTCTTCCGTTGAAAACAGTACCAATGCTTAGAATGTTATCAAGTATATCTTTTCTTCTTAACTCATGAAGTTCTCTTTGCAGCTGAGCAATATTATTCATTTTCTTGTGTAACTCTTTTCTTGCTTGATCTAAATCAGATAGCAATGAATCTCTTTCTTTTATAAAATTTTCATAGTCTAGATGGTTACACAAAATAGGTTGAGTCTGAAAATCTTTTAGTTTAGCTAACAAGTCAGTCTTTTCTTTAGAAAGGAGATCAACATTTGTTTCTAGAGTGAGTAGCTTTCTAGTGCAATCATCTAAAGATGTTTTTAAAGATAAATTCTCAAGATCAATGTTATTCTTTTCAGAAGAAAGATTATCTAATTTTGCAATTTGCTCATCATTTGATTTTATAACCTTCTTTAGTTTCTTCTTGACATCAACATACTTATCATGAATTTCTTGTATACTAGTGACTAACTCTTCTTTAGAAAGATCAAGTAGACTTACCTCTTGAGAGTTTTCATCATCTTCTCTTGCCATTAGACAATCCACGGTTTCTTCTCCGCTTTCACTGTCACTTGATTCGTCCCATGCAGCTTTATAGGCTTTTTCTCCCTTCTTCTTGTGTGAGCTTTTCTTTCCTTTCTTTGCTTTAGGACATTCATTCTTGAAATGCCCTTTCTTCCCACATTCAAAGCACCTAGGAGGGGTAGAAGAAGATCTGGAAATTTTGTTAGATTTAAATCTTTTGTATTTCTTACCATTTACTATCAAGGCTTCTTCTCCCTCTTCTTCACTTGACTCCTCACTTTCTTGTGTGACAGCTTTTGAAGCTTTTAGAGCCACATCCTTCTTCTTTCCTTGCTGAAGTTCACGTGCTCTTCTTTCTTCCTCTTCTAGAGTTGCTTCATGAGCTTCTAAGTTGCCAATAAGTTGCTCCATTTTCAGTCGAGTGAGGTCGTTTGCTTCTTCAATGGCTGTCACCTTTGGCTTATATTTTGGAGGAAGTGAACGAAGGATCTTTGATACCTGATCTTCTTCAGGAATAGGTTTTCCTAAAGCACTTAAACCATTAACAATAGTAGAGAATTTTGCAAACATTTCACTAATTGATTCATTAGTATCCATACAAAAGTGTTCAAATTTTTGTTTAAACATGCTAATCTTGGAATTTTTGACTTGGACTGTACCTTCATAGGTTATGGACAGTCTATGCCAAATATCATATGCTGTGTCACAATTTGATATTCTATTAAATTCTCCTACCGAAATAGAACAATATAAAATACTTACAACTTTTGCATTCATTTGGGCCAGCTTTACCGTGTTTGCATCCCATTCTGCAAATTCATTTTGAGGAAGCACATATGGAGTAGACACCATTCTCTATAAATCCCAGTTGATGCCTTGGAAGTAGAATTGCATCCTTCTCTTCCAATATTGGTAGTTTGTTCCATCGAACGCTGGGGGCCTAGCAACAAATGTCCCTTCAATGTTGAGGTTGTTGAGTACTCCGTCACCCATTTCTTCAAGACCTTGTTAGGGTTCCTTGAAGCCTTGCTCTGATACCAATTGAAAAACTACTAGAGGGGGGTGAATAGAGTTTTTGAATTATTTTAACAATTTATTGAATTCAAACAACCACAATTGAAATTGGAAGAAAGAGACAGGTGTTTAGAGTGGTTCCAACTATAGCAAATACTATAGTTGTCAGTCCACTACCCGGTTGCTTACCCAACCGGGATTTGAAAGTATTTATTTTATTACCTCTCGAGGATTTATACAAAATACAATACTTTCCTTTACACCCTTTGAACAGCCTTCACCCTGAAGTAGGTGCACCAACTTTGAGGTAGCCTTCTTTGAAGTAACTCCAAGCTCCCCCTTGAAGTAGCCTTCCTCTCTAGAAGTAACCTCCCGTTGCACCAGCCTTCTGAAGTAGCTCAAAGTCTCCTTCTTCGCCAAGAAGATCTTTACCCTCTCCAATCCGCAGCCTCCAACCTAGGAGTAGCAAGGAGAGTACAAACAATAATAGGGAACAAGAAAGAAAACAGAAATTACAACTTATCCTTTGTAGCCCAAGGCTTGATTTGCCTAGATCAAGCGTATAGATCTCCTAACCAAGTATGTGAACTTGTGATTGCAGTGGGTAGGAGATACTAGCCTATAGGACACGAATTATGAGCTAAGGAATGAAATGGCCAATTGTCACAATGCTCAAATTGCTCACAAACAGATTGCACAAAGTATGCTCAAAGGTTTCTCAAGTGTAGCAAGTGTAAACAAGTGTGTTTAGGTGTCCTATGGCTTGTCCTATTTATAGGAATGGCCTAAGGATGCTTAAGGACATTCTAGACAACTTCTAGGGGTTTCTAAGTGCTTAACTAGCCGTTAGGTACAAAGTTGTTTCTTTAACAACGGCTAATTAATTAATTCTGCAGTTGCTGTCAGAGACCATCTCGGTCGACAAATGGTCGACCGAGACACCTACTCGGTCGAACTTTTGTCGACCGACAGGCTCTCTGGAACAAGTGATTTGCAACGTCTTTCTCCAACTGCCAACTAACTTGTCTTTTGTGTCTAACGGCTACTTTGGATCTTTCTCGGTCGAAAAGATTGTCGACCGAGAGTGTCTCGGTCGAGGAGTTTGTCGACCGAGATTGATCCTGTTTCAAGGTTTCAATTTAGGCACTAATTATGTGTGTGAGTGTGCATAAGTAATCGTATTTGAATGGGATGACTTGTCTAACTATGGTGTTTAGCTAGGGAAAATCTAACGCTTGATTTACATGCAATTCTAAGTACTTGTACATTATATTTTTGTACAAGTTTTTACAACAGTGATTACATTGCATGAAAATATAAATATGTAAACTTGTGGGTTTTCCCTTGTTGCTTTGTCATCCTGCACACTTAAGTAGCTCGTTAGATTAATAAGAATGAAATGTTTGTCATAATCAAAACAAAGGGATTTATAGATGTCCATTTAGCCAACAGCCTCCAGAAGATTGTCCTTAGTACGGGGCATGCCTCTTCTTGGCCTTCATCTCATGTTTCTCTATCATGGACCTCTTGACTCTCCATATTGATTACACAGAAGTGGCAAACCTCTTTTTGTTCTCTAAAGATGACACTAGAGTTGTCAGCTCGGTACTCAGACCCTTCTCAATGCGTTTGATCCTCTCCTTATCTGTTACAGCCATATGTGGACAAAATCTTAGAAGCTCCATAAACTTAGCTTCATAAGCATTGATTGACATAAATCCATGTCAAATATTCTCAAACAGTACAATCTTCTCATCCAAATAAGTCTTCGAAAAGTATCGACTTACAAACTCCCGTTGGAATTCTTCCCAGGTAGTCACAACACCCAAACTTTTCTCCTCCTCTATGGCCCACCAGTGGCCAGCACTCCCCTTCAACAAATATATAGCATGCTTCACCTTATCCTCTTCAAGGATGTTAAGGATCTTGAAGGTCTTTTCCAGTTCAGTCAGCCACATATCTACATTAGTTGGATCAGATGTTCCCACATACTCCAACGCTCCTACACGTCGAAGTCTTTTAAAAGTCTTTCTAGAATCATGAGTTTCAGCACTGGGAATAGTTGTCCTAGGTTGGGTTGTAGGCATTTTATCCACCATGTGTGTCATTGTAGTCATAAATTATTCGAACATGGACTGAAAAGTAGGGTTGGCTACATTGGATGGGTCAACTTGAGGCTCTTCTAGCATAGCATCAGCCCTCTCTTACCTCCTGGAACCACCTCCTGGTGCAGCAACATGTTCTCTATGTCCTCCAGACATCTTTTCCTCTTTTCTTTTTCTTCTGCATAAGCAGAAGTGACCATAAGATATACAGGAGGACACTAGAATAGACACAAACCCTAGTCTTATGTCCTTATAGACTCGGCAAACCTATAGTTATGATACCAACTAAATTGTAACGCCCATCGCCACACAAAGCAAGATTACACAAAACAAAGCTCAGAATTATCATTAACAGCAATATTACCACAAAATAAGGTAAACTACAACCATTTCCAATGCAATATATCAAGTGGAAGTATTCCATAAACAAGCCTTCAACTCAGGCCACGTGTATTCTATATATGCTAAAAGATGTTACATATCATGTTCAAAGGCTATCAAGCCACAACTGTTACATATTACAACTTGTTTATATGTGCATGCCATTTCTATAAACTCATGGTACAAATCCAAAATCTACATGTCGATATACAAAACCACAAAATCTTCCCCAAATACCCGAGAGTACAAGGACGACACATAGGGCTCTACTACAAAACTTTGGCAGCATATCCAACCTCTAACAGTTATTGTTCTCCTTACTTCTCAGTACCTGCACCACGACCTCTACCTCCTCATCCATGACCACCTAAAAAGTTGTGGAACCCATGGAGTGAGACAAAATGGCCCAGAGAGAGATATAACTCTTCACCAATGTCTATTATAAGCACAATAAGATAATAGAACAGTTAAGTGAAGCAGTAAATATTGGTTAAGCAGTTTAACCACTTACAATTGAGCAGTAGGACATCTTATATATTTGTAGAAGGAATATGAAGAACATGTATAATTGTTATAAACTAAAAAATACAAGAAATAAGGCATGGGGTTATCCAATGTGATTTGTATTTGAGCCTAAGAAAATATACTACACGATATTTATTATGCCCTGAGGATTTGAGTCGTACCGCTCAAATCCAACTGGCCACTATTAAGTCAAAATCAATACCATACAAGATCAATTGAAGAGTCAGACTCCATGATCATCACTAGCACTACTTGATCAGTTCGAGTCTGCAGTCTAGTGACATAACAATAAAACTACTAAATGACAACTTATAGTCAAAGATATAGTCTTGTAGACAGCAACTCATAGTCAATGTTATGCTCATGTAAAACAACTAGCTTGCCTTGGTACATGGTACAACACTAGAGAACAGGCTCATGCATGGTCATTCCATAATAAAGCATTATACCACTATATCAACAATTTAAGGACACAAGGTGTGACACCTCGTCACGCTAAACGAGATTACTCAAAACACAAAACACGATCAACTACTAATTAATCACATAGTCAAAAATGTTAAACAATTAAAACCAATTCCAACAATGTAAATAAACTCTAGAACATTTACAAAAGGTCCATCATTCCATTCTCATATATTGTAACAAGTATTTACATCTGGGTCCAAAGACCTCAGTCACATCCTGCATACAAAAGATATTTCACATGTACATGCCATATATTTACAAACATTAGCATACGACCAAAATCTCATGTCAATATAAGTATATCATCTAGAAAACGCATCCCATACCAGGACCTAAGAGTACAAGGACAACACTAGGACTCTACTACTAACATCTATGACTAACATATACAACTAACCAACCTTCTGACTCTATTGATCACTAGGTTAGTTTTCTTCCACAGCACGACCTCAACCTCGTTGCCCGTGACCACCTAAAAAAATGTGGTGACCCACGGGTGAGACCCAGTCCCAGCGAGAGATATAACTCTCTCCAACATATATTGATTATAACATTAATTAACAGTAAATACATTGAGCAGTTAGGATATTGAATAAACAATATGAATAGATTGAACAATTTAAGCATACTAAGTAGTTAAGAAAATAAGTTGTAACATCAAGTAGAATTGTACAATTGTCATAAGTCTGCATCATGTAAGAACTATGTAGTGTAAAGACAAGACAAGGGTTAATCAACCAATGTGATACATATTAAACCCTAGCAATTATACTACATGGTTGGTATTATATCTTTTATTATTATGCCCTAGGGAGTTTGAGTCATACCACTCAAAGTCCAACTGACCACTGCGAAGTGCTATTCAGTTCGGTATAAGATCTAGGAGTGTCGGTATCCTAAGATCTCTTCCCCTCGGTCAGTACGAGTAAACTACAGTGACATACCAGTCAAACTGCCAACAGTGACATATAGTCAATTGATAACAACTAGTTCGTACTTGGTACAAGTTATGACACTAGAAAATAGGGTATACAAAACCCTCTAATCCGAGGTACAACCGCAGCTGTCCTCAATCACATCGAATATCTGAGGCATGACCATAGCCATCCTCCATAACCTACAATTGTGGATGACAAGGATATATCCTCAACTTGCCACCCCCACATACTCAACATTATGCGCTCTGAGTTTCCCTTGGGAATACTTGTTTCACCATCCAGTAAGTTCTGACACTGAAGATGGCTCTACGGCACATGGCTCTACATGATTAAGGTTATACTTGATTAATTACTGCCAATTGAATGCATTAAGGCTTTATCATACAAGTGGACACTCAAACCCTAATTCTTTTCTAACAAGAGTATATGTATAACAACTTCAAAAGATATAAAACATTTGAGATATAAATCTTAATCCCATTACCACATCTATCATTCATTACAAATTAACAGACCACACTTATCATCATACTATTGCAAGATACCAATATCTTATCACAAGTTCTAGGGTTTTAACCCTTATTGGAGCATGAAGAGGATTTCACGTCAATCATGGCTTCAAACATGCCCAAAGGTCTTTAAGACCATCACATTATTCGTAGTAAGGTTATCATCATCATTCCATGCCTTAAACAAGGCTCAAAAGATCATTAGCACATGTATGTCTATAGATTTTAACATGGCAAGGCACTATGATATTCAAATAATACTACATTGTGGTTTCAACATAAGAAGAGTGTAATTCATTATGACATTAATCATTCAAGAGATCTGATTATAACCAATCAACATCATATAATTACATTAAGGTTAGGTATAACAAGCTAGATCATATTGGAGTTACGCATCCACTTATTATAATGATTTATCAAATATAACTATATAATGGCAAAGGTAAGACTACTAATTAATGGTATTGAACCATTGAAATATCATCACTAGGACCCAAAAATAATACCATATGATTTATTCTAATCCATTGGATGTTAAAGCATCCAATATTATTCATTGGATCAGGTTCATTGTTCAAGGTTATCAATTGAAGTATAGGTCTAACCATTAGATCCATTGAACCAAGGAACCATTGGTTCAAGGTTTAGTCAAATATACAATTACATTCCTAATTCATCATCTATGGTGATGACCTGATCCACCATTAGTTGTGATCATTAGGTCACCATTGGTTGCTAGATCGGTAATACATTCAGTTAACACCATCAAATATTAAGTCAATGTCATGATCGATTGATAACATCATTAGAATACTTAGTGGATGATAATTAAATGTCTGATTGAGACAAAACCTGACCTAAGGGGTGACCATAGGCTGTCACCATACATTTAACACCCTTGATCATGAACATCAATTTCCAAGATAGCAACACCATTGGTTGTTGAATGGTATGTCCATAGGTTATGTGATAGAGAAGGAAATAGCTTGAAAACCCTAATTTGAACCATCAATTGTTTTGTACATAGCACCATAGGTTGTTGCCTTCAACATGTACCAGATCAGGTTACACCTTATAAAGGTTGTACACATGTTTACATGTTCATATAGAACTGGAACAAAATAGGGAACATCACAAAATTCGTAATTCTAAACAAGTATGGTTTCTCTATGCTTAGATCATCACATTCAAGCATAAACATGAACTAACAAGCTTCTAATAAGCAATATAAGTGAAGAATGTTATATAACTCACCTTTATAGAGTAGGTCAGATATCAAACAGCAAGAATCTCGAGCAAATAAGACAAGGAATCCCTAGATTCAGATTTGAACTTGGCCAAACAGGCACTTCTCTCCACAAAGAAGAAAAACCCTAGAAAAGGAAATAAAAAGGAAGGGTTTTTGAGTTCTAGAGTCATTTTCACCATGGAACGGGAGGGTTCCGACCTGGAGAGATGTAGGAGGAAGAAGAGAACAGAATTAAATGGAGGAAATACGAAACAACTTACACTTTTAGGTCAATATCACTAGGAAGAAGCTTTATAAACCCAAAAAGGGAATCAATTGCAACCCTAGAATTTTTTTTTCCAAGAAGAACCCCACTTTCTTCTTCCTTGGGTAGAAAAATTCACAGTTGAACAGAGGGAGAACGAAGCTGGGAGAAGGAGAGAGGTGGTGGAGAGAAAGTGGCTCGTTTTGGTGCTTGGGGATAAGTATATGACACTTTAATATTAAGAAAAAGAAAAAGTTAAAATTCTAGTATATATCCAAGTGTCCATGGCTTTAAATTATTAAGAATACATAAGCACACACACAAGAAGCTCTCCAACCAACCCTCTAGACCTTCTTATCTTTCCTTTGACAAAATTCTCAGCCAATCACATAATTCCTTAGTTGATAGCTACTAAAGGTAGCTCATCCATGAAGGGAAAAACCCTAAAATACCCTTGATAAAAACACCTTCAAACCATGGCTCAACTAGGAGCCCCATGGCTTAAAAATCTCAAGAATGATAATATAACAACTAAGGAACATAATGTATGTGACAAATTGCAAATAAAACCCCCTCAATTGGGTAAATTGTAGAAAAGTCCAAAATGTACAAAAAAATGCATAACTTGCTCAAATAGTGTCCAAATTGGACCAAATTTGAAACTTAAGCTTCTCTTATGTTTTCAAAACATATCAAAAGGTTATATTAGGGTTATAAGCATTCAATTATGGTAATTAAGCTCATTCAACTCATTAAGTAAGTTCAAGGGCCTTACACAGGGATATATCTCCACTGGAACCCCACATAATCAATAATATGCACTCTGAGTTTCCCATAGGAGTTACTCGATTCACCATCTACTACATACTGAAGCTAAAGATGGATATATGGTACAGGGAACTACATGATTAGGGTTTCACTTGATTAGATATTCCAATTGGGTATCTTTTAATATATCAATCAAGTTACAACGTATAAACCCTAAATAAACATTACAAAATTAAGGGAAGATACAACTTCATAAGATATAAAATGTACAATAGTGAGAACTTGTCTCATCATATCATGACACTTGTATCACAACCATTACAAGGTCATCAACAATATCACATCACTATGGGATGTCAATCCCTCAATCACATCATTAAAGGATTTAACATCAAGTCATGGACAAAGCACTTACTAGGTCACTAGACCAATTCATATAACTCTTGCACATTCAATATCTGAATCTGCCTCAACATTACTCATAATCATCATCATGTATTACATAGGTATCAGCATAGCATTCTCATATCTATGACATTCATCTCACCGAAAAGTTAGAGCTACACAAGAAGGAGAGAGAAAATACCATCATATAATAATAATATTCAAACAATATGAGCAAATGTATTTTACATCTCAATATTAGGGTTTCATATCATCCCTCAACCACTAAACCCTAATTCCATCACCTCCCACATTGTTTGAGAGTACTAGGGTTAACCACTATTGTTTATGATTAGCCATTCATATTCACTTCATCATATATAGATTATTACACTATGTAATGACTATGTAGATACATGTGTATAGGTGTCTCGACCACTCACAACACATGGGTCTCGCCCACACACAAAATATGGTCTTGACCACCCTCAACACATATGTCACGACCAACCATTACACATATGTCTCGACCACCACAACATATGTGTCTCGACCCCTCACACAACAAGTGTCACGGCTGAGACACTTCCACATGGTCACGACCCTAGGTGTCACGACCACTACATACCAAGTGTCTCGACCGCCATCAGCACATGGTTTTGACCTTCATAATTAGTCATCTTGATCGTGACGTCATCCAACATATTAAGTGGATAAGAAACAATGTTGTGTTGCAATCAGGATGGTGAGTAGCAACCAACCCTAAGGGTTTTGGGGTGTTGCGGTCGAAATCACCACTTACAAGGGTGTCGACTAAAATGGAAGACCAAGGGTTGTCTTGACCCCAAGTTAACCATATGCCCAATATCTAAAAAAGTTCAAACCATGTCGAGATAGATGATCAAAACAAGTATACCAAGTGTCAACAGGATGAACAACACCATATACCTAGGTGTTCATCAAACCCTAAAACATGATCATAGAAAGTCACCAAAATAGTTATGTTTAGAAAGAGAAAATAAAGATTCTTATTCATGTTAACATAATAAAAACCTATTGTTATTCATGGTAAACAAACCATATATCAAGTAAGTCATATCCATAGATGATGATCCAAAGAAACACATCAATATCTTAATTACCAACAAATTGGGTACAAAGATTTAGGTTTATAAGAAGAGTAATCCTTTCAAAGATATACAAGATTAAACCTTAAACATTATCATTCCTTATACCATAAAGAACACATTTTTAAGATCTGAAACAACAACATATGATCAGGTTTAAGATGTGATAATATGTGTGGGAAAAGTTATATAACCCGCCAAATTTGGAGAGAACTAATCTCCCAAGATCACAAGCTCCAAGAACTCCAACCAAGCTTCAACACTTCGGCCAAAGGTTCACCTCAAAAGAGAAGAAAACCTTAGTCACATAGAGCTCAAGAAAGAGGCAAAAACAGCCCTAGGCCGAACCAAGGAAGAAAAGAAAAAGAGATGAAAACTTCCTCTCACTAGTTACCACCATGTCAAAATATAGTCTAAGGCCTTTGTGAAGAGGAGGTTCTCTCAAGAAAGCCACCATGGATATTCCACAGTCTACGACCAAGAAGGAAGAAGATGATGGACATTTTAGAAGAGGGAAAATGTGATCAAGAGTTAAGTCCACTTACCAAGAGAAGAATCTCCAAGAAATCACCATGAAAAAGTTGATTTAGCACAAATCCTTCCTCAAGCAAGGTTGATCGACCACCAAGGCTTCAAGATCAGACCTCCTATGCTCCTGAATCTCCAAGAACGATCTCAAGGAAGAAGAAAGAGAGTAGGGCCGAAAAAGTTGCTTACAAGTGACGAGAAGGGGTTATATGCCCAAAGGAGGAGGGAAGTAAGAGATTATGAGGTGTCAACATAAAAGACTATCAAAGAATGCATGCCTTTGAGCAAAAAGCCTTATCTCCACTAACATGCATATTTTAAAAAAAAATATGTTTATCTCCAAAAAGGGTGCAGTGACCTCCAAGGATGGCTACTACCTTGTCTCGGTCGAGACACCTCCATATACTTGGTATCGACCAAACCCTAAAACACCATATACATGGTCGAGACTCTTTACTAGAGGACGAAATATCTCGACCAACCCATCTCTAGGTCATCTCAGTCGAGACCACACTACATTGAGCATGTTTTGCAATCTCTACCTCACTCAAAACTGAGGTAGTGGTTTGCAACACTCAAACCCTATCATAGTCACCATATCAACAAAGCAAACCCTAGAATCACCATAAGATATCACATCGCCAACCATATTTCAAACAAGGCACCCCATATCATAATCTTCTCTCTCATGATGCTAGAGCATAAGAAATATTCGCATATGTGGTAATTTTCATGATAACCCTTACTCGGGTAAATTGCAACCTAGTCCAAATAAGCAAATATAGCTCAAACATCAATCAAATTGGACCAAAATGAAAATACAAGCATGTCACATGTTATTATAACATCCCAAGAGTTTAGATTAAGGTTTAAGAATCCCATTATATAAAGTAATTACAATTAAGTATAAAGCTAGGTCAGGGGTCTTACAGTTGTACTCCTATCTGGTGGAAAGAATGTCGACGCTACTATTTGAGGCGATGTTGGGGCGGTGTTGCAGCTGTTGCAGGAAGGAGAGTGTAGTAAAGAAGTTCATGGTGTGATCTCTAATGTTACTGGCAGTGACTGTTGTCGCTAGGGTAAGCCAGGTAGTAGCAGAGAGGTGTTGTTCTAGCTGGTGAAGTAGCCAAGGTCTCACTCTAGCCATAGAGGTGTGTTCTCCGATGTGGTTGGAGCTAGTCGGTCGTGCTAGTCGATGTGGTTCTCCGATGTGTTGCTATAAAGCAGAAAGGAACAAAGTTGTCTACACCTGACCGCACCCTAATCGGGCATGGTACATTTTCCAAGAATTGGAGAGTCATATGCAATTCCAATTCTGACAATTGCATCCATTACAGCTTACCAAATAAAATTTAAACCAAAAAATATGATATTTGAACTTCACTGTTTCAATAAACACCCTACCATACCAGCCCTTCGTCTCATGTTGCTCAATTTTGAAGTGAGAAGATCCACTTAAGTGGGAGTCAAGATCAAAGATCATGCCGAGTCTTTTAGGGGTGTAGGAATTTGTGAGTGATTGGGTTTGTTTTGTATTGCGTCCCACCTGACCTAGTTGAATTCAGTGTGTGCATGTGAATTGATCTTGCATTGTCAAATTTGTTTTGTTTTATTTTGTCTATAAATGGCATTCTATTTGATGCTTGGAGTTCCATTACCTATGTTCTTTATTTTGATCGGATTATTTGTTGTCGTTGCTACAAGTTTGCAAAAATAGTAGCTAAAACTTAAAATATTTCTGACAATATACTCATGTACAACGCCTATAATGTATGAGATACCCACTTCGCTCGCGTTATGCATATTGCTTTTATATGCAATGGACTACATTAATCTATGCATCACCTATAATTTATATCTAACCAAATAATTGAAAACAAAAAATGAGTTTGAGTTGTACTGAACCAACCAAACCAAGTAGTTTGAGCTTTTTGGTTGTCGTTTCATTGGCATTGCACTTTGCACCTTAAGTATGCTCAACCGATAAGCCTTAAATCTAACATAACTCCAAGTTGCATTGCATGTCCTACTATTTTCTATACACGTACATGTATATTTCCACTAGAGGGTGGGCCAAGTGACAAAATTAAATTACAAAGCACATCATTTGGGGATGTTCCACGATTCCAAATGTCAATCTCCAAATTACACAACCTTATATTTTCTTCCACCATCAAACCTGCATATTTATTTAAAACTTGCAGCACATAACTTAACATACTAGTATCAAGTGCTTCACCTTTATGAAACTGTGTAAGATAGGGGTTCACATACCAATGAGCAACGGACCAAACCGGCTCTATCTGACTCATGTTCTGACCTGTGTAACCTGATATAGACTTTGTCCATATAATTTACATGTCAGGTTAGAGTCAAGTTAAAGATAAACCAAAAAATACAAAAACTCAGATTTATTGCATATGCATGTATATATAACTATATTATTTAATTTAATATATACTTTTGAAAGATAGATTTGACTACAAACTTTTCAAAAATACATTTTTATCCAAAATATGTTTTGGTCGGTAATATTAGTAAGATTAGAGATCATTGTTTAAAATACATTTAAGTATAGATACCATTTGATGAACTATGTTTGCAATACTCTACAACACATATATATTGGATTTATCACATGAGATGTGTTTCAAATTTCATCTACATCGAACCTTAGTGGACCTTTTAATCGGAATAAAATGTGTAAAATCTAATTAATGGTAACTTGTATAAATTTTAGATGGTTGAATTGTTTTTGGGTTATGACTCATCCATATAATTGTCCTCCTTAAACATGCCTAATTTAGATAATTTCCATTTCGTTTGTTGGTACATATAGATTATATGTATTGATCAGTACATGCTTATTAAATTATATATATATATATATATATATATATATATAGAGAGAGAGAGAGAGAGTCAGGCTAGAATACACTCGAGTGTATCCGGAGCGGAATACACTCAAGTAGTTTTTCATGATGCAATATTTTTTTTTTGAAAATCTAATCAGTTGATCTTCTTAAACATCTCGTGAACAACTCATATGCAAAATTTGAGCACATTTGGATATGTATAGCTCATGTTATGAAGACCATAAAAATTATGCATTTCAAATTAGTTTCGTGCGTCGATTTTGTTGCCCTTGGATGAGTGACTTACACTCATCCAAATGGGCTCAAAATTTGTATGTAGCCTAGTTATAGTATGACGGTGAAGATCAACGGTTTACATTTTGCAAAAAATAGTCTTGATATGCAAACACACTTGAGTGTATTCGTGTGATCCGTACACTCGAGTGTATTCTAGCCTGACTATATATATATATATATATATATATATATATATATATATATATATATATATATATATATACACACACACACACACATAAGTATTTGAAAACATCTTCCTATTCAACGTTATCTGAGTTTGTCCGAACCCAACTTGGGATCCAAGTCTGTTACGTGGCCAGATATGAGCTGAGATTTTCAAATATTATAGGGGCTTTGATCTGACCTTCGGCCCGTTTAACAATAATAATTTAGGCATAGCCATATCAAAACATAGTATGATCTGGCGCAATGCTCGTGCCTAGGTCGACATCAGTTCCGATCTAAAAATGGATTGGACTGAACCGGCCAAGTAAACTAAATGTAGGACCAACTAAACCTCGATCCCCCAGATTGGGTCGATCAAAGAGTAGGACTCAACGACTTGTCAGGCTGATGTTAGATAACAAACTATTTTATGGAGTGAAACCAAATAACAACGTAAAGCAAGAAGTGGTGCAGTAACGTGGGACATAAAGCGAACTAGAGATGTACACCGGTCCAAATCCGGATTGGACTGATTTGGACTGTACCAGATCGAGATCCGATTAACACAAAATTTATGGACCGAGGACCGGACCAAAAAGAACCGGTTCGGTCCCGGACAGGAAAAATAAAAAATCGTATCAAGACCGGAACAAGACCTGACCGGATAACCTACGCACTCTTGATTATAGTATGTAAGAAAACTATGTTACAAAAATGTAAAAGAGTTGATAACTCATTTTACTTTGGTTACACAAATTAAATTATACTATTAAATTCTTACCACTTGAGAGAATAAATTATTATGAGACTATTAAGAACATTACCAATATAACAATTATACATAATAACACATTCGAGAATAACCAGCATAAATTTGCAGTACAAAAAACTAACATTCATACGTATTATAAGCTTTAATTAAATGATAGTTAATACATAATACACTAATTTGTTAACAATTCAATGCAATGTGCAATGTTCTTTCAGTTTGTCGTCGCCCAAATCTAATGCAGTATTAAAATTTATTGCTACTTGATGCTTGTATAAGTGCAATGGCTAATATTATTGACATTTATTGATATAAGGTCGTCAGTATGTAGATTACAATACGAATATACCTATTGATAAATTCTAGGATCATTTAATGTGTTGTACATCCTCACAACCCTTCAAAAATATTAAATTTAATTAATATATATAAAAAGTTCTTATATATTATCTGATGCAACTGGTTCAGACCGGTCTCTGTCAATTTTGGACTGGACCGAACCGAAACCAAATTTAGAAAAAATATCATCCTCAAACTGAAAGTCAAGTCAATCCAAGACCGGACTGGACCCGAATAACCGGTCAGATCCATTCTATTCTGATATGTGTACAATCCTAAAGCGAACATGTGTTGAAAAAAAATTAAGTAGATGGGATCCAGCAGGCGAGCGGTCCGGAATACAAATTGTTGGGTACGTCCAAAATGACCCTCGAACGGGTTCCTGGTCGCGGAGAAAATGGATGAGGTGAACCACATGCACCACACATTAAATGTATTTGAGAATACTATTAGGGGCCGTTTGGGTTCGACATTTAAGACTACATGTATTTAATACTTGAATTTTGTGGAGCATGGTGATTGGGCTCCTTGATTAGATACTCCTGCTCAGCGTTGCCATGCCCCAGCTCGTCCGGTGAGACTTGTCCCCCGAGAGAAACGTGGTGATAAAAAAAGCTGTCCGTTTTGACATGCTTTATAAATGCAACGTTTAGCTCCTAAATCTGAACAGTGTGGTTGTTATGATTACCACAGAATAATCGTGATACTGTAGGCTCTATACATAAATGCTGCGTTTTCAAGTTTCTCTCCCAAACTAGGCCTTAAACTCTGGTTTTTATCAAAATGAAATAATCTCTTAAGTCAAGAATTATTGGACTCCACCACACAATCCTAAAGCGATCATGTGTTGAAAGAAAATTAAGTAGATGGGAACCAGCAGGCGAGCGGTCCGGAATACAGATTGTTGGGTACGTCCAAAATGGCCCTCGAACGGGTTCCTGGTCGCGGAGAAAATGGATGAGGTGAACCACATGCACCACACACCAAATGTATTTGAGAATACTATTAAACTTTGTTTTTTATCAAAATGAAATAATCTCTACAGTCAAGAATTATTGGACTCCACCACACAATCCTAAAGCGATCATGTGTTGAAAAAAAATTAAGTAGATGGGAACCAGCAGGCGAGCGGTCCGGAATACAGATTGTTGGGTACGTCCAAAATGGCCCTCGAACGGGTTCCTGGTCGCGGAGAAAATGGATGAGGTGAACCACATGCACCACACACCAAATGTATTTGAGAATACTATTAAACTTTGTTTTTTATCAAAATGAAATAATCTCTACAGTCAAGGATTATTGGACTCATTCGTCAAAGTAGGAGCCTCTTTCTACCTTAAGAGAATAATTTCTAAGAAATATAGGTGATGCTAATCTAGGGAATTCACTGATCCAATCGCTTATTTGTAACGCAATATCGACTCAATTGTTCACGAGTGGGTACTGACTAGGGTTGGGCCGGATCAGAATGAGCCGAAGACAGTATAAGAAGGAATTTTATACGGACAACCTCACGGACATATGAACCTTCTAGAACTGTATGAGATTATTCGTCTATTTACGATCTCTGTGTCCAATCTAATATAAGTAAATCCATTATACAAGGATGAAGGGTAACTTTAGTAGGAAATGGATGGCGCCATTACAGTAAGGGCAATTCTCTAGTTGTCATTGTCCTTCGACGTATGATATTTTGTTAGTCAAGTTCAAACCTACATTTTTTAATTGTATCGTATGTGGATCGCATAAATCATTTGGACTCCAGTTCTGAAGGCATCGTAATATTTCAACTAGTCTCGGTTCTGTTCAAATTGCTTGATTATACATGATGAAATGATTTGATCAATTTGCATTTCATGTCATATAAAGTACCTGTGGTGTGAATTTTTATTAGCTGGTGCAAAACTCTTTCTACATTAATATTCTATATATCTATCTATTCCATTACAACATCGGTTAGTATTTGATACATTGCATACTCTCCATCTGTTTACACGCTTATATGAATCCAAGGATACAAGCTTTTGGTTTGTCTTTTCTTTTGCTCAACTTCTGATTCAAACAAATGCAAGAAAGTGAGGTGCATATCTAGTTGGGAACTTTTAGCGTTAGGTGTTCAAGTGAGGAGGCTACATGTATTATCAAGAGAGGGGATTTAGTGAAAACTTTATGTATCTTAGATGTATGAACTTTAGAGAAAAAAAATTGATTCGACGGACAAACATCGCATCGGATTTGGATCAGGTTTCACAAACATTACTTCATCTTTAGAGAGATTGAACACTAGTATGTTGCCAGAAAATAGACTTTTCTTCATGAATAAAATCATTCCGTCAGTGAATCAACACCAGTTCTTTATTATTCGTGGAGATTCAAACTGCTTTTTTTTAATGATTAAGAAAACATGAGCTTTTTTCCTGCTTACATCTCAGATCCCAAGGACAGGTATATTTTTTTTTTGGAAAAAAACTATAAAAGAATTCTATTCATCGTGTCCCCCAATAGGTAACGAGCCGAGAGTGTTACAAAGTAGCACGGACCGTACTCTTAACAAATCGGCTCAACAAGACACACCACCGTAACCAAGCTCAAAAAATTTCAAAAAGTCTCAACAGACTCGTCGAGAATCTAAAAGGAGAAATATCGTCTCTCTATATGTAAGCTGGTGAACACTAACGACCTGGTATCTCTTAAGGTAAGACAAGCCACAGTCCTCTAATTTGTAGACCCCTCTGACTGGAGGAGGCATCTATGTCAGACTGGAGAACCTATAAACTGAGATGAGGCTCACCCTGTAATCGGCAAGCCTCTGCGCCATCATGTTAGCCTCATTTATACAGCTAAAGTTATACATCGCCAATTGGGTCCACACAAAAAAAATAGCATAAAAGTATTTTCGGCATCTCCACATTGGACGTTATAAACCTTTTAGGATAGGCGAACGAACGCCATTAGCATCCCTAAAAGTTTCTGAATACAAGACTCGAGACCTAGTTCTAAGGCCCTAAAGCCGTAACCCACAAAGTCTAGCCCCAAAACTGACCCCCAGAAGCCGGCCGAAATACTTCCTCTGTCATCTCTGATGATGCCATCCACAGCCCTCCCTACTATACTATTCCTACCGGATAGATACAAAAGGGAAAAAAAATATAGAACAAGTTAATTTAATTTGTGTGCCAATTTCAGATAACGAAACCAAAGGATATACATCGGATACCCAAATCACATTACAGGGGAAAGATACATCAGCAGTGGCATCAACAGATTGCATGTCTGAATAAACAGTCATTCAACCGTGACTTACCATGTAAGCTGGATATGATTAATGCACGGAGAAATGAGCACAGCCTACAGAAATGTTTTTGCCCCTTTGTACTTTGTAGTAATATAAAGGAGAAGCCAGTAAAGCCAGTGGATCAGTCGGACACAAACAGCAAAACCAAATTATACAAGGATAGAAGTTTCGTGTTATGTACAGGTCAAAAGAAATCCAAAGATGTGCAAAATCATCTGCATCAGAGGACGTGCAGCTGAGCAAGAAACGCTGCACACAAGTCCAGAAAAAGAAGATGAGGGCCCGTTATCCTTTGTAGATCAAGCAGATATTTTTCCTCCCTTGCCTTGTAGAGCTGATGGAACAAAGAACACATAGTAAGACAGACATCCATGAGATAAAAAAGGTAAAACAGATATGCAGAAAAGCTTTGCGTGCTCCTTATGAAGATGCAAACTGGCAGGGAAATGTACAGAAGAATGTTGAAAACCTTGTACAGGCTAAGTGGGTGTTTGGATGAGAAATTTCAAGACCTTGAGTCATATTAGAGTGACGGTTAACGTTATCTGATAAATTATAAAACTCTAATCACCCAAACCTGGGTTGATTAAGAGCTTCTTCCTTACCCTCTCGTGTCAACGTCCATAATATTTTATTGTGTACTTCATGTGGAGAAATTTATAAGTGAAAGAATCCGAGCATCTCGTCCAAGTATAACTTGTGGGATATTCAATGTGTGCATCAAAAAAGACCCTAAAACACTCCGCAGATCACAATCAAGCCTATGCAATAATTCCATAGTAAATGAGAGTAGCCCACTAGGTCACCTCTTTGGAGCTTGAACCCCTTTGTTCATAGAACTCTTAGGTCAAAACTTCAACCAAGAGATGTGTTACATGTGTAATGATGTAAGGGAGAAAATTGATTGAACTATCGATTTTTACAAAAACAGGTTCCCCAGGTAGAAAATTGACATTTTCTGAACCTCAAGGTGGCAGATTAAAATCGGCCTAAACTTCAGGGTGTCAGAGTGATTCTAACCCAATAATTAATTAACTTTAGATTGAAAAATTTAACCTACAAGAAAGACCCAAACAAAAGATCTGTTAACAGTCTTGGTACAGAATGGGGTTTAGCAAGAGATCCGCCCAACAATTATGAGAGTCTTTCTAACTAGCAAGAATGCACTCACTGTAACTTTTAAAAAATAACCTAGGACACAAATGCAAACCACGAACCTATTAGTAGTCTATAATTGCCAACTCAATCCAAGTTTTACTATTTGTCCCACTTATAGTTCTACGATTAGTGGCAGATCTCAATGCAGAAAGGGGCCTAGTGGAAGATGCAACCCATTATTTTCTATTATATGATTTGTTTACTAGAAAAACCTTGAGATATTTGAAGCTTATATGTGTTGTCTCAGTATGGTTAGTCGTTTTTGTCAAACAGAATTGGTACAGTCGATAAAAACAGGTTCAAGAAAAAAAATGAATTTGAAAAAAGCACGCATGCTCCAAAATAGGTCCCATGTCCATATTGGACACATTGGATCCACTTGATAATTCCCTAGATGTATCCAGATTTCTTTTTCATTTTTTGAAGGGTGGATACTTTATGGATACGGCATGGATACTCTATGGATACAGTGTGACCCATTTATATGGAGATAAATACACTACTGATTTAATTTTTTCTGTGCATTCCCAATGTTACTGTTAGCTTTATGTTTATTATATTTTAAACTTTTTGGCTCAAATAAAATATTAGAGTTTTCTGACTACCAGTCTACTACAAAGTCAGTCTATATGGTAATTATGGATCTATCGAGCAATGGCCTATAGTCCAAGTTGACATTCAAATAAGCATAGTAACCAAATTCGGCATTTGGTAACTTTTAGGCTGGCTGGAAAAAATTGGGATTTCGGAAAAAATCTTGAAAAATAGGAAAAACGCCAATCAAAGTTTGGTCAATGATTCGGGGATACACACACACATAGAGAGAGAGAGAGAGAGAGAGAGAGAGTCCCGTTAGAATACACTCGAGTGGTGTTTGCATATCTAGACAACTTTTTTTACAAATCCAAACCATTGATATTCATTCTTATAACAACTCGAACCTACATGCAAAGAAATTGAGCTGTACACTTGAGTGTATTCTAGCCTCTCTCTCTCTCTCTATATATATATATATATATATATATATCTAGGTTTTGGAATGCGCGAAGCGGGAAGCGTGCGGATTGACCCTTTTGAAGCGGGGAGCGGAAAGCGGGCTTTAAAGCGGACCAAAGCGGGCGCTTTTTGAAAAAGCGGTCTGCATTGTTTTAAAAAATGTAGAAAACTTTTGGTGACTGTCGTACTGCTAACATGTCATTAATCAAGCATCTAAATGATATTTCATTACATCAGAATGACTTTTACATATGAAAAAGGGTTCTATTTACAAAAATAAATTGTTACAAGCTAAAAATACTCAAACATCATAAAACCGCATAGTCCTCGCTCAACAATCAAGTATCATACTAGTACTATGTACTTAATATTATTTCAACAATTGGGCTTAGAAATTATCATTTAGTAAAAAAATTGGAGGTAGTAGTAGTTAAATACTAGTACTCTGTACAAATATTGTTGACTGAGTAAGGTAGTCTTCAACATAATATAAATATATGCACATTTAAATAGTAATAAAGAGAAATGCATGACAATATATAGTAGAATCAAGATAATTAGATATTACTCAGTAAATCCTAAAGAGCAATAAACTACTAGACTTAGTATATAATAAACAATATAACAAATTTTACTACCTTATTTTGTTACAGTCTATAGATGGTTGTGCAAAGTTTTTGTACAAGTATACAAAATGGCTGACTATTAATTTGTCAGTGGTAATAAACTACATTAAACATACATGCCAATATCATACATAGTAAATCATAAAGAACAATAAGTTATTGCACTAAGTACATAATTGACAATATAACAATATTTTACGACATCATTTTGTTACAGTCCACAGATGGTTGTGCAAAGGTTTTGTACAAGTATACTAAATGTCAGACTATTAGTCCGGCCATAGTAGCCCGGGTGGTAAGAGCTCGGTAAGTCCCAATGAAGGACCCGGGTTCGAATCTCACCGAAGGCACTTTGCGAATGGCAATCCACGCTGATTAGGCGCGGGAGGGGGGTGGCCGGACCACACCCTCTCATGCCTCGAGAGTTTACCATGTCGGGCTCGCCCGGGGTGAGTTCTCTCGATTACCAAAAAAAAAATGTCAGACTATTAGAGTATCAACGGTAATAAACAACATTAAATATACATGATAATATCATAAACAAACTTGAAAGTACAAAGTACTAGTCTAGCTGTACATAGTGTACAAACAGCAGTAACAAAGTAAAGATAAATGCTAATTAATAAACTTTCTTACACCTTTTGAGATACAACAGTTGGAGCATCACATCTCCCAAAAGTAGTGCTTTCATTTTTCCATAGATTTGGCGAGTGATTAGGCCACTCCAGCAATATTTGTCGTGAAGCGCCCTGAAGCGGTCGCTTAAGCGGGGCTGAAAAAGCAGCCTGAAGCGGCAAAAAGCGGCCGCTTTAGTCCAAAACGCTTCAAAGCCCGCTTCAGCTAAAATTACAACGGGACATAGGCTTGACCACTTAAGCGGCCGCTTCACCCGCTTTTTAAATCACTGATATATATATATATATATATATATATGTGTGTGTGTGTGTGTGTGTGTGTGTGTGTGTGTGGGTGTGTGGGTGTGTGTGTGTGTGTGTGTGTGTATATATATATATATATATATATAGAGAGAGAGAGAGAGAGAGAGTTATGCTGGAATACACTCGAGGGTACCGGAGACCTCAGTCGTTTTCCATCATCCAATAATTATTTTGAAAATCTAAATGGCTGATCTTCTTAAGTATCTGAAGAACGTACTATGTAAAAAATTTGAGCTCATTTGGACACTTATAGATCATGCATCTAAAGGAGGTGAAAATCCTGCATTTCAAATTAGTTACATGTGTCGATTTTGTTGTCTTTGGATGAGTGACTTACACTAAACCAATTGAGTTCAAATTATGTATGTCACCTATTATTACTATAACAATAAAGATCAATGGTTTAGATTTTATAAAATTTAGTCTAGATAGGAGAACACCATTGGGGTGTACAGTGTGATCTATACACTCGAGTGTATTCTAGCCTGACTCTATATTATATAAATTATGTTGGAATATACTCGAGTGTAACTGAGACATTGTACACCTCAATCATTTTCCATCATCCAATAATTATTTTGAAAATATAAAGTGTTATCTTCTTAAGTATCTGAAGAACATACTATGTAATAAATTTGAGCTCATTTGGACACTTATATATAGTAAAATATTATGCCATAATGGCATGCCATATGGACAGGCTATGGCAAATCTAGTTATCTACAATAGAATATCATGGCATTTAGTATTTTAAATCCAACTAAAAAAATGTGACCTGGTCTTGATTGGTTGTTGGTGATATTGGTTATTGTTGAGATATTAGTGAGATTAGATACCGCAAGAAGGGAGGACAAGGAGAAGTAACACAAAATCAGTCAATTCATAGAAAAAAGATGACAGGAAGGACGTCCAAGAATGTATGGTGGAGTAGAAGTTGAGGAGGAATGAAGAGAATAGGAATTAAAAGAGGAGATTAAGAAGAAGCGGCAACAGCCAACAGGGTGTTGGATTGGGAGAGAAGAACATGAGCATGGCTGCATCGTGGAGTTGGAAGTTAAGGAATTGGTAAGGAAGATTATTAGAATGTGTGGTATTCAACCCAAAACCAATTGGCAATGGGTGAAGGGACCACATACCTTATAAGTTCCAGGACCTCCCCAGAGTTCAGCGGTATGAGACTATTCTAACAAAGATATAATAGAAGAAGCTAGCAAGCCGTCCAAGAAGGGGGGATGCATTGTGGGGTGGGAGTTAAGGAGGAATGAGGAGCAGCGGCAGGAAGTTGGGATGAAAGAGAAGAATACGTTGCAGAGCGTGGGAGAGAGAAAATAGAAGGAAGGAAATACGAAGAGGCTAAGGAGGTGCAAATGAGGTGCAGAACAACACTAGGGATTAGAAGCTAATGAGGAAGGAGCAAGGAGAGAGGACCAAGTGAGTAAGGAAATACGTGGAGGAAGAAGAGTGCAACAACAGGGATAAGTAAACGACAGGGAAAGGAAAAAAGAAGGGTGGAGAGAAGGTACCTTGGACTTGGTTGTCACTGTACTTGATTCAGAGGTTGCCGCCACAGCTTTTTGCTGGACCGCTGGTCGCGTTGGCTGATAGAGCTCCACTTACCGTCACCGGTTGTTGGAGCTCCAGTCGCCACTAGTTCCACCACCTCCGCTGGGTTTGGTGCTCGCCGACAGCAAAGGACCCTCAGAGGACAGGCTATGGTCCTCATAGAGGAGCGGATGGGAGAGCTGACGTTGGGGTTTTAGGGGAAAGCACTCGCATGGGTGTCACGTGGGTAGGCGAAATGATGGATCACTTAGCCCGTTTAGTTAGATGAACCAAACAAATGAATCGGGATAAAAACATATTAAACGTGAAAATTCGAGAGAGAAAACCCCGAAGAATCATGAAAAAAATGCATATAATCGACGATCGGCTATTTAAACTCCCGTAAAGTTCGGCCCACTAAAAATCGCACGACAATTTTAAGAAAAATCGGCACTTTTTGTTACTATGCTAATAAGCCTAGCGCTACTTACGGATAGTAACTTACTCTAGCTCTAAATTCATGAAACTATTCTACTAACTCATTGTTACTTTTGAAAGTTCTTGGATCTCAATATAATACTTAGAAGTTGGAACTATGAAGAAATCAGGTAGAATGCTATCTACGGATCTATAGATGCACTATTTAAAAACCTAATATTTACTTAAATAAACCTTTCTAGGCTATTAAATAAATGTTTGGCAAACGGCTTTATAAAGTAGATGTTATCAATTTAAAACAATTCATATTGTAAGGATACACTACAATGCTAATGCAATTTCTTGTCGTAAGTTGCCAAGACCGCCTCTTATAGCCTCACTCTTGTCAAAACTTTCAGATTTTTCTGTCATCTAGTTCTAGGGATTTCTTTTCTGTGAGCCATGTAATCCAACTCCTTAAACTATACCTTTGTTTCTGATATACAATCTGCACTAGTTTTTCCATCTCCATTATCCCATCTATATCTCTCTTATTACAGGATATGAGTCTCTCAGTTGAGTGTGATGATCATGTACCTTTACAAAAACATGTGACTGTATTATCAGACGCATCAAAGGGTGGTATAGTGAATCTTGTTACAACTATTATAACAAGAGTATAAGGGATCGTATACTAGGGTCTCACTTGCTAGATATTCCATACAATAAGACCAAAATCTGTCCAAAAGTCACAATTGAACACCTAAGGAGCCATTTGCGAGCCATCTTTTAAAATACCAGTTGTAATATGCACTTAAGAGCTATAGATTAATGGCTACGGGATACTTCTGCATTTTGGTCTACCAGTTACGACATCCGATAGTAAGATTTAAAATCCCGCATGTTTCAGCAGGATTAACAAGTGCCGCATCTGCTGCCGGAAACACAGCTTCTATGTGCTGACTTGTTGCCTGTGCTGCATGCTTTTTGCCCCTCGCAGCCTGACACATTGACAATTACGTATAACAGTACCAGGAGCTGAAATGGCTCCAGCCAAACGGCCCCTAAGTGAAATACAAAATGTTGTTAGTAGGGCCAAAGAATGATTGAAAAATGTCATGCCTAAGTAGGGCCCCTTTCTTTATATTTTTCTTTGAATGAATTAGATCGACTTATATGCATTTTTATGAATGGAAATATAAGAAGATATTTAATTTATATTTTTTGCAGCATCCACTATCATATTCATATCCTATACTTTCAGAGATCGTTGTGTCCCATGTTTGTATCTGTATATGTGTCCGTATCTTTGCTTCATAGGATTAGTCATGAGAAAATAATCATAAAGAAAAATCATTATAAACACTGTCTGGCAAATTGGAGAAAACTCTCGGAAAATGCTTTGCAAGAATGTGAAGACAATAAATATAGTAGAATGCACAAGTTAAAATCATACCTGAACTTCAAACTTAACTACACTTAATGACTTCATCGAAATATCAATATCTTCAGCAATAGCAGAATCATCAGGAAAACTACAGTTAGCATTCAGCGAATAGTTAATTGCACTTTCAGGGTAAACAGGGCACCATCTGCATTTCATGTTGTAATGGCCTATTTTTTTCCAGCAGACGTTTAATTCTCGCAGAGCTTTGAGAACTTCTCCCATGATTTCAGGAGGATTGGCACGGGACTGCAAACGAAGGTAATAAAAAAACACTTAATAATAGAGCTCCAGCTACGTTATGGAAATCGAATGCAAAAGTAATAAACATACCTGAAGTCCAAGGGCCCATTTTCTTTCAGTAGCAGTATGCGGCCTCGACCCAATTCCCTGGTGATCTATATATCCAGCCATTCTTTGAACATTAGCAGTTGAAGAATCTGCTTGTTGCCCAAGAGGACCATACTCCTAGAAAGAATGAATCTCGATTAACAACTATAACAGCTTTTGGATAGCCTTAGGACAAAAAAAATCATAGCAATACCATCGTTTCCTGAAAGTCGGCTCCAAGATAGCCACTGGACACTCGGCATCGATTATCATAAAGCAGATAATAAGCAACAGTTGCCTGGTTTAAACAAGAAATTTTTTATCCAATATGATAACATAATAATATCCAGGGAAGAGCTGGGCTGATCAAAATACCTCATTCTGTATCCGGCTGCGAAGGGCTTCCACCAATTGATTTTTATCAAAACCCATATTAGTCACCTCTTTAAGAATATCCTCGTCAATCTGCATACCAAAAAAATTATTCAGTGTCAGTAATAACTAACCATAAAAACAACAAAATGGTATGAACTCAAAATAGTATGGAAGAATAAATCCACAAATACAGCAATATGCATCGGAGGTTTTGAACAAGAAAAAATAACTAGTAAACGCTCATGCACCAGAAAAGAGAACCAAGATTATAGAGACAAGGACTACCCAACCACAGCCATAGTTTTACTGTACAAGCAACCCCCCCCCCCAAGAAAAAAAAACAAAACCACCCCAGCTATGCCTAGAAATCAAGTATGCAGCTTTTCCTGATGCCATTATCATAATGTTGATGAAGATACAAGTAAGCTAGCTGTCACACTAAACCAGATTTTCACTGACCATTTATCTGATAGAAGGACAACTAATCTCAATGTGATCTTATGATCATGCCAGACACAATTGTTGGCAAGGTTTATAGCAGCCAAAATATAAACATTTAAGATTTCATAAGCCGACTGGTATCAATACCTTCAATATAATCAGTATATTGGTCTAGATAAGCTCAGACAAATCCAAACCATAGTTCATATTTAACTTAAGCACTTTGAACAAAATTCCAAAGTTATTTTGCTTCTTCAATCCAAATAATATTTTATTTCTCCATAGTGGCATTAATTAGTTCCAATTTTCCATCTCTTCTGTGACTTTTTCTCTTGCCTTGTGTCCTGAACAGCATTTGTGAATGTCCTTGGCAGATACTAAGATGTTAGCTAAGCATTCAGCACTTCATATTAATCAATAAGAAGAAGAGTGTGAGAAGTAACAGGTTTGCAGAAGCATCTAGATCCATAGATGTTGCAGAATCATGCAGTTTTGAGGGACTTTACAAGTGAACCAAGAGGACTGTGAAAAAGCGTAATCGTTATTATGTTGCTGTATTGATATGTACACCCTTGTCCTATATATATAGGAGAGGAGGCAATTACAATTTACAAGGAAGCACAAGGAAGCGGACTAAACCCTAATGGGCCATGGGCAACAGGCAAATGTACACAAATTTATTAACCTATTAACTAAATAGGCTAATACTTCTAACAAGGACTGACATTTTATGAGCTAAATTGACAAACTTTACAAAGTTTTTGTAGAAAAACACCATTAGAGAGAATCCACTGGACGTGGTTAGTGACTAGGGGGCATGCTTATTTATATAGCAGATAAAAAAACCAAGAGTGCATTGGGCCTCGCCTTGACCTATATGGCACCAATTTCCCTTAACCTCTTCCCTGCTGGCTGCTGCACGTTTCCTTTTCCCTATTCCTATCTCTCTGTTCCCTTAAACTCTTCCCTGCTCTCTGTTTTATTAGAAAACTATGTATGATAACTACCATTGACAACAATTTTAGGATGTTCAAATCCTTAGGCTGTTCTCTCTTCATGCTCCATATTCCCTTTAGAAAACTAGATTGTATTCTATGTTTCCTTAGAACTTGTTATGCTGTATAAACATTGCAAGCTGTGATATGTTTCCTGTAATATCAGCAACTCTTTCTGCATGCTTTTCCTGTAACATCAGCTGTTCTCTCTATATGCCCAGTACTTCACTTAAAAAAGTTTGCACGAGTACATTCACACATTCTACTAGGCAAAAATTAATAATATCAGTTCTGCTTTCATGATAATACTAATAATTACTAATTACTTCCATTGTTGTTGAGGCGGCCGCCTGGGCGCTGCCTAGGCGCCACCTAGTCGAGGAGGTGTTCAATAGGGCTCCGCCCAGCTAGCCGCTTTGCTCCAGAATCCATTTTGACATCTGCCTGGGCGACCCAAATTAGTGATGGGCGGACGCTTTTTTGGAAGGTCGGACCCAATAGCCCATTTAACAATTTTTTTCGTTTTGATTTACTTAAACCCAACGGAAAGACAAGACTAGACTTCCCAGCTTCCCGAACCCCCAACTCCCGCTGGTTCTATTTCACGCACGTGAGCGCAGTGACCCCAACCCCCGCGTCCGTCCACCGGCCTCCTTTCATCTCCGGCTGGCTGGCCTCCTTCCTTCATCTCCGGCGGCCGTTCAAGGAAGAGGAACATGAGTTTCCTCTTCCTCCTACTTCCTCATCTCTTCTTCCAAAAGCGAGTATCTTTGGCCTGGTTCTCCCTATTCTACATATAACAATCTTACGTCTACGTTTTCGTCAACGACAAATCATCGAGATGGACGGAGATGTTGATCCTGTGATACATGTTGGAGAGTTTCTACCACGCTTCATCGACTTAATAAATGATGATTCAAGAAAGGCAAAATCCAAAGAGCCCGGGTGTAAATATGGATTTTGGCCTAATCCAGCTGACAAGAACAAGTTACAATGTGGATTTTGTGGGCACGTTAGCAACGGTGGGATCAACGGATTCAAGCAACACATTATTGGCAGTTTTTCTGATATTGTTAAATGTTCAAGAACTACTCAAGCAATCTGTAATGAATTGAAGGAGTATAGAGAACGTACCAAGAAGTGCAAAGTTGATACCAACGATTGAAAAAATGGTCCGCTTCACGCTTAAGCGCCCGCTTAAGCGTTGTGGAAGTGGCAGTCGTTGTTTTTTTGGGCCTAGGCGGGTGTAGAGGCGGATTGAACTAAAGCGGCCGCTTTTTAGCAAAAAAAACGCCTCGGCCCGCTTCAGCCGCTTTGTGGCAAAGTGCGGATCTATTGTCAATTTAATTACCCATTACATAGCACCTTAAACCCCAACACCCCATCGACTGCCCAATAGAAGATGTTAGAAGCCGACGGCAATAATGTCGCTAGGAAATGGTTTTTACGGGCCTTTTGGGTTCCTATTGGGAGTGGGAATCCATCCCTATTCTTGGCGCCATCGTTCGTCCATAAAAGGAGCAACAATGGTTGCACAAAACCCAAACAAATCGATCCTTGGAAACTGAAGGGAAAGTATCTCGAAAGGAGGAGACATTGCATCCCTGGAGTTTCCCTAGAGTCCGACAAGCGCCAGATCACCCCTCATTGTGGCGTTAAGGCTAACGAAGGGGAATCAAGGACTAAGAACAGAGGTTACCAAGCTTTCTCTAGGTCGAGTTAGTATTAACTGGTCGCTTGTCTGATGTGAAACATCTTGTTTCCGATTTCTATATACAACGACGTCTTGTGTGTACTAGTTCTCTATTAGTGATTAACAATCGACGTTTGCGAATAACGTAATCGACTCAATACGCTTCGTTCCAATATGCATTCACCACACTCCATTATTGCTTCTAGGTGTAATGATTTTCATTGTGTTGTAACTTACTGCCTATGTGCCTAGTGCCAACATATTCTAATTTCTTCTAAATTTTGTAGCAACTCGGTATATTATAGATTGGTAATTAAAACTAATTACTAATTGAAGGTAATATGAATCATACCTACTCAACGCATCTTTACAGGATGATTTTGTTTTTACTCGTTCTAGGAGCGAGGACTATGGGTTTTGGTTGATGTTTTGAGTGTTTTTCAATTGTAACCATTTATTTTTATAATTAGTACCCTTTTTAATCTATGAAAGTCATTCTAATGGAATGAAATATCATTCTAAATACGTGATTGTTGAGTAATATTTCTTTATTTAGTAGTATGGCAATCACAAAAATTTTCACCATCTTCAAAACAATCCAAATCGCTTTTTCAAAAAGCACCCGCTTTAGTCCGCTTTAAAACCCGTTTCCTGCTTCACGCTTTTCAAAACCTAGGTAGATACAAATTTTAATGGCAATGTTGTTAATTTAGATGGTGATGATGTAAATCCATTGGCTCCGACCGTTGACATTGTTAACAATACTGTTGCACCTGCCAATCCGATTGGTACTTCAGCCCTTAGTTTCAAAGTCAATGATGATTTTGTTTGTCCTGGCCCTGCAGATGTTGTAGCCCAAAGGAAAGCATGTGGCGAAGTACAGAAGACAATAGAATGTGCCTACAAAAAAGAGGTGTTGCAGGTGGCCCATGATAGCATAGTTGCTTGGTTCTATGACGCATGTATACCTTTTAATGTTGTTAATCGTACTTCTTTTGAAGTCAGGTTAGAAGCAGTGGGTCAGTATGGTAGAGGATTGCTTCCCCCTTACCATCAAATCAGCTTGCCCCTCTTGGAGAGGCAATATGTGCACACAAAGAGACTAGAGAGAGAGCATGAGAAACATAGGAAAATGTTGGGTTGCACTCTCATGTCTGATGGTTGGTCTGATAGGAGACAAAGAGGGCTGATTAATTTTCTTGCTAACACTCCTGAAGGTTCATTGTTAATTTTCTTGCTAACACACCTGAAGGTTCATTTTATTTGTACTCCATTGATGCTACTTCCGCAACTCAAACATCTGAATACATGTTTACTGTACTTGATGAGGCAATAGCTAAAATTGGGGCTGAAAATGTGGTAGAAGTCATTACAGACAATGCCACTAATTACGTGACTGCAGGTAAGAAGTTGATGCACAAGTACAAACATGTGTGTTGGACCCCTTGTGTTGCATATTGTGTGGATTTGATGCTTGAAGACATAGGGAAGCTTCGCAAGTTTGCTCCTATAATCACGAAGGCAAGGAAGGTGACTGCTTAAATCTACCAGCACACACATTTGCATGATGGTTTTATCAAGAGAAGTAAAGGAAATACAGAGATCATGCGTCCTGGAACAACTCGTTTTGCCACTTCATTTTTGCCTTTACAGAGCATGTTGGGCCACAGAGAGACATTGTTCGCTTTGTTAAATTCTATTGCATGGGAGCAAAGCAATTGGACGAAGACCAGTGCATGGAAAAAAGTCACATTTACTATACATTCTAGAGCATTTTGGAACTCTGTACAGGACTTACATAGGACTTCTCAACCCCCAATGCAGATTTTGAGGCTTGTAGATGTTGATGAGAAGCCTTCCAAGGGATACATTGTTGCATCGATTGAAAGGGCAAAAGAAGAATAAAGTTGAATTTTGCTAGTAGAGAAAGTGAGTACAACCTATCATTGACATAGTGGAGAAGAGATGGGCATATCCGATGAGTCGCCCCCTTTATGGTGCAGGGTTCTTGATGAATCCCTATCTATATTATAATGCTAGAGTGCAGCAGGACCCAAACCTCGACAGTTATGATTTTGACTTTGTCTAGAGAAGATGGTGGATGATTCTTCAAAACAAGACAGTCTCTACTGAGCTAGATTGGTATAAGGAGGGTTGGGGGATGTTTGGCAAGGACATTGCCATTCAACATAGGACAGTGAAATCACCACGTAAGTATATACTTTATAATTTATATAATGTACTTGACCATATTTCATTACTAATCAAAATTTAAAATGTATTTTCTTGTAGTTGCTTGTTGGGATGCATATGGGGGGCAAACACCATCACTTCAGAAGATTGCTAAGTGTATCCTTGACTTGTGTTGTACCTCCTCTGTTGCAGAGAGGGTTTGGAGTACATTTGATTTGCTCTAAGTTATATTTACATATAAGATATGTACAAATGTACAATTGTAAAAATGTAGTTATATTTACATACTTAAAATTACAATGATATGTTTTTTTCTTATGTAGATTCACACACAGAGGAGGAACAGGTTAGAGGTCAAAAAATGGACAAGCTGGTCTACATTCAGTACGATTGACAACTTCATGATAGGTTCAAGAGCAGGCGGATAGAGAACTTAGACAAGAGCTATGATCCTATAGCTCTAGATGAATTCAATTGGAACAGTGAATGGATGATAGGTATTCCAGAAGATCATGTTGTTGATGAAGGTGTTGCATTGAGCCAAGTAGATAATGCCATTAGTGCTACTAAATATCAAGTTGGGCCAAGTAAGCCAAGAAGATCATATGGAACTAGCATAGCTCCAAGGGGACTTAGTAATGAAGATGATGATTTCTGGAAGAAGAGGAAGCAATGGATGAGAATGTAGGACTACAAGATGATGATGAAGGTGGTGATGGAGAGGAGGATGCAGAAGACAATGATGGAGGGCCATTTGAGTTTTAGACTCTTTATGTTGTGTTCTGCACATTTGCTTTTTGCATTTGAGTCTGGTTATACACTTCTAGTATAATACTCTAGTAGTTATAAAACCATAGTCTTCTATTTTGATTCACTATTAGCATAGTACTTCATTGGAAGTTGGAACTATGGAATGTCTTGCGCCTTTTCTTATTCATTTGATCATGTCGTAGCAATTTTATTATATAATTTCCCATACTCAGTATTACAGCTCTGCTATGCTACTGATAGTGCATTTAAAAGATTGACGAACCATTAGGTATGTCTTTCAACATTTTATTGATTGTATTTTAGATTAGTCTACTATAGTATACTTAATTACTTATTGTTGTCTCTTTTTGTATTGAACATGTCTCATTTTCTTTATCGGCTATAGACTTAATGACTTGTAAAAAGTGTTATTTCAGTAAATTTGGGAAGGGTGGATAAGTTATACATACGTATATGCATAGGTATATACATAATTTAGTATAAATAATACATAAATTTGCATGCATAGGTATATACATAAGATAGTATAGTACATAAATAATACATATAAGTATTGTTACATTATATATTTCCTGTTTTACATAGCATGTTATTTGTTTTGTTATTTTTCTTTATATATGGACCTCTCTGTAATTGTCTTAGTTATATATATATGAGGGTGCACACGTTGTGTAACCCTGAGCTTTCTGCAATTCCTGACTCTGTCACATGGTATCAGAGCAGGCTCTAACCTAGTCGTCCTTGCTTCCCTCCCTCCCTTCTCTCTCCTCCGCCGCCGCCCCCCCCCTCCCCCCCCCCCCGCCGCCGATCGGCAGCAGCAAGCCGGCCACCGGTCGGCAGCAGCAGGCCGCCGCCGCTGGCTTAGCCAGGGCCGCCGCAGCTCCGGTCGGCCGTCTCCAGCGGGCCGTAGGTCTCTCTGTGGGCTCCGTGGTTCCGCCTTGCCTCCTGGCGTGGTGCACCGCTAGTGCTTGAGCAACCCTAGTTGTTGTTCGCACAGCAGGTGCGCTGCTGGGTGGTCGTTTTCTACGGGACCACTGACCCACTGGTAGATCTGGACTAGATCAGTCTTCAGGGGGAGATCGGCGCATTGTTCGTCTAAGGGGTTACCGTCGGTTCGTGCTTGTTTGTGCCTGCCTGCTCGTGTAGGCTTCGGCCTCCGGGTTCTCTGCTACGCCTTGGCGTAGTGCGTATGTGAGAGGTCCACGGTGACTTGTTTCTGCCTGCTTCTGCCTGCCTGACGGCGTAGTCCGTCTTCTGTCTGTGCCTACCTGTGTCTGTGTCTGCCTTCCTGCATATTCTCATGGCGTCTTCTGGGGATGACATGTGGAGAGAGTCGTGCCGTCAAGTCACTCCTGTTAAGCTTGACGAGCGCAACTACCAGCTGTGGGTATGCTCCTTTGTGATCTTTGCCAAATCACAAGGGAAGTACTCTCACTTGATTCGGACGGGTCCGCCTCAGCCTGCAGAGGAGGCGGATGCAAAGGACATCAAGGCCTTTGATGACTGGGTTCGTGATGAGTCGACTGTCATGACATGGATTCTCAACAGCTCTGTTGAGAAGATTAGCGTCACTCTTCTTCAGCTGCCTACGGCGAAGCAGATGTGGGATCAGCTCGCCAGTACCTACTCGCACAGTGAAAATCCGAAGAAAGTCTTTGATATCACAAAGCAATTGGGGCGCCTACAGTTTACTGTTTCTGACATTTCAAATTACTTCTCCACCTTCACTGGACTGTGGGGTGAGTTGGAGATGTATCACCCGCTGTCCACCGATTTAGCTACTATGCAAAAACAGCGGGCGGAGCTTCAGCTGGTTCAGTTTCTCAGTGGATTACCTGAGTCCTATACTGGAGTGGTAGATCAGATCTTGGCGAGTGATCCACTCCCTACCTTGCAGACTGCCTACAAGCGTCTCCAGCGCCTTCCGTCATCGACACCGTCTCCGCCTCCTGAGACTGGAGACTCTACTGCTTTGGCCGCTTGGGGCGGGCGTGGTCGTGGTCGTGGCCGTGGCCGCTCCAGTGATGGTCGTCCTACCCTAGGTGCAGGCCGGGGGCGTGGACCTGGTGCTGGACGAGGAGCTCCTCCTGCTGCCCCTCCTTCTGCTGTTGTGCGTCCTCAGCAAAGACAGCGCTTGTGTACTTTTTGTGGCCGGTCTAACCATATTGAGGAAAAATGCTGGGAAAAGTATGGTAAGCCGGCGTGGGCCAATGTTGCGGTTGATTCTTCTGTGTCTGAGGGTGCTACTCAGACACCTGCACCAGAGCCTGCGGGGGCTACCGCAGACTACATCCGTGTTGAGGTGGAGCGTCTTCTCCTTGAGCGTGTTGGATCCTCTACTGCTGCCTCTACGAGTGGAGCACATGCTGCCTTTTCTCGTTATGACACTGCCTTCCTGAGCTCCTCCTCACCTTCTACTTCTGGTAATACCAAATGGGTGATAGACTCGGGTGCATCTGCACATATTTCTGGAAATAGATCTTTGTTTAAACATATATCTACACCTGCCCGACATTCTTCTGTTATGCTTGCTGATGGCTCTAAGTCGTCAGTCCTTGGAGTCGGTGATATTATTTCTCATTTTGGCCTAAAATCTGCCTTATATGTGCCCAGATTTCCTCTTAACATGTCATCTGTCAGCAAGATTTTACGGAGTTTAAATCGTAGCCTGACATTTGTTCCTGGTTCATGCATTTTTCAGGGCCTTCACACGAGGATGAAGATTGGTGGGGGGTATGAAGGTGATGATGGGTTGTTTTACTTGGACCGGTTACCTAGATCAGAGAAAGCTACTGTGGTATCTGCATTATCTGCTTCTGTTTCTGCTCTCCAGTGGCACTACCGGCTGGGCCATCCCTCTTCAGAGAAGCTGCGTCGTTTAGTTCCTGATATTGGCAGTTGTCATTTTCAGTGTGATTCGTGTCAACTAGGGAAACAAACTCGTATTGTGTATCCTAGACGTAGTACTGTGAGCAGTAAAAATATTTTTGATTTAGTTCACTCTGATGTATGGGGTCCATGCAATGTACCAAGCTTGTCTGGTTACAAGTACTTTGTTAAAATAAAAGATAGCTTGAATATGAATAGATTGTGATTGATACAAAGACTGACGGCCTCTCCTTTATATAGGAGAGGAGAGACGCCCTATTACTTAGAACCCAAGTAATCTAAACTAGATGGGCCGGAATATAAAGGCCCACTAAACTAATTAGCCTATTTAACTAATAGACTAATATAGACACTTTAACACTCCCCCTCAAGCTGGAGCATGGGTGAAACACATGTCCAAGCTTGGAGAGTTACAGGACTCGATAAAAAGAAATGATAACTGAAAGATAAATATCACTCCCATACAAAATATGTTACTCCCCCTGAAATAATATTCGCCATGAATCATATGGTGATGATGACTCTGCAGGCTGAAGATACTCGAGCTTTGAAGGTCTTCCTTGAAGTGCATCTGGAATGAGGACATCTGAAGAATGGACCTGATACTACAGCAATTCGCCACTGGAATACGTGCTTAACGCGGCACGAACGCGGACGGACGATCTGTTGCTTGATACGATGCAGGAACCATAAAACTCTGACGCATGAAACTTGGGGGCTTGACGGGAAAGGAGATCATCCATCAAGGAAGGTCCCAAGTAGATCAGCAACAGGTGATGTCGATACAGCAGATGCGGCTCAGAGAAGACGTGATGAAGTAGCTCGGCGAAGATAAAACTATGAGCTTCTGAAGAAGCACCCATCTGTCTCATGTGAATGCAACTGAAGGAATACACCATCAACACCTGACGTACATAACGCGGTACGAACGCGGATACGGTGTCGACGCTGGATCTTCACTACTGGCTCAAGTAGAGAACTGGTGTGCTGAATGATGTGAAGCTCCATGAAGATAGCATGGAATATATATAATCTGAATACATATATCATCATCTCATACTCTCTCTCATACATTCTCTCATATTCTCTCATGCTCGCTCTCTCTTCTCATCTCTTTCTGTCCTCTCTATCCCCCCCGCACACCAAATACGACAAGAGTGAGTGTTTGGTGTGGAGAACTGGATATATGACCCCCCCGTAATGTGGAAAAGGGATGCTCACATAATATGGGTGGGTGGGAAAGAAAAAGGCTGAAAAGAGAAAAATATGTGAAATGGAGATGGGTAATATGTGGAGAATGAAACCGATAGCCAAAGAGAGTATACTAAATGGGTTAACATGAGATCCGGGTAGAAAAATAAATGGATCTAGTCCCGGGTCAAAATAGGATCCAATTAGCAAAAGATAGAACCGATTAAGGATCCGAATAGAGACAGGGATAATGCATATGGGGTAGTAAACATGGTTGTTTGGTAGCGGTGGAGAGTGATGGTGATCGCCTACTGTAGATGGCAGCAGTAGCATGATGACGCACAACGCAGCAGCAACTTGCGGATGAAGATCGTCGGAATGATGATGACGTGGAGGAGCAGCAGCTTGCGGATAATGACTGGAGATGACGCTCGACTGATGAAGCACTTTGTCGCAACATAGGAGATGACAAAGGGTCTCCTGCGTGACTCCGGAGATATTGCATGCCAAGAGGATGCATGCGGAGCCAAGGCGGAGTCTCTCCAAAGCGGCGATGAAGGCTGATCTGAAGACGTCATGAGATGGAGTGCCGGTTGAAAAAGTGCGATCAAGGGTGGGGATACGGTTGCTTGAATAAAGCAACACTGCAGCCTACGAGCACAGATACAACGGCGATGATGGAGGATGACGATGGTGCTGCTAATTGTTGGCGTGATGACTATGGTTATTGCAGCAGCGGTGGTGCGGCTGCTGTTCTTGGCGGCAGTGGAGACGGATATGGTGGTTGATTGTTGCTTTGGCGATTAGTGATGGCCCTGTTGTTGCGGACGATGACGCCGACAGAGATGGTTGTTGTGCCTGCCTTTGGCCTGACGGCGGCTGCTGATGATAGCGGCGGCGGTGGAAGATGGCCAACAGGTGGTTGTTGTGCGGAGTGGCTGTTGTGCGGGCGACACCGGCTGGTGCGGCTGTTGGCGGCGGCGCCGGCTTCTGCTGATGGAGGCGGCGGCTGGTGCTGCTGCTGGCAGCGGTGGTTGTTGGCTGCCAGTTGCCAGCGGCGGCGGCTGGGTGATGGGGCAGCGAGACTGATGGCGCCGGGAAAGAGATAGGAGCAGTGATCGTTGAAAAAGAATGAATGAATATGAAAGGGAATAAGCCACGGAGGCGGGGATATGCCTAGCGGGCAGCCGGCCAAGCCATGGAGATGGCGCGGCTGCGGGCGCTCGCCCTTGGCTGCTCTCTCGAAGATGCGGCGGCCGGCGGCTAGGGTAGTTGTGTGCGCCGAAGAGGAGAGAGGGAACCGGGCGGCGCTAGGGTTCTCTCAAGATCTAACCCGCTCTGATACCATGTTAAAATAAAAGATAGCTTGAATATGAATAGATTGTGATTGATACAAAGACTGACGGCCTCTCCTTTATATAGGAGAGGAGAGACGCCCTATTACTTAGAACCCAAGTAATCTAAACTAGATGGGCCGGAATATAAAGGCCCACTAAACTAATTAGCCTATTTAACTAATAGACTAATATAGACACTTTAACATACTTCATTCTGTTTATTGATGATTTTTCGAGGACTACTTGGTTGTTTCTGTTAAAAAGTAGGTCCGAAGTGCTGTCTACTATTAAATATGTTTTTGCTGAAATAAAGACGCAGTTTGGCTTGCCTATTAAAACTTTTCGCACTGATAATGCTTTAGAATTTGTTAAGCAAGATGTGGCTGTTTTTTGTAAATTTGTGGGTACTCTTCACCAAACTTCATGTGCTTATACCCCACAGCAAAATGGTGTTGCTGAGCGAAAGAATAGGCACTTATTAGAAGTTACCAGGACAATAATGATGCATTCTCATGTGCCCCGCTCTTATTGGCCTGAAGCTATCTTGACTGCATGTTTTCTGATTAATAGGATGCCATCGTTTGTTATTGGGAATAAAATTTCCTTCCAGGTTTTGCACCCTGACATCTCCATGTTTCCTGTGCCTCCTAGAATTTTTGGGTGTACCTGTTTTGTTCGGTTGCTTGGACCTACTTCTGATAAACTATCTCCTCGAGCCGCTAAATGCATTTTTTTGGGCTATTCTCGCACTCAAAAGGGTTACAGATGTTATAATCCCAGCACTCGGAAGTGGTTTACAAGTAGTGATGTTGTCTTTTTTGAGGATACACCGTATTATTCTTCAGCAGGAGATAGTTTGCAGACAGATATTCTGGCTCCTCCTTTACCTGTTATTTCTGACTGTATGCCTGACCGCACTGATACTGAGACTACTGCAAAGCAAGACCCTCCTCTTATTGTTTATCATCGCAGGAATAAAGCACCTTCCACACATGTACCCCCCCAAGACAACCAATCTTCTCCTCCAGAAGGTTCTGCTGCTCCTGAGGTAAACTCTGATCTTGACATACCTATTGCTCTCCGTAAGGGTACTCGTTCTTGCACTTCTCATAGCATTGCTCAGTGTGTGTCTACTGCTCATCTAAATACTCATTCCAGCAATTTTGTATCTGCCTTATCTGTTGTGGCTGTACCTAAGAATGTTCAGGAAGCTTTGCAAAGTACAGCTTGGACATCTGCTATGAATGATGAGATGCTTGCTCTTACTGACAGAGACACTTGGGAGCTGGTGGATCCACCTCCTCAGTGTAAGCCTGTAGGCTGCAGGTGGGTTTATGCAGTCAAATATCAACCTGATGGTACTGTTGAGAGGTTGAAGGCAAGGCTTGTTGCGAAGGGATATACTCAGACTTATGCCATTGATTATTTTGAGACTTTTTCTCCTGTTGCTCGCCTTAACTCTGTCAGGATTCTTTTATCTGTTGTTGTGAATCTAAACTGGCCTCTCCTGCAGCTTGATGTGAAAAATGCTTTTCTGTATGGTGACTTACAGGAGGAGGTGTATATGGAGCAACCTCCTGGGTTTGTTGCTCAGGGGGAGTCTCACAAAGTATGCAGGCTTAAGAAGTCTATCTATGGGCTCAAGCAGAGTCCTCGTGCCTGGTTTGATAAGCTGAGCAGGATTATGATTGATTTTGGCTTTCTGAGGTCACAAGTTGACCATTCTGTATTCACAAAAAAGACTTCTGCTGGTATTACTGTTCTAATTGTATATGTTGATGACATTATTATTTCTGGCAACGACACTCTTGGTATTCAGGCTACCAAAGATGATTTGGGCAAGCATTTTGCTACCAAAGATCTAGGCAAACTCCGGTACTTTCTTGGCATAGAAGTCTCTAGAAATTCTAATGCCTTGGTTCTTTCACAGAGAAAGTATGTTCTTGATATCCTGCAGGAGACCGGTATGCTTGGTGCGAGACCTGCAGATACTCCTCTTGATCCCAATGTCAATTGGGATGATGAATCCTCTGCTATGTTTACTGATCATAAAAAATTCAGGAGGTTGATTGGTAAATTGATCTATTTAACTGTAACTCGTCCTGATATTGCTACTGCAGTGGGTCTTCTTAGCAGATACCTTGACAAACCCAGACAATGCCACTGGGATTCTGCATGCCAAGTCTTGAGATACTTAAAAAAATCTCCTGGCAAGGGACTTCATTATAAGAAGAATGGGCACTGTGTTCTTGAAGGATATTCTGATTCTGATTATGCAGGCACCAAAGTTGATAGAAAATCTACTTCTGGCTACTATACCTTTGTAGGGGGCAATCTTGTCACTTGGAGGAGCAAGAAACAGAATGTAGTCGCCAGATCTAGTGCTGAGGCTGAGTACAGGGCCATGGCCCATACTGCTTGTGAGTTGTTGTGGGTGCGTTCTCTTCTGAAAGAATTTGGGATTGAGTCTTCATCGGCCATTCATGTGCATTGTGATAACATAGCTGCCATCTTCATTGCAAATGATCCTGTCTATCATGAGCGCACCAAACATATTGAAGTTGATTGCCACTTTATCAGAGAATCTATTCTTGCTGGCAAGATATGCACTCCATTCACAAGATCTGAAGACCAAGTTGCTGATATCTTCACCAAGCTCTTGGCTAAGAAACAGTTTTGCATGCTGCTGGACAAGTTGGGCATGATTGACATCTATGCTCCAACTTGAGGGGGAGTGTTACATTATATATTTCCTGTTTTACATAGCATGTTATTTGTTTTGTTATTTTTCTTTATATATGGGCCTCTCTGTAATTGTCTCAGTTATATATATATGAGGGTGCACACGTTGTGTAACCCTGAGCTTTCTGCAAGAGTGGATAAGTTATACATACGTACATGCATAGGTATATACATAATTTAGTATAAATAATACATAAATTTGCATGCATAGGTATATACATAACATAGTATAGTACATAAATAATACATATAAGTATAAATTTACATATGTATATTTTTGTGTGTAAAAAAAAACACCACATGAGCGACCGCCTAGTCAGCCTGGGCGGCCATCTAGGGACAGCCACCACTGGCCGCCTCAAAAACTATGATTACTTCTCTTAATCAGTGCTCATTCAGTAGTGATATGTACTTCTCTTAATGGTATGTATGATACTATGATTACATGACTATTTGAATAAGTTGTTATAGTCTAGACTGTACTTACTCTAATTAGTAGATTAAAATGATATTTTGGAATATAGAGGGTTGAATTGAGAGAAATATTTAGTTCTGGACAACAATGGTAAAACCATCATCAAGAGTGACATCGAGTAAAGGCATGTTGGTGGTGTGGGCAGATATCAGATGAGGTGTGCCTACGAGATGATCTACAACAGTTAATTTAAGATCCTAGGATGGCTATCCCTTTTGATGTATGAGAGGAAAAGTTGATAGTCCTGCCTTTTAAACTAGAGAGAATATTGTTGAGTAAGCATAACATTGCTATCAACTGAATGTTTTTCTCCTCTGTTAAATTGATTTGACGCACCATCTTAATCCATTGACAGTTGAGTATGTCTTCTGACTGGTAGATGTCTCCAGACCATGGATTTGAGCTGATGAGAACTGTCAAACTCGTAGAATAGATAGAGTGCCCTAACCTGGAGCATGAGTCTGACAAATGATGACTATCATTTATGACCAAAGAGAAGACAAGTTAAGAGAGTTAGAAAAAGGATGGCACCCCTTTGCTAGTAACGGCTTCCTTTACCACAAATGGTTGTTCACACAGGAGAAGATAGGTGGCGACCAAGGTTTTAAAGTGTATGAGGCGTAAGGAGGCGTTTTCATCTTAGTGAGGCCAGGCGTAAGCCTCGAGTCATTTGAGGCATATGCCTTGTAATATGAATAAGGTGTTCATAAGTAAATAAATTTATACATATTAACATATCGATATGCATATATGTACATATGCTATATATCTATGTGTGTGTATGTATGTGGAATAAGTACTTTATATAAGAAACATTAAAACTAAATATTTTTCCAACACAGCTTAACAAGGATGGCTAAGTATTTAGAGCTATATGAAAAATATAGACACCACAACAATAAAATAAAGTTTGTACCAAATTTTGAGATATGAATGCTTTTGAAAATTAAATGCAAACACAAAATTGAACAAAGAAAATTAGGAAAAACTTAATTTGGAATTAGTGGCAACAAGGAAACAACATTAGCTGAAATGAAGATTCAAAATTCACCAGCATAGTAAATATAAAAGTAGCACAAAGACAAATTTAGAAACAAAGAATGATCTCCAATTCAAAGAATGATTATTAAAAATTCACTAATGAGAGAATCAGAGAGTGATAATTAACTATAAGTACTCTCAGTAGAAAATTTGAGGAAAGTGAGAAATAATCTCAAAAGTACAAAAGACAGTGGTTAGCATAAACACATTATCATCAGGAGGCTTGTGCCTCAACTGAACCTCAAAGCCTCGGTGTTCTGAGACGAACCTCAAACATTGAGGTATAAGTTTCAATTCAAAACATTGAGGCATAAACCTTGAAGCGCAAACATGAAAGCCTCGCCTCGAGAGCCTCAAGGTAGGTCTTTTATAACCACGGTGGTAAATGCTCCTCTTATATCTGAGAATGGAAGGGCAGGTGATCTAGAGATTGCACAAAAGGAAGTGACGGCCTAGACTGGCGTGGAGAAGATCAGGCAGCCGATGGATGATAAAACTGATGACTAGTGGTTGTAAGAGAGATGTAACCACAGACATTTAGTTCCATGCAGACATTGACATGTGATTTCATTGATAGGAAAAGCTTCACTACAAGGGTGATAACAACGAAAAGGCACGCACCCTATTACATGTTGCAACAGTATTGAGTTCGCTAGCAACGATGAACAAAAAATGAGTTTTTGCACCCTTTTACGCTTCCTCTTGTTGAGAAGAATCTATGAGGGGAAGGACGGGGCTTGAGGGGGTAAAGGGACCAAATACACATAGGAAAGAGGGTTTCTTCGTGACTAGAGGCATGCTAAATGTAGGGACAGATTTAACTAACTATGTTGCAATAGCCACGGAGAAGGTGTCATTGCACCTTTCTAAGGCACGAGGAAGCAACTCTCCTTCTACAGGCTGCTAGGGGCTTGAGGAAGAGGAGGTTGTTGGAGGTGTTCAGAAACCACAAAGAAATGTGAAACAAGCTCCATTTATCCACATGTTGCATTAACCACTCCTTCTACGGTTAAACTCTATTATCTTATTAAAAACACAATTAGGGAGAATCCACTTTACTTGGTTAACGACATGACTGCACTTATTTATATACAAAGATACGAAGCGGCTAAACACCCATTTACATGATGTAGGACGAAACACTTGCATAGACTAAAAACTTATGGTACAACTTTATGTATTCTATTAGTTTCCATGACTACTGATTGACGATAAGCATAGATAGATTTGTGTTGACACCACAAATCATCTTCTGTTTTCAATCAGTTTCCCTTCACAAATACAAATATCTTGTTGATTTTTATACCTATTGTTTCTAGTTGATCTCCCAAAGAAATGGAATCAACCTGGGACGGAAGGATTCGAACCTCCGAATAACAGGATCAAAACCAGTTGCCTTACCACTTGGCCACGCCCCATTCTTATTTACTGGAATGGCAACTCCCACTACCATTCCAACTAGAAATGTTTTTATCTATATCATTTATAACATAAAAAGGGAATCTTTTGTTACAATAGAACCAGAAGTGACGAAAGGTTAACCTATTCGGGAAACTGACTGCAATCTTTTTCTGTCCGTGAGGATCCCACCAGAGCGGTATATATATATATATATATATATATATATATTGTTTCAGTGGCACCTTAAAACGTCGATTATTTTTAGTCCATTTCCTTTGCCACATACACATATCTTATTGCTTTCATGAGTAATCCCCCTTATCATCATAATCGTCATCATCTAAGCCTCAACCCCAACCATGTTGGGGTTGTCTAAAGGGATCCTTGTTAATTGTTATACAATCAGCGTTGTTATGAGTCGTAGACTCATAATCTGATCAAGATGTAAAGATTCAAAATCTCTCTTAGTCTCTTTATAAGCTCTACCTAAGTTAATTTAGGCATATATCTTCTTATTTTATACGTGTTGGACTCTATAGCATTGCTATGAATAGGCGCCTTAGTCGGCTTGCGTTGCACATGTCCAAACCATGTCAAACAGCCCTCATGCAACTTGTCGTCAATGCTCACCACCCCCCATTCTTCTCAACAGTTTTTTTCTTGTCTTCGTAGACCTCCATCTCACCATACCCATTTCAGCCACATTCATCTTGGTGAGATCTTGTTTCTTCACTGCCGAACAAACACTCCCATATAGCATGCATCGTCGTGTAGTTGTTCTATAAACTTACTTTCTATTCTAAGAGGGATCTTCTGGTCACATACCTACTACAGCTACATTCCTCCATTTCGACCATCATATTGTGATCATATGACAAACATCATGTTGAGCATCATCATCCATGTAATAATACAACTCAACTAACAAAACTTATCACATTTTGGTACATCCCAATGTTTTGAAAAGCGCCACTGGCGCCCTCTTGAGCGGTCAGGAGGCCCAACCGCCTGGTTAAAGCCTTGAGCAGCCACTCAGGCGGCAGCCCATTAAGCGGCCGCCTAAACCCACCTGGCCCTCCTATTTGCCCGCCTGATTCCTTGTTTCGGGCGCCCGCTTTTGGCCGCCTAAATTTTAGGCGCTGGATTT